>JACXIP010000032.1:1000315-1047695 GCA_014737485.1 Bombus picipes
CATATCACAAAAACTCTCTGACAACAGGCTACATCCCCCCAGAAGCATTCCTATACCTAGACGAAAAAAACTACCTCCAGGACCAAAATAACATCCCGATAATCTATCACATAAAAAGAAAAATAGGAATCAAAACTATACTCTACGAAGAGAACCTAAACGGACAGACCGCAGACACTAGGTGGAGATACAACATGGCCCTCCCCCTTAAAGACACTAAAAACAATCACAGAAAAAACACGAAAAAATACTGGTGGATACCAAATCCAAAATAAAATAAGAAAGAAGACCATCAAACCGATGGAACTCAACCCTAACACCGTATAACCCAGGTGTAATCTGTACATATTGTAAATATCGTAAATAAATCTACCCGACATCCCCCCACCCCCTCCCTCTCATCCCATCCCACCCTAAAATCACACCGTACCCAAAAAAAAAAGCAGACTACGGAACTGTTTTTGCGACCAAGTTTTTCAGGACAAAAGAAAAATAAAATAAAAACAAAATCGCATAAAAGCTCCGCTCCCCCAGCGGCTTAAATCCAAAGGTCGCATATCAAACACAAAAAAAAATGTAAAGCGTTGACACAAACATAGTATGGCTACGTCGTACCGTCGCGTATCGGTACCTTTGCCTAACACATTATTACAAAAATTCATTGTTTATTACGAATAATCAATGTAATCAAAAACTGTATTTTTTGGTCAAATAAACATATTAAAAAAAAAAAAAACTCGTTCCCGGCCGACCACGAAAGTTAAGCAGCAGCGGTCACGGAGCGGTCTAGGATGGCTGACCGCTCCGTGAGGTGTTGACGAAGACGAGACGCGCCGAAGCCATTTTTCGCCCCTGGAGTTGGGCCCCTCTGGGGCGCTGGATGGTCGAACCACACAAGGCAAAGCCTCCGGTGAATATCAATAAGGAAAGACAGCGCTAGGGGCAATGACCCCCCCTAACGCCGATTCAATAGTCAGGAAGTATCAGGACTGGCTAGAACAAGAGAACGCGGGAAGGGGGTGCAACAGAAGTTAATTCATAAGAGGTTCCTGGAGCACCCCTGTCATACGCGTAGGATGGTCATCGTGGAGTTTTAGTCGGTAGGAGTCCGACACTACTCTGCTGTTACGCAATTCTTGCAACAGCGGAGTATCCATGAGGATTTCTCCACGTACAAAAAAAAAAAAAAAAGGTTACAAGTAATGTAAGGACAAATAAACTCCGGGCAAAACAATGTCGCCGCTACATGCAATCGTCGAATGAAGACGAATTTGAATTTTCCGACTCTCCCCCGAGCAGTATAAATAACGCGATCGCGGGCGACAGTACATATGGAGTTTACAGTCAGTTGTCGATCAGTTATCAACGAATTATCCGCGATTTAATTAACGAGTCATTAGCGATCCAATTTTACGACTTATATATTGTCTTAACAAATCGGTTAGTACGAGCGTCTTTGCGAGCATTATCTGTATGCTAAATTATCATTTTAAATATATTCGACGGTTTCAACAACGAGCAATCTCGTCCATTAAACCTCACCGACCAACCACCCTCTACACATAAATCTTTACAAATTGGTAACCCCGACGTGAGTTGAACGTGACTAAACAACCTCTACAGTCTCATTTATTAGACATAATATTTTAACGTATGTAGTCATTTATTGTACCTTAATTCCTACGAACACAATCTAGCTTTAATACCTTTATTGTCCATTGTTTTACCTTAAGTTCTTATTATAATAATATTAGTTGATCATAAGTTTCTTGTTATTGTAATTTCTTATCATCCCCTTCAAACATTTTTATGATCATTAAATATCCCCTACCATTGTAACATTCCTTCTTGCGCTAGTACTTAGTTGTAACGTTAGTTGTATACACATGTGAATATGTACACATCCACGCAAGAATCTACATCATGTAAATCAAATCTTTATCTTAATTTTATGCTATCGTCTAAGTAGGCGAAGGTGCTGGAGACCCAACAAACGTGATCATAAATAACAATCTCTGCTCTATTTTCTATCTCCACTGATTATTCAACCCATTCTCTTTTCCATCATCTCCAAAACGTGACACCTTTCTTAGCCCCTGCAGCCCCATAAAATTTCAATTTTCTCCAATTAAACCACCACCTCTCTTCCCAAATATTCAATAAAAAAATCGCTTTTCCTCACCTCCGCAAATTTCACGAACCAATAGTTTCATTTGCCAAAATCCGCCCTTTCGCCAACATCTTTCCTGCACGTCAGATTCTATCCGAATGTCACCAAGTGAGATTCGAAGTTATTACTTGCCATTACAAGTTCAGTGTTACAATACATATTGCGTACCTGCGTTACAGAATAAATACCGTTGTTCTGTAATTACGAGTTATTCCCTACCTGAATTCCAACATACGTTTAAAACGTCCAATCGCATCATCAATCGTATCAAGGTCTCTTTCTTTCTGTGGCAGAATATTAAGTGGCTTCGTGAAGAAAATCATATCGAATTACATTTTATAATCACAGTAAGCCAAATTATCGAATCGAGAAGGAATAAGTTTCTTAAAGAACCTATTATCGGTAACTGAAAGTGGCTATAGTAAAGGCTGGCAATATAGATTGGCTGATATTCAATTGACAATAAATTGTTCGTGGTATAGCGGTACCCAATACATGTGCTCCTGCTGAATTACTAATTGGGCGAAAAATAAATTTACCTTTAATAAAAGAAATGTCTGCAACTGATTTTGAACAGTTAGATTTAAATGTTACACGTGACAAGACTAATGGTAATATTAAAAACAATGCAAATTATGGAAGAAATATGTTTGATGAACGAAAGTAAATTGTATAATATGAAATTTTTTGCTATTAATGGTATATGTCTCGTAAAAATCAAAGATAGATACACAACAAAATTAGACATTTAAGAGCTCCACTTTATGGTGGTGACAGATTTGAGATAAGATTTATACGAATTGCAAAATTTAATAAGCAAACATAAATTACGAAAAACACTTCACTTTATGCTTCGTGGTTAAACGTAATGATAATAATCCTTTTCAGAGTATTGTAATATTACCGAGGTAGATAGGGAAATGTAAGATCAAACTTTATCAAATGTATAATCACAAGGGATATAATAGCAAAAGTAAATATAGAAACAAAGATTAAAAAGCGAAGAACGAAAAGAAAGATTAAGTTTGTAAGTAGAGAACTTCGACGAGCATATTTTTCCCGCACTGTTATCCTAGATCTAGCGTGAACCTTATATGATAATATTACCTTATATGATATTATTACCTTATATGATAATATTTACAATTCACTAAAAAAAAATAAAATTGTTATAGTTTCTAATATTATTGCGTAATGATAATAATGATGATGATAATAATGATAATAATAAAAAGAAGAAAAATACATAGTACATAATAATATATCTTAGAAAGTAATAAACATGTAATATTTCCATATATTAGAATTAATATCCTCCGCTGTTTGTGGGTTAATTGGATAGTTTGAAATCTTTTAAAATTACAATTGCATTATTATCGATTTCATATAGTATTCAAATTCAGACTAAAAGGGGATTGTAAATAAAATTATTATTTACAAATATTGAAATAAAATTATTACTTTCGATCTCAGTCTATCCTGTATATAATATTTTACGAAAAAATGTTTATCTCGTTGATTAATATCATTTTATATCTTTGTGTGTCTTTAAGATATATAATACAGTAAAGAAAGTAACAAAGTATGTACTATTAAAAAATATATGAAATATCTAGGGTAATATTATTAGCATATACTTTATTGATTTTTGGTATCTACTTCGTACTATAATTAATTATAAAATATCTAATTATTTTGAAGATAATAAAACATTTTTATCATTATAAAGATTAATAAAAAAAAACGATACCTTTGTCAAAATGATGCCAACCACCAGGAAAATAATCTTTCACTACTTGCGGTATGTCATATTCTTCAAGTAGCTTATCAATTTGATGCTTCTTCCTCCAATGTAATGTCTGTGTTAGCATTTCCTTTGCTTTCTCAACTGAAAATTCAGTAGCCCTTAAAAATCTTAGAAGAGTCGCATCTCCAGGTATTGAACTTCCCCTTAATTCCTTTATGCTTTGTCTCAACTGAATAAGTTTGCTTTCTTGCATCATGTCAAGCTTTCCTAAGTATCTTTCTATGTAATCTGAAGATAACTGCATTTCTAAAATACAAAGTAAATGTAGCAAGTTTTAATAACTTAAATTAATATATTTAAATATTTATATCATGAATAGCTAATTCAGCAAATGGCTTTGTTTTAATATATTAATATACCATCTCTTAATCTCCTAAAGCATCCAAAAGAGGCTCAAAAAACGTCTATAAGATTTTAAACAAACGAATTAAATATTAATCAATACGGACGCAAAAAGAAACAAAAGAGGTACAGCTTGATGTTATTAGTTCTCTGTAGGTGAATGTAGAATAATATATACAGTAACTACAGGATATGTGATAGACAAAGGAATAAAATGATCAATAGTGAATAGAGGAGGAACATTGGTAGTTCTGAAATGCTTCCCTTAAACAAGAAGATGTTGTAGCAAAAATGAAACTAAACGATATAAATCTCTTAACGTGCCATGAAATGTAAAAAGACCAACACTCCCCACATAGCTTACCTAAACCAACCCTTCTAAAAACCCTTCTCTCCTGACACAATCTCACAACAAATGAAAAAAAAAAAAAAAAAAGAACAGGAATACTGCACTCCAGAATCTATTGGGAGAAATATAATTTCAAACAAGCTTGGGTATAATAGATTCAAATAATAGATTTGGATGATAAGGTAAGAATAAGAAGGTAGAAGAGACAAAAAAAAAAAAAAGAAAAAAATAGGCATTGAAAGAGAAAAGTAAATAGGAGGCAGAAATTGGAAAAAGAGCGAAAATAGGTAGTGGATGGAAGTAAGGTAGAATCGCGATAAATAAAAAATAGACTAAGATAGAAGAAAATGAAGCGGGGAAGGGAAGAAGGTAGAAGAAACTGATGGCGAAGCGAGTGGTGATAAAAGCGATAAAGTTATAAACATTGCGAACACAATAGTAATGTAATAGTTGTGCAAATCGTAGATATCGCGTAAATGCGAATAATGGAATCTAGTCTTAAGTTAGATATAAATACGTTAGTTTAAGTTGTATATAGAAACGGAAGTTCTTGTAAACTCTAAGGGAACAAAATTAAAAACAATGATTTCCGTAGTTCCAAGACTATTCAAATATAAAGAAAGTTTCTTTGAAATATAACACTGTACTACTATTACCATGTTCACCTGTAAGGAAATTATTTTCATTTGTTACAATGGTAAATTTACCATAATTTTACGTTTAATGGCTTATAGAAAACTCTCCATTTATTCAAAAGAATCACTACTTGTCGCAATTTTTATGTATCTTCTTCCAAATTGTATTGATTTTGTCTCATGCGTGAATAATCTCATTTAAGTAAAATAATTAATAAAATTAAGTTGACAAAGTTTTTACGACCATACATTTTTTGTTTACAGTTGTTTCTTACCAAATTTCAATTGTATTAAAATCAACATTCTTTCTAACATTTTGTTTTTCAAAACCATTAGCTAAATTTATAAACATTACATATAATAACATAGAAAAATATAACATACCTCTATTTTGTAATTTGTTGTCCGCACAAGAATAAGTTTCTTCTGGAACAAGAGATTCTTGACTTTTTGCAATATCTCTAAACATAAAAAATAATAAATGCATAAAACCATGAACATATCGAGCAGTAAGCGGAAAAATAAACGATGGTACAACCAATGCCAATGCTCCAAATGTCAATTTTGCCGCTTACCGCTTACTGTTCTCTGGTGGTCCTATATTCATAGCCTAGTAATATTTCGTAATCTCGAAATATCAATAAACAAATGCTAAAAAGAAGGATAGGAAAAATATTTTTTGTTTCGCGTGTACAGAGCTTCAAAAATCGCCCGAAATTCATGCCTCTAGACCAGAATACCTCCTTAACTTAAATACATATATCTCGCTAATTGAAATTAAATATGAATAGTCAAACAACTGTTTGAAGTTTCATTGTACACGTAATCGTCATCTATTATTAGATAATACGTTTTAAAATATACAATATAAAAAAAATATTTAAAATATAAAGATATTTTATCCATCTCGTTCTCAAGATTACTCATGCAATCCTCCATCCTGTCTGCTAGAGACCACAACGTTCAGAATTAAAAAAGAAGAGCATTGGAGCATTGCACTGTCCACAAATCAAACAGTAAACTTTAGTTAGTAAGTTAAAGCGTTTGAGTATGCATAAATTAAACAAGTATTTTTGAGAAATGAAAGCAAAAATTAATTTAAATTGTGAATGTAGTGGTTAATACCTTCTCGTCGGCAACTAAATAGAACATAACACCTATAAAAGAGGGAAACGAGGAAAGCTCGGCACACAGAGAGTCGCAAGTGAGCAGTCAAGTCGAGTCGACGGTGAGTACCAGGCAACAATCCGAGTCCAGTCCAGGTAACACGCGCCAGTAACAAGCCCCCCTCGTAACTTTAATAAATGCCATTGACACATTAATACGTCGAGCATTCATTTGGCACCTTTCACGTCCTACGCCTCAATAGAAAATTGTTTCATATGTCTCACGTTACCGAATACCTGCACTCCCCCTTCCAACTGTCACCTCCTATTGAACCCTTCACTTCTGCAGAGATAATAGAATCAATCAATCGTCTAGATACTAAGAAAGCAGCGGGGCACGACCTAATAGGCAATAAAGCAATCAAGGAACTTCCCACAAAAGGGATTGCACTTATCATATCGATTTTCAACGCTATTCTTCGCCTTGAATACTTTCCCAAGGCCTGGAAAATCTCACTGATTACCCCCATCCCTAAACCCGGAAAACCGATATATTTTTTTTTTTGTTTATTGAAATTTACAAGCAATTCTCGCTTGAGAATTTTCAGTAATTATTTCTGATGTGGCGCAGTGACATGGCTAAATATTTATAATAAGTTAATACTTATTATAGATAAGTATAATTTATAAGTAAATATTATAAATAAGTAAATATTAATTATTTTGGATTGAATCTAGCGTTTAGATCTAGCGGGTAGTGTCTCTTCAGCCCGCGGATCTGGTCCGATGTATCAAGTAGTCCAGTGACTAGGGGATTTCGGTGTTTGTTGGCTCTTTTGCTATATCTGTCGCTATATTTTGCTATTTCCTTTTTGACTGAGGGTATCTTGAGGTCGTGATGAATTGTTTCGTTGGTAACATACCACGGTGCATCTATTAGGGATCTTAGCGTTTTCGATTGGAAGCGTTGAAGTATTTCGATGTTAGAGTTGCTTGCTGTTCCCCATAGTTGGATTCCGTAGGTCCAGACAGGTTTTATTACGGTCTTGTAGAGGGTAATTTTATTCTGTAGGTTTAGTTTGGAGCGTCGGCCTGTGAGCCAACAGAATTTTTTTCATTTTTCCTTTAATTGCTTCGTTTTGTCTGAAATGTGGTTTTTCCATGTTAGTCTCCTGTCCAGGTTCATGCCCAGGTATCTGACTGAGTCCTTGCTAGGAATTGTTGTATTGTTGATGGTGACCTGGGGGCAGGTTTGTTTACGGAGCGTGAAGGTTACACGCGAGGATTTTTTTTCATTAATTTTGAAGCCCCATTTATGAAACCACTTTTCCATAGAGTCGAGACTTCGCTGGAGCGTGGATGAAGCAATTACTGGGTCTGCGTGGGAAGCTAGTAGCGCTGTGTCGTCGGCAAATGTTGCTATTGTTATCTCGGTTGATATAGGTAAGTCGGCAGTGTAGATGGAGAACAGCAGGGGTCCGAGAACGCTACCTTGGGGTATGCCAGATTCTATTGGGAATGTTGCGGAAGTGGCGTCTAAGCATTTAACCATGAATTGCCTGTTGGTTAGGTAGGACTTTAGGATGGAGTAGTAGGGGTGTGGTAGTATCTTTTTGAGTTTGTATAGTAGTCCTTCGTGCCATACTTTGTCGAATGCCTGTTGAATGTCTAGGAATACAGCTGAGCAATATTTTTCCTTTCAAGGGTTTGGCTGATCATGTGGGTTATCCGATGAATTTGCTCTACTGTTGAATGTTCAGTTCGCTGTTGAGTGCCGAAGCGTGCAGACGTGTGTCTAGTGCTCTGTGAAGTTCGTAAAACAACACGTGTCGTCCATCCGTCGAAAGTGATTCGAAACAAACTCAAACCAAGTGTCCATAATTTATCAGTGGAAAATCCAACGCTCCTAATCTCTGATCCGAATCATAGCCTCTCGACTAGTTACTTCAAATAGAATTAACTAGATCGATGATGGCCCAAACATCCCGACCAGGCTCTCTAGAGCAAAACCACAACCACCCCGCTCTTCCTCCCCCGTGACAAAAGGACAATATGTCTCCCCTAACATTCGGGACGAAATACAGTAAAAAGCGTAAGCTAGAAATAGTTAAAACTAACGCATTCACTGGCCAAAACGAACAGACAACAAGCGGTGTAACCACCTATAATAGATACTCAGTATTAGAATCCCCTAATGACTCCATGGACACAGCCGAAACACCAACAAATCAAAATACGAGTAAAAATCCCCCTCCCCCACCTATCTTCATTGACGACGTCATCGACATTCAAACAATGGTAAAATCCATTGAGAAAGAAATTAACAAAGAAGATTACAAACTTAAAATAAACAATAACCAAGTTAAAATCCTACCGGCCAATGCAGACTCCTACAGAAAACTAACAAAATTACTAAAAATCCTGAAAGCAAACTTCCACACATATCAATTAAAGCAGGAAAGACCTTTTCGAGTGGTACTACGCAACATCCACCACTCAACTAACTTGAACGAACTGAAGTCCGAACTCCTAAATCACGGTCACGAAGTAATAAACATAAGCAACATAAGACATAGACTTAAAACAAAATCCAAATAACGAACAAATATATAACATCAATCGATTAATGAACTCAGTAGTCAAATTCGAACCTCCTCTTATAAAAAAAGAGATAGTGCAATGTAAAAGATGCCAAAGGTACGGACACAGAAATACTGCAACCGTAATTTCCGTTGCGTTAAATGTGCAGGCATACACCCTACTGACCAGTGCACGAAATCTGCAGAAACCCCTGCTAAGTGCATCCACTCAGTTCGCTGTTGAGTACCGAAGCGTGCAGACGTGAGACTAGTGCTCTGTGAAGTTCGTAAAACAACACGTGTCGCCCATCCGTCGAAAGTGAACACAGCCAAATGTTTCCTATCCTTTAGAGAAAAAAAAAATCCTTCGCTCCTAACCTCTACCCGAATATTAGCCTCATAGCCTCACGACTAGTTATTCAATTTGAATTAACTAGCTCGATGATGGCCCAGGAATCACGACCAGGCTCTCCTGAGCAAATTCATAATTGCTCCGCGCTACCTCCTCCGTGGCAAAAGTGTAACAGATCCCCCCGTACCAATGACGCCACAAATTCTAAGAAGCGAAAAATAGAAGCACCAAATACTAACACAAACGCCATGCGGAACGACCAATCAACAATCAAAGTAAACACTTACAACAGATTCGCCGTATTTCTGCGTGTGTCCGTACCTTTGGCATCTTTTACATTGCACTATCTCTTTTTTTATAGGAGGAGGTTCGAATTTGACTACTGAGTTCATTAATCGGTTGATGTTATATATTTGTGTGTTTTTTGGATTTTGTTTTAAGTCTATGAAAAATAGAGATAGCGAATATTTCGAGATTCTATGTCTTATGTTGCTTATGTTTATTACTTCGTGGCTGTGATTTAGGAGTTCGGACTTCAGTTCGTCCAAGCTAGTTGAGTGATGGATGTTGCGTAGTACCACTCGAAAAGGTCTTTCCTGCTTTAATTGATATGTGTGGAAGTTTGCGTTCAAGGTTTTTAGAGTAATTTTGTTAGTTTTCTGTAGGAGTCTGCATTGGCCGGTAGGATTTTAACTTGGTTATTGTTTATTTTAAGTTTGTAATCTCCTTTGTTAATTTCTTTCTCAATGGATTTTACCATTGTTTAAATGTCGATGACGTCGTCAATGAAGATAGGTGGAGGAGGAGGATTTTTACTCGTATTTTGGTTTGTTGGTGTTTCGGCTGTGTCCATGGAGTCGTTAGTGGATTCTAACACTGCGTATCTGTTAAAGGTGGTTACACCGCTTGTTGTCTGTTCGTTTTGGCCAGAGATTGAGTTAGCTTTAACTGTTTCTGGCTTACGCTTTTTACTGTTTTTCGTCACGAATGTTAGAGGGACGTATTGTCCTTTTGCCACGGGGGAGGAAGAGCGGGGTAGTTTTGGTTTTGCTCTAGAGAGCCTGGTCGGAATGCTTGGGACACTTGGACACTTGGTTTGAGTTTGTTTCGAATCACTTTCGACGGATGGACGACACGTGTTGTTTTACGAACTTCACAGAGCACTAGACGCACGTCTGCACGCTTCGGCACTCAACAGCGAACTGAACATTCAACAGTAGAGCAAATTCATCGCATAACCCACATGATCAGCCAAACCCTCGAAAGGAAAAATATTGCTCAGCTGTATTCCTAGACATTCAACAGGCATTCGACAAAGTATGGCACGAAGGACTACTATACAGACTCAAAAAAATACTACCACTACTCCATATACTACCAAATATACTACTCCATATACTATACCAAATACTACTCCATCCTAAAGTCCTACCTAACCAACAGGCAATTCATGGTTAAATGCTTAGACGCCACTTCCGCAACATTCCCAATAGAATCTGGCATACCCTAAGGTAACGTCCTCGGACCCCTGCTGTTCTCCATCTACACTGCCGACTTACCTATATCAATTGAGATAACAATAGCAACATTTGCCGACGACACAGCGCTACTAGCTTCCCACGCAGACCCAGTAATTGCTTCATCCACGCTCCAGCGAAGTCTCGACTCTATGGAAAAGTGATGTCATAAATGGGGCTTCAAAATTAATGAAAAAAGATCCTCACGTGTAACCTTCACGCTCCGTAAACAAACCTGCCCCCAGGTCACCATCAACAATACAACAATTCCTAGCAAGGACTCAGTCAGATGGGAAAACCACATTTCAGACAAAACGAAGAAATTAAAAGAAAAATGAAAAAAATTCTATTGGCTCACAGGCCGACGCTCCAAACTAAACCTACAGAATAAAATTACCCTCTACAAGACCGTAATAAAACCTGTCTGGACCTACGGAATCCAACTATGGGGAACAGCAAGCAAATCCAACATCGAAATACTTCAACGCTTCCAATCGAAAACGCTAAGATCCCTAATAGATGCACCGTGGTATGTTACCAACGAAACAATTCATCACGACCTCAAGATACCCTCAGTCAAAGAGAAAATAGCAAAATATAGCGACAGATATAGCAAAAGAGTCAACAAACACCGAAATCCCCTAGTCACTGGACTACTCGATACATCGGACCAGATCCGCAGGCTGAAGAGACACTACCCGCTAGACCTAAACGCTAGATTCAATTAGTTATCCAAAATAATTAATATTTACTTATTTATAATACTTATAAATTATACTTATCTATAATAAGTATTAACTTATTATAAATATTTAGCCATGTCACTATGCCACACCAGAAAAAATTACTGAAAATTCTCAAGCGAGAATTGCTTGTAAATTTCAATAAACAAAGAAAAAAGAATATATCGGTTTTCCGAATTTAAGGATGGGGGTAATCAATGAGATTTTCCAGGCCTTGGGAAAGTATTCAAGGCGAAGAATAGCATTGAAAATCGATGTGATAAGTGCAGTCCCTTTTGGGGAAGTTCCTTGATTGCTGTATTGCCTATTAGGTCGTGCCCCGCTGCTTTCTTAGGATTTTGGCGATTGATTGATTCTATTATCTCTGCAGAAGTGAAGGGTTCAATAAGAGGTGACATTTGGAAGGGGGAGTGCAGGTATTCGGTAATGTCCGCGGCAGCTTGGGAGGAATGGGGTTTAAATACTTTAGACAAGTATTTAGAAAACAGGTTGACTTTTTCTATAGGGCTGCGCGCCCATCCACCTTGCGGACGGCGGAGTGGAGGGAGGGTCTTTAGAATAATTAAGTTTTATTTGACCGACACACAGCGACGCGAGTGTGGATCCCGCGCTCAATACGACATCGATCAGGGCTGGTATATGGAATCTTGGAGATTCCTAGGTATCTGGATTGTCGATCGGTCTATAGGTTTATCTAGGATTAATGTCGATATGATTGGGATAATCAGGAACGTCAGTGTGCGTGAGTATGTGCCGTCCATGGAGTTAATTGTGGCCGTTGTAACGTCTAGCAATCGTTAATAAGGTGTCGAGGACTCCAATGGGAACCGAACATTTCCTTTGCGTGAGCTCAAGTGAGTTTGCCAGTTTCTCGGTCATGAAATTCTGACTGATTGGGTTTTGTCATTTAATATATTGATTTGGGCCGTGACTGATAGGCCGTTATATAGTGATTCTGATGCGAAGGTTGTTGGTGATTCGGTACTACTAGCAGTCGTCGATTTTCGCAGCCATTGTCTTCTTCGTCGTCGCAGACTGGATATTGATTGATCGTCTTAGGATTTTCCGAACACGTGGCGGTGTGTCGGAGGAGGTGTTGAAGAAGGTGTAGGCGATCGACTGAATGTTTGGCGGGTTGTGATCGGCCGATTCTTGACGTGAGCTTCGTCCCGACGCAGAAGCGCGTGGTGACGATTTCTGCACAAGCGACAGGACCCAGCAGGGCAATAAAAAACCAAGTGCCCTTTCCCTAGGCAATTGATGCACAAGGATGCTTTCTTGACGACTTTGACGTTCGTTAACTGATTTTGTCTTGAAGGTGTCGCAGGCTCACATTCCGTGTGATCCCTGGCAGAGTGGGCATGTCGACGGAGTGTGCAGCGGTGAATGCGTGCCCCCGTGGATCGCCTTGTCGTAGAGGATAGTGTGGTTCTGGCGCTCGTCTTGTCGGAGTTGCCATGGATGTTGCTATGGTACAGTTTGTCTTTATTCCCAGGAAGTCTAATAAATGAGTGTACGGAGGCATTTCTTTGTCGGGTATGATGAGTTCCCGTTGTTGAATGGAGTCTTGGTTTAATTTAGAAAGGAAGAGTCCTATGATAATGGTGTTTGACGTGACAGTGTCACCTAAGTTTTTCAGTGCGCTGAGATGATGTTTGATAGTGTCGAATAAATTTGCTAAGGTTTCCGGTGTCTTTTTGGTCAATTAGGATAGTTTTACATTGCAAACAAGTGACGTAGACAAGTTTGTCGTGGATAATCGAATCTATCCCTGAGAGCGGCGATAACGTCTGTATAACTAGCTTCAGCGGTGTTTAATGATCGAGCACATCTCGCTGCTCTGCCAGTTACGGATCCCTGGAGATAATGTAGCTCTTGTGTTGAGATTATTCGATGTGTAAACAGAGAAAACACGTGGATAAATCATAAGGCTAAAATATATTTAAATAGAAGTGTAATTATAAGTAAGAATACAATTTGAGCTGGTCCAGATCCGCACGCTAGCTGTGTTACCCAATAGCTGAAAACCCCGAAGCCAACGTCGCCTGTCTACTGTCTATGGTCTGACTTCGTCGCAGTCTTTTGTCTACGCGCTGTCGATGGCTTCAGTACTTGAGAAAACTAAAAAGACCAGATGTAGAGTTTTCTTATAAGTGGTGACCACTTCAACATCCTGTACAGGCGTTAGTTGATCATTTCGATCTATGGTGGAAGAGAAGATTTTAATACCCTTATCGCTGAGATCGAAGCAATTCTTAATTCCAGACCTTAACGCCAATCTCCACGGATCCTAATGATCTCCTTGACCTCGCTTCAATTTTTAGAATAAAGTATATATTATAACCTGTTACTTCAGTGTTATAATCTGTCAACCATCTCATCAATATCATCAATCAATATCCCATCATTATCAATAGGAAATCGACCAATTCGTGGCGTCGATTGTCGAATCGTAACGAGAATTTACGACTCTCGTTGACGCGATCTACGGAGAACGCATCTCTCCAAGAATGGTCGAACAGACTGGGTCTCAACATGATCTTAAAGAACACCGGAGCCTTTGGAATTTTCGATAATCCCGGAACATTGTAATCTAGAGTCTACTATAGCTGTAATTAAACAATTGTAGTTAGTCAATCCGATTGTAATTGTTCGAGAGTTGTGATAATGAGCTTGGGCTCGAAGCGACAGCCAGTCGCCGACTGTAGCCGCGGTCACGGGATGAACGCTTTGTCTAACAAAGGCATGGAGTAATTCTATAGCTCTCCTTAAAAAGGAAATAGTTGTAACACTCGACAGTAAACATTCCAACGGTATCTGTCCCGTAGCTCGTCACACGCAGATCCTATTCTTCGAGTAAGATGATTGCCAGATGTCGATGCGTCTCCGCAGTACATGTTCAGCTAGCCTGAGGGCCCGTTATAAATCTTAAGATTTAGTTGACTAAAGTTCTTCAAACAGACAAACAGTCTTTGTCCCAACTACGGGAAGTTAGGGGAGACCTATTTTTTCAACGAACGACGTCTCCCACTAGCAACTTTCCCTCAAAAGCATCTTTTTCTAACCACCGATGTGGAGATTGACCAATTGGCAGCAACGCCAATTTCCCTTACTTTCTGAACGAAGGCTATCCTCGACGAATCCGATGATCTCGTGTCCTTAGACATACCCCATTATAGTTTTTCTCTGTGGCATCATCGGGACGGAAATTCATTCCTTCTTGCGACCCCATCGACGAATAGAGCAACACCTTACGATCAGTGATTATTACGCGTCCGACTTAGATTTTGTGAGCACGTTCATCTATCATCCCGTCGACCGCGGATTCGTTATTGAACCTAGGATCATTGTCATTAGTTTCTCGAGTATCTAATTACCACGGTTACTTGTCCAGTTCTATGACAATCGTATTTGCACTAGTCGATGTCTTCCCCATTGCATAACGACAATGTGTAATCCAAGCGGAGATTCGTTTCACGCCCCTAACCCTAATTCTAATGTAAACCCGACATATAATAGGCCTACATTGTCAGATAATTACGAGTTTCTTACAAGAGTGATATAGTCGTTTATAATTTTAAGATAAAAGATTGTATCAAAGATTATAAAAGAGCGGTACTATAATAATAAAATTCTTGCATTTAAAATTGTACTTTTTCTCTGAATAACTACATGGATAATCTCGAGAACAAGGTGATTGAAATCTAATTGGGCGATCACGCAGACTTGCTTTGAGTAAAGTTCAATCGAAATTATATGAAGAGCTCGTGACTGTATTAGTAACTTCTTCGATCGAGGTTTTTCATATAATTGCGATCGTACTTCACTTACAGGTAAATTCGTTTGATCTTCCAATTATGCAGGTTATTTTGTAAAAGATGACGTAAAATTGAAAGAGTTTCTTACAAGCTAAAGTAGCACAGAACTAGAGAATAACGAAGTTACATTTGAGATTGTGTTTGGTAGTTATTGATATTTAAAAGTCAACCAGACCTCTGGTAGTCATTACACAAAGCGAATATAAGGCAACCCAAATAACTAATTAAGCAACATTATAGGATGTATGTAACTTAGTTAACCAAAATTATTTCTGTTATTCAATTCGTTAAAACATTCTTATCTATTTATATAATAAAGTTTATAAAGTTATCATTACTGTGTGTTTTCTTCTTTTTGAACGATTTAATAATTTATATCAATCTGAAAACATACTTATTCAAACTTACCCTTCATTTTTCTCAGATATATCATTTGGGTCCTTCCACGGAGGTACATATACAATACCCTCTTCTTTTAATTGATTTATAAAGTATTCAATTATCTCCTTGCCCTGTAATGATTTTTATCAGTAACCTTTCATTTAAATAATAAAAGTTACCGAAAAAGAATTTAGTGAAAAGAGTATTACCTTTGCAATATTTTGAGCATATTGTTTCATCGCTAATTTTTCCATTGAGTTTTCAAAACCAAAGAAGTTTTTAATGTCTAAACTTGCAGTTTGTTCAAAACACGTCCATTCTGGATTTTCAGGATGAACCTGTAAATATACCATGTTCATTAGTTTTGATGTGGCAAACTGATAACATATAGATAGAATCTTCTTATTATATGCCATTTCCAGCAATATGTCCAATAATCAAAAGGTGTAAAATAATAGGATCGTCAAGGGTATCCGACCGGACTGCCGAACCAGGGTGCTGAATCGAGGCCATTAACAACGGTAAACACATGTTGTTTCAGAAGACACAGAGTCTACACGAGGCTTCGAAAACGAACAATATGAGGTTGATATGTCGTGATAGGTGCGAAAGGAACACCCAGAAGTTTAACGAACAATAGTTTATTAAGAAACGATTAAACAGACAGAGTCAACAAATAACAATTAACAGATATGGTCAACAAATAACGGGTAACGATTAACTTGTTAACAATTGACACCAAGAGTTCAATCGACGCGTTGCTATGCAATGGCACTGAGGATTTTTATATTTCACGGCGTAAGACAGACTGACCGTCCTTTTGTTCCGGATCGAACGAATTCTTCCCTTCGTTGCCCATCGATATCCCCCACTAGGATGCGTTCATTAGATGTGCCGCCGCGGCTGGCACGCGTATGCTCTTCCGAGAATTCGGCGGAAAGAGCGTGGCACATTGGGCACGTCGGTGTTGCGCTTTGACGGCGTAGCGCTTTGTATCCAGAGCCGTTGGAAAGTTCCGTGGCCCGTGCCGCCACAAATACTTCGGATCCTTGGTCAGGGAGCGCATGAGCGCATGCAGAATCGCCGAACTGAACCGTGACGATGGCCGTAAGTGTTGTTGTCAGTGTCTAGTACCGCCAGCGACGCACTCTGTGCTGAACGCGCGAGGCAGTTGTGTGTCGTCAGCGGGTCGACGTTGGTGAACGCTTGGGCCCTTCTCCCGCAAGGACAGAGAAATGCAATCACGAATGATGCGTTCTACGATGCTGCGATGTTGTGCCACATGCAACGTGTTAAATGCAGAGCAACGATATAGCGCGTGCTGAGCTCCGTACATCGGGCATCGCTCGGCTTGGCCCACCGAAACAGGCGCGCGTGTATGACGTACAAGGCCTGGGTTCGAAATTGGGTGTGATAGATCACGTTAGTTATGATGTAAACGGCTTCCAAAAATCGAATGCGGACGTGGAGGGACGCTTCGAGTTCGACGCAGGTGGGAGGTCTAAGAAGAATTTCCATTCCTTGAGAATCTTCTTGTCCAATCTCTGCTTGATGACGTAGATCCTCTCATTATTTGGTCTGTCAGGCCTGATTCGTAAGCATCGCAATAGAACGGTTTATTATATCACGAAGTCGAGAGAGTTCACCGGTTAGCTCTTCGACAGAGTGGGGGATAACGTCATGAAATCAGACAAGAGCTTCTGCACGATGACATGCTTGTGTCATAATGTTTTTACAACGTTCCCCCATTTTGAAATTGAGTTACTCGTTTCCCCTTATAAGGGTCTGAAAAACATCACCAAAACCGGGCCAATCGGTGTACTTTCCTAAGAAGGATGGAATGGCGATGTACGACAACTGGTCCCGACTACCCGTGTCCTTAGTAGCTGTAATCACGCCACTGAGGTAATCTTGTGTTGCTCAATAGGTGTCCTCGAACTCCAGTTGCAAGTTCAAATGCTGCTCCCAAATTTTCTCAGGCTCTGCAGTCGAGCCTTGCCCAAACCAGGTTAGGCTAGGTCACTTTCTTGCAATTCTCTACAAGACACAGCATCCTACGAGCCATAAGCCAAATCTTTTGGATGAGCTTGTCCATGATGCCTGATTCTTCGTCGCTCTTGCCGATTCAGCTCGAAGGACTCAAAGATGTTCGATAGCGCGATAATAGTTTTGACGATGAGAATGTAAGTTAAGAACGAGAATGGCGGAATGTGTGTGGAAGTCAATGAGGAGTGTGGAAGTCAAGAGTCTAAATGAAATAATAATTCTAAATGCTCTAATACATGCCCACTAAGTTTTTACGTTTATCTTATTTTCTGTAAATGTCTTAATATTGTAGTATCGTAAATATAATAATTAGTTTATTAATAATAAATGGATTAAACAGAAAACAATGATTGTTTAACATGAACTAATCGTAACAACGTATTATAATTAATTAACAACCCTCGTCAACACAGATTCAACTCTCTCTCAACAACGCTAACAACACTATCTCGACGACGCAATCCGCACTCTCTGGCTTCTCAACTCATACTGCTGTTAATTCGTTTATGTCCTTTAGCAACCCCTTGTCTTTTGTCTTAGCCTTGTATCTTTTGTTTAAGCCCCATCATGCACATGCTCAGCAATCGCTTGTTTATAATTCGCACGATACCCTCACCCCCCAGGCCCCTCGTCCACGATACTACAATATTATACTAATGTACGAACGAAGATAAACGCATAGACGTGTCTTGTCATAAATGAAACTGATTTAAAACTGTCAGGTTTAGTGTGACTATATATCATACAACAGTAAAGTATTTCTTAATCGATTCAGTATATAGATTTCGAGTTGATTTTCATTCATTCATAGTATACGGTAGAACAGAAGGAGTAATATTTTTTTTTTTTTAATTTAAATAACATGACTCGTTTTAATGATTCATATTACATGACAAGTAATATGAAGACAAGAATCTTTTTTACTGAAATATCACTGAAACAATTTTTAAAAAATTTATAAATTATTTTTCCAAAAATCAAAGGTTTACAAAAGGTTAACAATAAAGTAGAATAAGGTCGAAATATCATAATCACACATATGGTATTATAACGCCGGTGTACAAGAAGGTTTATAAAAAGTAAACCATTTTATAAAACCAGTTTATAAAAACCAGTTTATAAAAAATACACCATAGCGTGATTCTACACCTCTGGGACAGTGGAGATTTGTAAAAATAGTTCGTTAAAAATTGACCTTGAGCATCAATTTCAAAGTTAAAAATTTGTTATTGCAACGTATTCTACTCATGGCCAGGAATAAAAGTCTCGAAGCGACCATGATCGCAACCATGATGAAGCTAATGATCGCTTCAGGCAGAAAAAATATAATCACATTCATAAATAATACACTTAATAGTAAAATATACACTAAAATCGTAATACTCGACTCATTTAAAATTTAAATCGTTGGAAGGAAGTTTATTTTCAAACAGAATGTTCTAATTAGTTTAATAAAAGTTTAACCAATTAGCTTTTAATTAAATAAATACGAAAGGGAAATGAAAAGGAGTTTAGTTAAAGTTAAACGTTCTGTTACTATTCCACCAATTTCATAATAATCTTCTTTAATAGATACATAATTAGTAACGCGTGCGAAATATAATATATAATAATTAGGATTATTAGCTAATATAATAATTAGGATTAGGTATTTTGTGGATTATTAAATAGAAGATTGTTCTTAAATTTTACAGATTTTCTATTTTAAACCAGAACACAAGCAATTCACTAAATATGTTCCTAGCTACATATATTGAACTGTTGTTAAAGATAAATTATTAAAGAAATTCTTTTTGTAACTTTTATACAAATCATTTATTCATGAAATGTTTGTTGTAGAACTTATTCTGTTTAACCAAATTAAGTTCTTTAATTACATCATATATCATTTTTTCATAAATTATAAACACGACATATTATATACAAAAACAAAATATGTTAGAAATGGCAATAAAAATGTCAAATAATAATTAAATTATGCTAAATACTTACAAAATATCTGCACTTTTCGATAACCGATACTCTAGATGAAAAACTTTCATTATACGCTTCTATTTCTAGAACGCTATTTCGTCTGTTTAAAACATTCCTTTGAATAAAGTATACAAAATCTACTCCAATGATCTGAAACAAACGACAAGAGTAAAAATTTCTAGGGAAGAACGAAAACATATCGGTTAAATTTTGTATAGATGTAATGTTTGGTGTTTTATATGTACATTATTAAAAAATGTATCTTACTCTTACTCTTATGAATAAAAAGCATATAAGTTTTACATATTTGAAGTGATTATCGATTGTTATGTAGAATGCTCGACGAAATAGCACTACTATTATATTTTAGATTATTTCACATTTCTTGAAACATCTCATTGCGATTAAGGAGGTGATCCAACTATAAAATGATCGGATATCTTTTCTGCGATCAAATAACATTTTTCTAAAGCACATTTTTATTCATATAAATTAACGAATTATTTAGATAATCTATGTATGCGCATATACTAAATATTTTTTTTTTAAGTTTAACCTATAAACTACGCAAATAGCATCCTTAACAATCTTGCCTTGGCTTCCATCGCGATAGGACGTATTTGACAATATCACGTATCTCCAGTATGTGCCATCCTGAAGCAAGTGATAGTGGCAGCGAAAGAAATGATGCTAATATTAGTGATACTAGGGTAGCGATAGTAATATCAATACCACTACACCAACTGACTCCTGGCTCCTATATACGTATACCATACATATTATCATGCTAGAAACAGAGAACCAATACATACGTGATATCTATGAGTACAGGAATCTCACCTAGTCGATCACTGAGCAAAGAAGCCAAATCATGAACCGAAACTGAACCGAAAACCTCTTACGTGAATGTCACAAAATATGAATACGCACCAACTAAGGATCAAGCCATAATCAAAGAATATGCTTGAGCCATCGGAAATATAATAGGACCTAAATCAATAAAATATTTATTGAATTTCGAGCAAAAGAGTTTGCATGTATTTGTGCAAAAAATTGACCCTTATAAACCAAACATCGAAATACAGGGTGGTTGGTAACTGGTGGTAGAAGCTGAAAGGGGGTGATTCTAAGCGAAAAAAGAAGTCGAAAATATAGAATGAAAATTTCTTTTAACTTTTTTTTTTTAATTTTTCCATCGAGACAACGATCTACAGTGAGATCCGTTATAACGTACCGCACGCGTACCGAGCGAAAATTCAAAGTCGATTTTCTCGAAAACAAAGCCTCAAACGAAAAATTGTTATTCTATATTTTCGACTTATTTTTTCGCGTAGAATCACCCCCTTTCCGCTTGTACCACCAGTTACCAACCACCCTGTATAGGTCTATAACAACGAATGATAAGAAGATAGACATTGGTCCCACATCGGATCATACTTTTGAACACAGCATCGATAATATCTAACTGTACAATCCAGGATATTTAAAAAATACAACATAAAACTTTGGTTGAAAACAACATATTTAAAAATAGGAATCTCTGATCCCGAATTTTCACATATACTTAGCTTGAGACAACAAGATTATGTATACCCAGAGAATGCTAAAATCATACGAAGGTCGTTCACTGAAAACAAAATTTTCAGCCACACAGGGTAGCAGAACGGTTTCATGTGCAAACAGAAGAGATACATTGCTAAACGATGCCCAAAATAACAACAACACAAACGAGAATAGTAGCTCTAGATAGTTTTCAGACTACCACAAGTCCAAATCTCCTCCAAATTTCCTAAAACATTAAAAGACATCAAACCGACAAAACAGAAGAACCAAGTATAAATAAAATCGGGATTAAAAGACCGCTATTGATATCGTGAGAAGATTTTCACTTCCAGCCGATACAACTAAGCGACTTAATCTTTAAACTTTCAGAATCAATAAGAACCACGAAAGAGGAAAAAGACACCGAAACAATCCATAAAAAAAAAAAGAACGCTCCATATCATCCATTCCATCTATGAGAAGAATAGAAAAATTACTTGACCCAGCCAGCCTATATCATCCGATATAGAAAATCTACAGAAAAACAACTACATACTATATTATACACATACATATATTTACATACATACCTTTTTTAAAATATACGGTGCTTCAACATTTAATTTACAGCGTCGTTCTGTTATTCTAATTGAGCCATTTTTACTTTCTTCATCTGAAACTATCTCGCAACCGACAAAAACAGGAATTTTTGGACAAGTAGGAAATCTGCGTTCGTATGCCTACAAACAAAATTAACATTTGTGAGAACTTATATAACATACGTTATACGTTGACATTAATAGTTCATGCAAAATCCGTAAAATATAAAACACGAAATTAAATAGTAAAACAGGGGCACATATTAGTAAATTGATCGAGTTTTTGGTAAAAATAGCAAATAATCCTAAACACTATCTAATTCGTTCTTTCTCCAAGTAAATAGCAATGCACTTCATTGCTACGATATTTTCATATGATTGTTAAATCTCTTAGAACTGGTCAACTTCAGTTTTTATACACTTTCTGATTTTTTTCCTAGGCATATGATTAGCACAAACTACTAAAAAAAGAAATTGGGCCATGAAGTTAATTATAAAGTGGAATAGATAACCGTACAGTTCAAGGTAAATTTTAATAAACAATACAATAAATGTCTTGATAATTGCCGGAAAGCCGAGACACACGATCGCCAATTATTTTGATTTTAACAATAAATATTGGTACGACCCGTTGTTTTGCCAAACGTAGAGAAGAACAGCGCGTGTGAAGAAGAAAGAGATTGACGAAAAGAAACGTACCGGTTAGTTAAACAATGTTAGTGCAACAATGAAATGTTGATTTTTTATTTTTGTTCAATAGAACTTTCGTTGGTGTAATTCTGAAGTTTTTCTGATTAAAATAAGGCCAAACACGATATACTTATTTATTGCTTATTTAATAAAATTAACTTATTTCTTTTTTTTTTTTTGCTTGTTAAGTATGTATATAAATGTGATTTAAGACGTATCGTATTTCATCTTACTATAATTAGAAAAGTATCACAAATACATTAGGAAAAGTTTAATTTAAAAAAAGTCAAAGATAAAAAATTTTCATTATTGAATTAGTATCGTCTCATTAACATTTGAATTCGGATCAAATTATACTACCTAGCCGTCGAGCTTTGCAATATGTCAAAGGGAACACCAGGGCTCCTTGAGCGGAACTCCCCGCAATATTGGGGATGAAGACCTTGAAATTAGAAGGAACATCGTGTCCGGCAAGTATCGAGGTATTACTGTATTTCTAATATTACTATGTCACTCCTCCTCTAATTTAAAATTGATCAATGCTGGTTCCAAACAGTACTGGTTATGAGTTTTAACGAGTCATAACAGAATAATTAACGGTAATTATATAGAAAGGGGAGCTTCAATTCCGATTTTGTTGAATCTCGGATATGTTATAGAGGAGAGGATTCTGAGTTCTGAATAACATACACTTTGTCCAAGGCATGGGACGTTCGTGGTTCAAAAGTTGTGACAAAAAGAAAATGGTACTTTTTACATTACATTTACTTCAATAGAATTGCTATCCTAATAGCGGTAAGGTATGATTAGTTTAGGTTAAGTTATATATGGGCGCTGAGCGTCCAGATCCTCCAAAAAATCTAACCTAATCTAACCTTTGAATTACGATGATCCCACGCCTCGGACGAAGTACGTGTTACTCAGAACTTAGGGCCCTCCCCTCTGTAACATAACCGAAATCCAACAAAACTAGAATTGGGGCTCCCTTTTTTAAATAATTACCTAATTAACTTGTGAATGCAGAAAGTATTTCACACCACTATTCTTACGAGGCAAAATTTCATTTCTAAATTCAAGATTATGTATCGCTTTAGAAACGAACAATAAATATGTTTATCCTCACTGCTTTACATTTTTTAAAAATAATCTTCGTTTATGTTTACAAAATTTCCAAATTGAATTTTTAAAAATTTTAACTATTTTTTTGAGATCTTAGTACATGAAAATACTTCAGTTTCAATATTTATCTTTTATGTCCGTAATCTCTCTTTATATAGACATTCCATCCTGTATCTTTGCACACAGCATATGAGAGAATATGATAATTATAAGTTTGATATAACACTATTGTCAGTGTCAATAATTTGAAGTACAAAATACCGTCCACCAAGAAGCTCATTTACGAAGGTAATTGTATAACAATTTTCAAATTTTTCATGCATTGTTTGTGACAGTTTCATATTCTGATTTGCTTACTGAGATATGTCCACTGTTCGTTGATGCCTAACTTAGCTGTCGCAGCCTCAGGAGCTTGCAAGCTCGCACCACGACAGTTAACGAGGGAGGTAGGTACGTCAGGAATTGTCTGCTCTTACTTGCCGCTTGCTTTCTTGGATCTGAATTGATGATGAGAGTGAGAATCAATGAGAGTAAATGAGATATAGTGAAATGCAATTTAAATGGTATTCTACTTTTTGTTACTGTCTTTGAAGGATTAATTAGTTCTAAATTAAACATCTGAAACTGTATGTGTGACGTACCAAAACAAGGAATATTGCAAGATTATTAGAAACATCCTTACTTTTTTTTATGATGTGTACCCTTTAACGTATTATTCTTGAAAATAACAGATGCACTCTATAGCATTCATTTAAAAATTAAACTGAAAATGAAGTAAATACAAGAATGCATGTGCATACATAAATGTGAATATTTAAACTGAAGGAATTGTAAAATATGAAAGATATGTAAATGACATTTCTCTTTTTTCGACGAATTTTTAATATTCGTATTTTGGTTAATTACGAGTTACACATATAAAATGTCTCACCAATATGATATTAATGCACTGTATCGATTCGATTTTCAGAATTAAATAAAAAATTTTAAACTACTGATAGAAATAATATAATAGATTAATAGAATTCGCTTAAAAATACAAAAGGAAAAAATGTTCATAAACACCAAATACAAGTCGATAGTACTTATATATGTATTTGAGATAATTAATTTTGTAATATTTATAGATATTTTAAGAAGTTTAAACTTATTACTCAACTGTTTCGCATTCAATATCTCGCGTCCTTAAGATTTACAAGATCATTTTATTTCTATATCATATTCTATTAATTAGTAATGTCATGTACATATTTATAATATAAACATATATAGTATATATGTACACAGGGTCAGTAAAAAATTATCGCTCGAAATAACTTGTTATCTACTGATTTTATCAGAAAATGTTTGAAGTGAAATTTATTGTATTTAAGAATTTTGATCAGATGAATACATTGTGTTCTGCTGATGCCTTATAGTATCTAAGAAATCAAGATGATCTTGAGTTTTTTAAACAGTTATCTTATATACTTTTTACATTCCGTTGCAACCGCTAAGAGAACGAATTCAACTACCTACAATAAGGTGACCTTTAGTTGACCTTGAACCTCAGAACGAAACGAAAATTTGTGAAGAATAACTTACTTTCAATGATTCCGTTTAAAGTAGATGTCGTTGAAATATTATGTCCGATACACTGCGAGCCGTTCGTGTCTCGTACCGACGAGACGCCGTGTCGCGTCATGTGAAAAAATGTCAAGATATGGGCTACAGTGATTGAATGTGTACTCGTCGTTATTAGCCACATGTAATTGAGAGCCATTTTTTAATCGCATTACTATCAACATTGAAAAGTAAGTTCTTTACGGCAATCGAAAGAGATCTTCGCAGTGATTCGATAAATATCAGTTGACTGTTCATGCTTCGAAACCTTGTCACTTTATCCTCGGAAGATATTGTTAACAATTAGTGGAATATAACTGGAGTACTTCACCACTCATTTTAAAAGAGACTATCACAGCCGAAATATACTAGCAGTATATCGAAGAAATGCACGAAAAATTGAAAATTCTACGTCCGGCACTCATTCAGTAGAGATGTGCGGGTACCCGATGTTCGAAACAAGTCGAGCAGAGATCTGGTCGGTTCCCGAAAGTATTTAGAGACTCGAAAATATTGGAATTCCCGACAATTTTAAAAACAACGTTTTCAAACAATTTTTTACAAATAGCTTTGTTATAGAATGGGCAAGCACTATGTAGCTAGTCGTTAGAAATATCGTCCGGGTTCTCGAGACTGTCTCGATTCTCACGATACTTTCGGGACCGGATCCAATCCCGAAAAAATTTTTCGACCTGATCCGACCCGATATTTTTGGGTTCTTGCACACCTCTGTTGGTAATACTACTATTCAATTATTATATTCCATGATGGCAACTAATAGTCAAATATATTTACTAACCAATAATTTTCAAATATGATATACTAAACCTGTTATAATATTTGACAAGATGGTGTTGAATTGCACAACAATATATATAATACTAATTATAAATTATCACAAACATTTTGGATATATCAAAACTGAAGGTTACATATTCTTATTAAGAAAATAATATCTATAATGTACCCAAATACATTCAATTATATTGAAATACATCCATAATATCTATATTTAAATGTATGCACTATTGATAAAGGTTATTGTATCAATATAACTACAATATAATAATATAATACAATATTGAAATATATCCATAGTACGTATATTTAAATATATAGAGGTTATTGTACCAGATAACTATAATATAATAATATAATATGATATAACTATAATAGTATAATATAATAATATATTGTATCAATATAAGAATTAGATGTTTCAGCAGTTAGAAAGAAGGGAAAATATTATTTATATCACAAAACAAACAATAATGGCAAACTAAAATGTATGAAAAATATATAAAATACATTTATGTTATAACAACATTAATAATAATGTTATCACATGTGTAAACCGTGCTATATACATATATCGTTTCTATAATGAAAGGCATTATAATAGGTGCACATAAATTCTTCCATGCAGCCTAATATACTATAAAAATAAAAATATGAGTTTGGTTTTAACCTAGGATGATGATGAATATAGAGCACTATATATTACATATATGTGTATGCTATTAAATACAATGTATTATAAATGTGCATTACAAATTATTTTAATTTAATTATTTGTAACATTTTTATAAATGTGCATTACAAAATATTTGTAATTTAAAAATTACATTAAAAGAGAATTACCTATTCTTCAAAATAAATTTAATTTACTAGTTAATAGGCATTTATAAAAATCTTTATATCAACACTATTAAAAATATATAAATGAAATAAAATCAATTATTTTGTTCATGCTCATCTGAAATTCTTTTTTATTAAAATAATGTAATTATTTCAAAATAACTTGTATTTTAACATGCATTTTTAGCATAATGTAAATAGTAAATAATTTATAATAGAAATACTATATAGCATGAATGAATCAACTACATCTTTAATATCTTCAATGTATTAATTATTAGGTTGTCCCAAAAGTTTCTTTTGTTTTACAAGGAAATACAAGGAAATAATAGATGAATTAGGTATGATCCAGTTTGTTCTATTGGGACAACCTCGAGTTTTTGGGATAACCTAATGCTATATACAGCTATATTAATATGATCTTATTCATTAAAATAAAATGATATGTACATTTTGTTGCCAAAAATTGAATTGATTGTTATATAGATAGAGTTACTTAAAAACTGCATTTTCTAAAGCATCAAAATATATATTTAACTTACGCTATGTTATGTTCAATAATCATTTCTGTTTGTTTACGTATTAATAAAAGTTTGTATTATGGCTTTAAACAAACCAGAGACTTAATATTTCAACATGAAAATTAATGATAAAATTATACTTTCAGCGCAAATCTGTAAGACATAATAAATAAAGCTTACACTACTATACAAAAGATAAGAAATACATCTATTATATTTATAGATACAATTAGACACTGTACAATAAGACACAACAAGGAAAGAAAAATGTTATAACTAAAACGAATGGAGAATATATAATCAGGTAAATTAAAATTACTCCTAAAATGAAAAACATTAACAATTGATATGCTATTGAAAAGTAAGGAAATTATTTCAATGGAAACTGTTTTAGATACCACAAAATGACGGTTATAGTAATAGGACAGCATAAAAGGAACCATACATTTCTATAGCAAATAGAACAAACTGTTGGGAATTGCAAAAAGATTTGTAACCAAAATTTATAGAATAATGTAATATTTCTCAATAAAGTTAAAATTAATATATTCAATTTACTCAAGATCAAATAATTATTCAAAAAAGATACAGGTCTCACAATCACACGCACAAAGAATTTTGTAGCATTATAAGGCTATGTAGTAGCAAATACTGTATCTTGCTTATTTCAGTGAATAAAATTATATTAATATAATTCTTATGCTTTTATTGAATGATTAATTACTAACATATGCCTATAACCAATTTTATTTACAAAAAAATCTCTTTATTTGTCATATTATTTAAACCATACAGAATTCTGTATTGTGTATATGTTCAGTTTTGTAAGTAACTATATACAGCGATAATATAACATTTTAATCCACATAAACTATAAATTATTAACAAACTTCATACGACATAACGCATTCATGTTTTCTAATTCCAAATTTTGAAATTATGTATAGTTCATCTTATTAATTTGTATATATACACACGTAATATAATCCTTACTACACATAATATGTACATAATATACACATCATATACTTGATATAGCGTAAACTAAATGTAATTCAGTAAGTTAAAAAGTAATATAGGTTGCTATAAATAATGATAATGAAATAAAAAAATATACAACAAACGCACCATCATTACGAGCGGAAAAGGATGCTTATACACCCGAACAGGTGACTGATATTGTTGAACCATGTCACAATGTCTTCTTACAAACTGGCTGTTAATTCAGACTGCAATATAAATAGAAATGAATAGAACCATAATAATTGAACTTAGTGTAATTAAATAGAACAAATCAGGTCCACTAATAACTAACCGAAGAAAAAGCAAATTATATAGGTTACAATGTTACAATAAGCCGATTCTTAACCTTCTTTTATTTTATTCAATATTTATGTCACTGCACTTTATATAATTTAGAAATAACTTTGGCACGAAGTATTTTAAGTTGTACAAGTTATAAGGAAAGATTCGACGATTAGTGTCTACATCATATAATACAGAAAATAGAAACAAAAAAAACACAAATTGCACAGAAATTATAATGAACTTTGACAAATAACGCAAATCCAACTTGCCATTGTGTATAACCAACTGTAACTATTCCAACGTAACTACAAACCAACACAAGAAGTATGACACAGGTCCCTATATTGGAACCAATCAGATCGAAATAAGCGAAGGACGATTAAAATAGACAAATTTTAAATATTCGAATAATTTGAATTGTTCAATGTAAAAATCTTTCAAATAAGGCTCTCATATTAATTGTAAGGCTCTCGTATTAATTGTATTAAAAAATTTATGTATTTGTTACGATTGAATAAGTAAACTATTTTTACATAATTATAGATACTATATTATACATAACAATGTATAGGAATTTCAATATGATTTGAATACAATCTTAAGATGTATTGACTTATATCTAAAATATCAGTGTGTCTATGTAAATGAATATACATGAACTACCTTAAATTTAAATAATAATTTTCATATCTTTCACATAAACCAATTTGTAGTAACGAAATTGATATGTTCCGATTCCTGTTATACGATATTAATCGATATTTATTTAAAAAACAGTATATTTATTCATTGTGGATATCATCTTGTATTATCTGCAGATGAATAGTATTCTCTTTAGATAAAAGAAATTTATCGATCGTTTGAGGCGCTAAAGACAAGCATAACATTAATATAGGAGATCATAAATCTAATGCTTTGCAAAAATAAATATTATTGATTAGTAATTGTGTAGAGGATAGTAAATTAATTTTTTGAGTTCCATGAAAGATGGGAGTAGGTAAAAGTCAATTTTCTGAAGAAGAATTACAAGATTACCAGGTATTTGGTTCTTCCTAATAACTCAATACCCATAAATTTTGTTTAATTATTTAATCTTATCTTATATTACAGGATTTGACATATTTTACGAAAAAAGAAGTTCTGCAGTAAGTATACTTAAATAATTTAAATAATATCTATTTAATAGCTTCTTGTAATAATTAGGAATATACAATGATTATTCTAACACATTGGTTTATTTAATATTAGAAAAAGGAAGATGCATAGCTATTTATATTGTTTTTTTTATAATAATAATATAGATATTACTTTAGATTTTTAATCTTTCGATATAATGTATTTGAATGTATTTATGAAAAATGAAAAACAGATTTACTTTTGTATTTTACATATATGTTTCAAAATGAAGAATAGATCTGTTTTAATGTGATATTTTACACGTATTTCAAATACAAATATTTTATGTTATTCTGATTATTTTGTAAAAATATTTTATCCTTAGGCATACAACATTTGTATTTATTATATCTAAGAACCATTAATGTTCAATATTTTATTAATTGTATCACAGACACGTACATACAGAACATGCAATAAAATATCAATAATTTTATGATTGTGGTTATTCCTATATAGTTATTACGATCATAGAATTAAGAATAGTTCTTATACTCTTATGTATTATTATGTATTATTAGCAACTTTTCATATTTCTGCATTTAAACTAACAGTCTATATATTGAAAGTCACTAATTCATGTGTGAAATTTTGATTTTGTATGACAGTGCACATCAAAAGTTTAAAGCACTTGCTCCAGAGAAGGTTGGTCATAATAGAAATGCAAAACTTCCAATGTCTAAAATCTTACAATATCCTGAATTAAGAGCAAATCCTTTCGGAGACCGGATTTGTAAAGTTTTTAGTTCTAGTCAAGATGGAGATTGTACGTTCGAAGATTTTTTAGACATGATGTCTGTTTTTAGTGACGCAGCTCCAAAAGCTGTAAAAGCAGAACATGCTTTCAGAATATTTGGTAATATTTAAATCTTATTTGTCAGTTTCTTTATAAATTTAATCTATTGATTGAATTATATTGTATACAGATTTTGATGGAGATGATATGCTTGGTATTGGAGATTTAAGACAAGTTGTAGATAGACTTACTGCTCCACAAAGATTAAACGAGACAGATATGCAACAGGTTCTCCAATATATACTTGATGAAGCAGATTTGGATGATGATGGTGCACTTAGCTTTGCTGAATTTGAACATATTATAGAAAAAAGTAGCGATTTTTCAAAGTAAGACGTATAAATTTTATTGTCATTTTTATTTTGTTATGATACTGACATTAAATTTATTTTAACATATTCATTACTTTCAGAAGCTTTTGCATACGTTTATGAGACATAAAATATTGATGAGAAAAATAGTAGAAAGGCAACATAAGACTGAATATTACATTAATATCGAGACACTTCAATATAGTCAAGAGGCCTAATAATTTTTACCATAAAAAAAAAAAGTAATTCTGAGAATTTAAAAAGTGTGTTAATGTTTCCTGAAGGCCTACGTGCTAAAATTAGCTTCCTTCTTCCAACATTACATTATATAATATTTTACTATCATAAATTAATGGTACATGTTATTTAATTAATGTTTTTATTACTAATTTTAAAGAAATATTAATGTATAATAATTTCATACTAAAACAAAGATTAATATTTATTCATTAATATTAAATTCACTGCCTTAAATATATCATTTGTTTTGTTTACTTTATTAATTTTATATAAAGATACTAGAATTAAATTTCCTTCTATATTATGAGATATATAATAAAGAAATGTTTCTGTATGTATATCATATGAGTTATTATCAACTCATTATTACCTGTTTCAATATTCTATCATTAGTTTTTAATACTACTTGTTCATATTTATATCTTTTTGTATTGAAAATATTAAAAGTGGGTTTAAAAACTATGTGTGAATAAAATAAGTTATTATAATATTTAATTGTTTTATTGTTTAGATATTGTCTTATGTAGTGAAAGATCAGGAAGATCAGGAAAATATTTGTATTGGATCACCCGGAAAGTTCGTTGGAATCTTTGAGGAATTTGATAAACATGAAAGATCATATTGAAAAGTTTTTCGCCGAAAAACCTAAGAGGTTCTGGAAGGATGGAATATTCAAGTTGCGTGAAAGATGCGAAAAGGTTGTGGAACAAAATGACACCTATATAATTCAATAAATGTATATCGAATCGAAATGTAAATCGGAACGAACTTTCTGGGCAACCCAGTACTTGTACATAGCGATTGTACTTAACGTTATTTTTTTGAATTTATGTAACAACGAGTTATGTAACAACGAGTATAACAATAGTTCGATATAATCACAAGGAGAAAATATAATGAAGAGTACTGTATGTGATGTAAGATTCTCAAACGATGATACATACCAGCAGCTTACCTCGTACAAGTCATAGAGAAGAATAAATGTTCAATAAGATTAAGCAATAAATATTGCTGCATTTTGTAAGAAGAATCATAGAAAATACACAAATTATGAGAAATGGTAGTTACATAATACAATATAATATTCATCTACCTTCGCACTTGTATGAAATAAAAAGGTTGAAAATAAGAAGAACCCGAAAGAAATTAAGCAAATATTAGAGGCTTAATCGATTAACTATAAACTAATTTACAACTAAATGATACCTGAGAGGTTGCTTTAAAATAAGGATAGAATTTGATAAAGATCAAGGATATCCATAGAAACAAATCTATCCTTTAAATTTTTTGTTTTCTTTATCTATATATCCTGCATTGTTAATTCATTACGCTGTTAAAATACCCAATGTGTAAGACAAACAATGGGGAATGGAAGAAAATTTGAAAGTTAAAGCAAAAGAAACATCAAAAAGTATAATGAAAAATGAATGAAAAATAAATGAAGAATAATTAACACATGCAACGAATAAATACAGTGTATATTATCTCAGAATTGATGATTGTTACTAACATAGCGAAAGGTAAAAGGTATTCATACATATGCATAAGTACCAATTTTAGTATTAATTTTATACTTTTTTCTTCTCACCATTTTATGTATTTACTTTTCTTAAGGCTTTTGTGTGATTGATGTTTACAAGTAATAAATCAATAATTTCTTATAAAAAAGCAATATACACTTATGCTCTCATCAGTGGCAAAAAATTTTAACAAATAAAAAATTACCATTTAGCTAAGGAAAATATAGAGGTTTTGTAAAAAAGGTAAATATTTTACAGCTTTAGTCAATGAAAAATCATATATAAAAGATAAATATATCAGAATGTAGACATTGTTCTCTCTAATAACATGTGGATATCGTTAGACCATTAGAGAATAGTGCTTTGAGACTTATTATTGTATAAAAAGTATACAAACTATAAATCATAAAATTAAACAAGTATGAAAAGAGTTTCAGAATGTTGAAATTTAACTACATAATATATAATAAGGAGAAACATTTTGATTTATTTAATTCTTTATTAAAATTACTAAAAAACATTTTGATTTATTTTATAAGTTCAAAATGATACTTGAAGTGCATCATGATAATTGAAGAATCGGTCTGATGAAAGCTATCCTACGTCATCAGAAATAATAGAGTTCTCAAAGAGTAATATAAAAGCGGAACGAAAGCGGTGAGATAATAAAAATAAGCTCATAATTTACTAACAAAATACGATTGAGACAATATAATACATGTTACATAACAAGGTAGAAAGGTTAGTAGAACACAGAATAAATAATGAGACAATCGTTTGTACGTTGATGGTTTTCGGAGCAAAAAAAGATTAGGGAACGGTTCTGTGATTAATCTAGTGCTTCGGAACAATTCGCAGGCACAATTACGTGAAGAAATAGAATTCATATCCAATATTCACACGAGTACAGGGTGATTGAAGCGGTTTGAAAATCATCATTCCATTCATCACGTATCCATAGTATGCATTCACAGCGAAAAGTGAGATACTGATAAAACGACAGTCAATTATTTCATGCTACATTTATTACTATACTTGAGCAGCACTTTCAACTTCATAATATCTACAATATGGATAAAACTGAATTGACGTAAAAGTATAATTATCGTTTTATAATTATTATTACATTAGTCTTTTATTAACAGTCGAATTAATAGACGGTAACAATTTAAAAATGTAATATATTATATATATTATACGAACGTAAAAATCATTTAATGTTTGCATGAAATAATATATGCAACATATACGTAATGTAAATATAGTAATAATATTGTAAATATATGTAACCCTTACAAGGTCACTATTTTATTTTTAGAATTCTGAAAAAGTGTTTCCTGTGTATGTCTTGTAATTTCAGATCGTGTTTATCATACGATTTAAAATATATTAAGAACATTACATTATTAGTAGTAAAATGTAAATAAACATAGAATTTATTTTAGTAGGTAATTTTTATTAATAACAAAATAAAATTATGACTAGGTGGTAATAACTACATATGTAATTGTAAAAAATAAAACTGACGTTAACCCCGCGAACGTTATAGTTGTGGTTCATCGCTGAAAGTGTAGAATGTACTTCACAGTGGCACGAATTTTCTTCCACTAGCGTATACGTATGTATGTCCATTATAATCAATACAGTATCTTGTGGGCTGAATGTACTATTGAACAGAAAAAAATAAGTTTAAAGAAGACGATTAGTGTGATAAGACATTGGAAGGTACCAACGCAGAACAATCTCATAGCACAACGTACTCCACATAAATTTTTATAAACCGGTTATGTCCGTCATTCTTTTTATGAATGCGAATTGAGTTCAGTTTTAACGTATGCCGACATAATCGCTTAAATGGTTAATGTATTTTTAGAATGCTTGTTTTATAGAAAAAGTTTGTTCACTACCATGTGCTTCTAAAATCACATAACTTTTACAAAATCCATTACTTCTCACATATTTTTTAAAAAGAAAGAAACGTATAACAATAAAATAAATAGTAAAATAAATAAATAGTTTTATATAATCAATTATCTTTCTTAATAATACATTATATCAATGAATATAATTTGGTAAAGACAATGAAGAATACATACACATATTATATGTACATCCCTAGTTACATAGAAAAGAAAATAAATTATATTTTTTTATCCCAATAAAAATATATGAGATAATAAAAATTATACAACACACAATAAATAATGATGGAGATATTTCGTAATTTTGTAAAATATTGAGCAAGAAGAGAATGTAGAATATATAAGGATTTTTAGTGAGATTACCTAAAATACTGTGTCTAACGAAGCACTTGTAACATTGTCAGGATCGAAAAATAATAATGTTGCAAATATAAAGTGAAAGTTATTTATGGAGAAATATTCAATTTTGAACTAACTACTTGAGTACTTTAATATAATTGTAAGTAGCATTTTTATTTGAAATTTTAACGACGTACCTTTAGAACAAAGATTTTTCAACAGCTGATTTGTCCATTGTAGATATTTGATTCTTTCGAGTGAAAAAGTGAAGAAATAATAAGTAAGTCGCGAGTGAGAAACTGAATTATATAAAGCTAACGTAACAAGAAACAATTAATTGTTTTTGTTGGCATTAAGTGTAACGTCCAAAGGTTCGTCGACATTTTGCGATGGACTGAGTTCTTGTTGGGGTAGCTGATGGAATAAAGTAGCGGTCGGTGTGTGCCTGGGTGGACCCTTCACGGTGAGATCCATCTCAGCCTCTTGAGGCCTATCTCTAGCGGTTAAATTGATGTCTCTTTCTACTGGACTGCCGCATATTCTTGGTGGAGAACCACAACCACATTTCATTCTTTCTGGAGACTTTTCACAGGTCAGAGAATATCTGAAATGTAATAGTTGTCCTTTCCATGAGAACGAAATTTGAGGGATAAAAGTGCAAAATACATATTATCACACATATATAAATAATATTAATATGTAAAAAGTCGTAAGCTAGTGCACCTGGTTATAAAAATAAAGTGTCTTTCCGCATTTACATGAACAGGTATATTGCATAGGTATGTTACAGTTATAATGAACTCAATATCTGAATGTATGGGCATAGATACATCTAATCTTGTAAATTATGTTTATCTACTAGGAATTTTTATACTTATGCATATTTTTTATATTCTAGATACTAAGTACACACTTCATATTTACTAGCGTTCGTTGCTACTATGTACTTATGTATGTATATAATATTTAGAAGAATATCCCTTATTCTTATTTTCTTGCATTCTTCTTTATCTTGTACATATATATTTGTCGGGTTTACAATAGAATTAGGGTTAGGGGCGTGAAACGAATCTTCGTTTGGATTACACGTTGTCTTTATGCAATGGGGAAGACATTGACTAGTGCAAATACGATTATCATAGAACTGGACAAGTAACCCTGGTAATTAGATACTCGAGAAAATAATGACAATGATCCTAGGTTCAATAACGAATCCGCGGTCGACGGGATGATAGATGAACGTGCTCACAAAATCTAAGTCGGACGCGTAATAATCACTGATCGTAAGGTGTTGCTCTATTCGTCGATGGGGTCGCAAGAAGGAATAAATTTCCGTCCCGATGATGCCACAGAGGAAAACTATAATAGGGTATGTCTAAGGACACGAGATCATCGGATTCGTCGAGGATAGCCTTCGTTCAGAAAGTAAGGGAAATTGGCGTTGCTGCCAATTGGTCAATCTCCACATCGGTGGTTAGAAAAAGATGCTTTTGAGGGAAAGTTGCTAGTGGGAGACGCCGTTCGTTGAAAAAATAGGTCTTCCCTAACTTCCCGTAGTTGGGACAAAGACTGTTTGTCTGTTTGAAGAACTTTAGTCAACTAAATCTTAAGATTTATAACGGGCCCTCAGGCTAGCTGAACATGTACTGCGGAGACGCAACGACATCTGGCAATCATCTTACTCGAAGAATAGGGTGTGCGTGTGGCGAGCCACGGGACAGAAACTGTTGGAATGTTTACTGTCGCGTACCGCCACGAATATTTCTTTTAAGGAGAGCTATAGAGTTACTCCATACTTTTGTTAGACAAAACGTTCATCCCGTGACCGCGGCTACGTTCGGCGGCTGGCTGTCGCCTCAAGCCCAAGCTCATTATCACAAATCTCGGATAAATACAATCGGATCGAATGACGACAATTGTTTAATTACGCCTATGATAGAATCTAGATTACGGTGATAAGGGATTTTCCCGAAGTTCCAAAGGGAAGGCTCCGATGTCCTTTTATCTCCGACATATTTTTACGTAGTTTGAATAAATGAAATGTTTCATTTTCTTATGGAAAAAAAATATCCGTTTCATCGAAGTTAATGAAAGTGTTTCTCCAATCTGTCATATGTCATAGAAACACTAAATATACAGGGTGGTTGATAACTGGTGGTACAAGCGGAGAGGGGGTGATTCTATGCGAAAAAAGAAGTCGAAAATATAGAATAAAAATTTTTCGTTTGAGGTTTTGTTTTCGAGAAAATCGACTTTGAACTTTCGCTCGGTACGCGTGTGGTACGTTATCACGGATCTCACTGTAGATCGTTGTCTCGATGGAAAAATTAAAAAAAAAATTAAAAGAAAAAATTTTTATTCTATATTTTCGACTTCTTTTTTCGCGTAGAATCACCCCCTTTCCGCTTGTACCACCAGTTACCAACCACCTTGTATAATTAAAAAATTACGCGCCAATAAATATCGCTTGTTTCTTATTCGTTTCAACTTTACGAATTTAATTAAATTATATTATATTACAATAGATTTGATTATTAGAAAGAAGCGTCAATTTCCTCGTATCGATGAATTTTTAAATATCTAAGATAAAAATTTATATCGCGTGTTAAACTGGAAGCTTAAGGAAACATCCGACAGATCTCACAAAGGACATAACCTAACAAACACGATGATGGTACTCCACTGGGGGTAACCACCCACATGTTATATTACCGCTATAATATTTTACCAAATGTTCTAATGGACAAATTGTAAAATTTAAATCAATAAAATAAAAAAAAAAAAAAACTGGAAGCTTGATCAATCGAAATTTCATGTTTGCGTTCTAAAGATTATTTTAAAAAACTCAGTACAAGATGACCGATCTTTTTTGTAACCTTTTCAGTATGTTGGAGCAATAATTTCCTCCATAGTATTGAGAGCAATGTAACATGAAATACTTTACATAAAGTAGCTATTGTTAGTAAAGTTTAAATAATTCAAAAGCTGAAATAACGTACAATCAATGAATTAAGAACTTTCCTCTTAATCCTTTATTAACTTCGAATTTCGAATAGTACTATTTCTTTATATTGTATAAGATCGATAATACTATAATATAAATTTATAATATAAATAATTAAACTTTTATAATATAAAAGAATCGAAACATAAATGTCGAAAATACGCGAGGATACGGCATATTTACGTACTCTGTCGAATATCAGGAAAATTAAATGTAGAAGTTAATCAATCAAAAGTCTAATTTAAAACACGCCTATGTATACTTAGATACTAGATAGAAACGGCATAGCGCAGTTGTAAATTAAAGTTCTCAGAAGGCTATCCATTGATGTAGCCGCATTCAGTAGTACATCCATTTCCTAGAAACATTTAAATTTTGGGCTGCAAAAGTTATTTGTAAATTAATATTCTGATGTGAGTTATGATCTTTCATTAAATCTAGGGATATGTAAGGTATTAGGATTAGAACGTATATCTACTTCCGAAAGGTAGGGAAGAACAGTTAAGAGAGAGAGAGAGAGAGAGAGTTTTGGCTTTACGCCATGTAATAAATAATGCGTTTTGGTACTCAACATTTCAATACTGTCCATTGATTTTACGACTGCGTTATATCGTTTTGCGCAAATTCTTGTTCTAATATTTGCATGTTTGAATTAGTAAAAGCAGAATCCGATTAAGGAAAGTAATTTTATTACCCGTGAGGAGGTGGAAGAATCCTGTAATCTCTGCAAACGGATAAAGTTGAAGCGTCAGGTATTTTGTCCGCGTTGCTCGCCGTTATAGTTATAGGTGGTCCGTTGGTAGAAGCAGAGGCTGAAGGCGGCGGAGGCGGAGGAGGTGGGGGAGGCGGGGGTGGTGGCGTCGCAGCATCAGGTCGTTCCAAAGATGCTGTAGGTGGCGGCCTTAAAAGAAGGGGTGCTGCACTTCCTAATCCCAAACATCGCATTCTCCATGCATCTTGCAACAATTGCAATCGGGCTTGTTTCCGCCACTTCGCTCGCCGATTCTGAAACCAAACCTAAAATAGCAAATAATTCACGTTATTATTTCATAGATAAAATAAGTATTTTCAGCTGAAAAGTAGCTACATACGCATTATGAAACACCGATAGGAATTTATTTTTGTAAAATGTAGATACTGCAGACTTTATGGTTTATAGTAAAAAACAGGCGGCAAATAGATTAGTTAAATAATTTGGCACTATTTAATTTTTTATGATATTTTAGCTGTGTTTAGATGGACGTGTAAAATAATATTGCAGATTTTATTTTACTAATCACGCGTATCGATTATAGAAATAGGTTTTTGAACGTTTTCTTCTCATATTATAAATACAACTTTTAATGCCTATCATTCTAGCCCATTATCAATTTTTCTATCGCTAATCAAATATTTCCTTATTAACTATTTGCTTAAACGTTTCCCACATGGAAATCAACATTAATGCTCCTTACGGAACAAATTATACGAGTGCAGATCGATGGTTACAAAAAATTATTCTTCACAAAATGCAGATCGATATTCATTATAAATTGTAACGAAATATTAGCGTTACTCCTGTAATTTGTATAAAAATAAGCACTTTTGTTATTTAGTTACAATAATATAATTTAATTTTAAAACATTCTAAAATCATGTACTTGTAAATATCCCCCGCGAAAATGATGATCTTTTCAATTGTATAAAGTATTCTGTTTTATTATATTACCTCTTTGAAGCTCTAAACGCGTAGTGCAGCTTGACTCCGTCAAATAGCGAAGAATAAAATGGCCGTAGCAAACGAGGTTTTTGAAAGGTTCTGTATCCATCAACAAATTCGAAAGAAATTATAGTAGTTGGGTGAATAGAAAATTTTGACACAGAATTTGAGCTAAATATAGATAGAATCAAACTGTGGGAAATTATATTTTACAAATAGACTTGAAGACACGTTACATCAATATTCAAGTTGCTCTATAGTTTTCGAATTATTTTTTAAATGTTTTTCCCATTATTCGGATAATTCTAGTAAAAAATTGTAGGCGATGTGAATCCCAGATTTAGAAACGATTGCAGAGAGAAATAAAAATCTCTTACGTACATTTACATGGTGTCTAAATAAATTGTAATTCGGTTTCGTATAAAGAAGGATTTATGCATAAAGCAACATCTAAAAGGCGATTTTTCTAAAAGTAAAGTACTTTCCTGTTAATTTGATACTAAGAAAAAAAAAAAAAAAACAAAGAAGAATACCTATTTATGGGTTAACAGGGAAAAGTATTTATGTTTATTAACCTGAACACGAGCCTCTGAAAGTGAAATCCTAAGAGCGACTTCTTCTCTGAGGAAAACGTCAGGATAATGCGTTTTCTGGAACAGCGACTCCAATTCTTGAAGCTGTTGCGGAGTGAAAGTCGTCCGATTGCGTCTCTATTCAGACATGATTAACAATAATTAATGATCGTATAAAAATATTTACTATTACGTTTTATGTCCCTAAACTTATGTCACATAGTTGATTTCATTGTCAGATCAGGTTGTATACCTACATGAGTGGCGTTGGAAAATAATAAAAATTATTTCTATTGATTTTCCTGTCAAATAAAAAAAAAAAAAAAAAAAAAACTGAAAATAAAGAATGGGAAATACTAAAAATATTAAAATATTAAAAATTAATTTAGGGAGATCAATTACAGGGAGACCATGATTATACTAAATTATGTTGAATTTTATTTCATTTCACTTTCTTATTTCTTTACAGCAACTTATTTCATTTTACTATTCAGAAAAATACATACTTTATGTAAATATAGGCAAATTTCTATGTTTGATATTAAGTATATACCTATCGTAAGTAGGTACATATATCCTTAGAGTCAATCGAATTATTTTCGTTGTTCCGATTGTTCATATTATTACGTTTTAAAGCAACTGCTTTTTTTAGTTTCACTCGTTTTTCTGTGCTTTTAGATTTCTATATGTGCAAATATCAGTAGGTACGTTGGCTGTACCTCCGAAAATCTGTCATCTAAAACCTAACGAAATGTTATTCAAATAATGTACGACATCATGAAATTCCAATAAACCTTCGTGATATGCATACATACTTTTAATATACAAAGTTTCAAACTGGATAAATATTAGTAGATTTTTTAATTTATGTAATATGTTTACACATTGTTGCAACTAATTTCTTTGTTTATCCACTATGGATTAATACATGCGTTCATATACTATATACAGGTATATACTATCTATACCTGTATTACACATATAGGTATATACTATCTATACCTATATTATACATACATATACACACACACATAACTAATCAATTAAAAGATAAGATAAGAACAGGTTTTTTGTACGTTTGGAAAGTGGAAGGTTGGAAAATATACATGAAGGCTATAGAACAGGAAAATATTTTGAACTGTAGCATAAAATTAATCGATCTTTTAATTTATGTAATATGTTTACACATTGTTGCAACTAATTTCTTTGTTTATCTACTATGGATTAATACATGCGTTCATATACTATATATAGGTATATACTATCTATACCTGTATTACACATATAGGTATATACTATCTATACCTATATTATACATATAGGTATATACTACCTATACCTATATTATACATATAGGTATATACTATCTATACCTATATTATACATACATACACACACACACATAACTAATCAATTAAAAGATAAGATAAGAACAGGTTTTTTGTGCGTTTGGAAAGTGGAAGGTTGGAAAATATACATGAAGGCTATAGAACAGGAAAATATTTTGAACTGTAGCATAAAATTAATCGATCTTTTAATTTATGTAATATGTTTACACATTGTTGCAACTAATTTCTTTGTTTATCTNACTATGGATTAATACATGCGTTCATATACTATATATAGGTATATAATATCTATACCTATATTACACATATAGGTATATACTATCTATACCTATATTATACATACATATACACACACACACATAACTAATCAATTAAAAGATAAGATAAGAACAGGTTTTTTGTACGTTTGGAAAGTGGAAGGTTGGAAAATATACATGAAGGCTATAGAACAGGAAAACATTTTGAACTGTAGCATAAAATTAATCGACAGGAAAATAAAAATCATAAACGATAAAAGAATAAAAATAACCAATTAATTCTTTTATTTCAGAAATACAGTTTACAAGCATTAGCGTACTAGGATAGGTATATACATACATGAATGACGAATCTATATTTTCATTACCTTTTTAAAATTTTCAGTCTTTTTTCTGATAACTGTCTATATTATAGAATTTATTACATATAGGTATATAAATTTCAGGTTGATCGTTGTTACGTAATCGCATAATGGTTAATCTTTTGGCATTTAGAGTATTTTTCATATTTAATAAGAATCTTTTATGGAAGAAATTACGTGTATTTTGGCAAGTATATTATTACGTTTTTACGTAACTTGTAACGTTTGACAAATGCTGTAGGTATATGAATTAATCAGAAGAGGAGTAATTCCTTCGTGTTTTTTTCGGTTCATTTTTACATCCCTTGTGCTTGCAGATTAGTGCGTTAATAGAGAATTTTATATAAATTTTACGCATTGTTTAACTACGATTTTAGATATAACGATGGTTCATGTATAGATTACAAATAAATGAACGTATCTTCATCTCTACTTTTTTGGTTGTATATATATATATACATATATGTAGGAATAGTTAATAGCCGATAGCTATCGCAGCGAAATACAGCGCAGTTTGATTTTAGTCAGTTGTCAATTATGCACCTGCTTTCAGTTAGTGCCGGAATTCTCTTTAGCGATAATAAATCGTTCGTAACGATGGGAAAAGCATCTTACAACATTCAGTTCATGTACAAAGTTCATATTATATATTTGAGCGTAAAAACTTACAATTAGATTACTACCAAAACAAATGCACCAAGTTGGTACAATCTTGTAAAGAAATAAATCGATGATTCATTTATACGGTAAAGCAGAACATAATAGAACATAATCGCAATCAATCGATATTTTACTTACTCGAGTAATACGCAAAAGAATTAAACGGCTCTTTTATAACGACAGAATTTCTTTACATATGAATATGAACGTGACGACAAAATTTTTGTACATACGTGTACAATATTTTTCAGTCACTGGTTTCCAATAAATGAAGAAAACCTGCTTCATAACGATTATTTTTACTATGTTCCTATCACACATTGTTTTTATAGGAATAAAGCATTATATCGTTAGGTAATAACAAAAGGTAGAATTATACAAAATATGGATCAGTGAAGATTGTGTACGAAAGAAGGAACACAGCAGAAGCAAATTGCGAGGGAGAAGCGAGAAGAAGGAGATTCGACGGATACTTATCGAACAGGAGTTGGCTGCTTTTAATGATACAAGCACGAATATGTGAAAACAAAATATATATATATATATATAAAAAAAAAAGGGAGCTAAACAGTAGCAAAAAAGAAACGTACACTGACCTGACGACGTCTTCCAAACATATATTCGGTGAGCAAGTCAGCCTGAGGGCCTAAGGGTGATAAATACGGACCTGCCATCCTTTTGTAAGTTGTCGGTTGTTTGGCAAAACTAACAAAGGTATAGCTTTGCGTTCTTTTTACCCTGGAATCTCACTGCGAGAGAGTCGCTTTATCGTTCTCGATAGACGACACCGAGAAAACTGAAGTCTCCTTTCGAGAGTTCACCCTCGATCAAGCTCCGAGTTACGTGCAGAACGGGGGTTGGTTTATATCACGGGATTGGTCCACCCGTTCTAGGGGCGGTACCACTTCCATGGAGATAAGTACACACCCCTCTTGTGGAAAATTCACTAAATCGTACCGCGCAGAATTTTTTCTCCAAAGAACGTTGATACCTGAATTTTGATTTTTCAAGATTTTCTCTCGCTTTTTACAATTTGCATTCTCGAAACTCTCCTTCGTTCATGTAGTTTGTTATTCCACATTGTTCATTAGGTAATTCTCTTGTCCCGTTAGCGATCTTTCTCCTAATAGTCACATCACCTATTTAATATTCATTTCTAACGTTTCGTTAAGCTCCGATTTTTTCACCTTTCATTTTGAATCGAGGTTGTAACTTATAACTAGAAATTATAATACCGTCGTTATACAGAACGAGAACGTTGTGCTGTTGCTGCGATGAGAACGGAAATAGATGGATGAAAACAAAACGACGGACTGAAACGTTTAACATAAAATTCCTTTGCCCAAATAAAAGTTATTTGCAAGTTGTACTCGAAATACCTGCTTGAGCGGTTTTAGTAGTTTGCATTACATATATTTATTATTACGAACGCGAATGGATTAACGGCTTTAATAAATTACGTTTCTAATGGAGTATAATCAGCGGGTAACGAGTTATATTTTTAATCGTTATAAGTAAAAACTACGAGTACCTATACCTACGTAGATACCGTTTTTATGCGAATGATTTAATGGTACGTCTATAATTTAATGGTCACGCTTATTAGGTGGTGTTGGGATGAAGCTTGTAAATTCCCAAAATACGGCAAAGTGTTCAGAATTCATCGTTAGTAGCTACACGTAATGAATTAACTAAAGATTAAGCACAATTAAAATCGAATTTTGTTTTCAATAGTATTATATTTAGTCACTAACTATATGCAATTTAAGAGAGATTTTCCTCTTTTCGGTACTTATGCCAACGTTTATTACAAGGAAAATACCGACAACGAGAATATTATACCTGCTTCGTCTGAAGAAAAACGTGTTCCAGCTTTTCCCTTATTTGTATTTTATTTCTTCGAGATATCAGAAACTGAATATACCTCTACAGTTGTATAATTTCAAAGTATATACATACTAATTTCAGATAAAACGGGACGAAAAGATATAAGAATTAGGGAAATAGGGAAATTTCCAAATGGAAATAAAGAAGTAAAAAGTGACCGACCAAAAGTGGGAGAAAGAGAAGAAGACCGCGAAAAAGATGGAGCTGCAAGGGGAGGAAGAGAAAAAAGAGAAGAAGAAGCGTAAGCAGAAGAAGAGGTAGAGGAAGAAGGTGCGCGAGTTTAGTGATAGGAGCCGTAGCGAAATCCAGAAAGTGATGCTCGGTATTCGTATAGCATAGCGCATCAGACAGGCACATACCCCGAAGCCATGTAATTCATTACTAAAGCAATCTCACCCTGCCCTATCTCTGCCCCTCTCCTGAACCCTATCCAGCCCTGCACACCCTCTCCTGACTTCAGCGGTGCGCGCGCGTTATAATATAAAAAAAAGGAAGAACCAGCCGGATGAGGAAGGAGAAGGGCCCGAATAGAATAGCGCCCCTGACGACAAAACAAAATGAAACACAAAGCCGTGTTTTCATAATTAAAAAGATTGCATGCACTGAGTACAGTTCTCTCTTGCTCTCGCTTTTTCTCTCGTTGGCGTTCTATGCTCGCCTCCTGTACGGAGCCTTTCTGTTCGCTACGCTGTATTTCTCTTTTTCCCTTTCCATCTGATTTTCTCTGTGATTGTCCGCCGAGTCTTTCTTTCTGGACGACGCTCTTTCTCTCTCTCTCTCTCTTTCTCTCCCTCTCTCCCTCTCTTTCTCTCCCTTACCCTGACTCCTCTTTTTATATTCTCGCTATTTTAATGATCCAAATACCAGCAAAATGTTTTTATATCAATTTAATTATAGCTAGATTTTATTAATTATTTGGCTTCAACGAACATTCGTTAGGCAAATGCAGCGCAACACGCGATACAAAATATCGAATCGTGCGAACGTTTTCCTTATTTGGCAAATTATAACGTCGTTTTTAACGAAATGTACAGGTACATAAACGAACAGCACAGTAATGCGTATACTCGTTATGCAATATTTATGTGCTTTGTTGTATTATGTTGGTGAAAGAAACTACGGAAATAGAAGAGAGATTGGAGAGAAATTATCAAAACTCGTGCATTTATTATTTTCTCTTTGATCTACTTTTTTGTTTTCTATCTTTTGTAGTTGCGAGAGATATATGGTATATTTGATGGAAATGCAGCGATATATCTATTGCGTACATTGCTTTCGATAGGTATATTTACTTATCGTTTGATTAATCTCCACATATATACATACTTACGTAGGTATATGCACCTATAACAAATCCATATGTATTAAGCGAATCTCTGTAGCTCCACATATACCAAATAGTGCATTATTTCTTTTTTCTGTGATCTTCGTGTACGATATAAAATGATATGAAATATTTGCTGCGTGTTAGTCAGCTAATATTAAATATTTACAAAAGAGAAGCCACCTCCGATTTTGATAATTTTTTAATATGTTGTCAAAGTCACCAGCTGAATCGCGTTGCGAAGGTCTTTAATATAATGGGGGTAAATCAAACGCATGGATTGGGAGAGAGGCTCCGTTCTACCTTTTCCTATACTCCCGCTTGGTGAAAAATCTAACTTCAGTCAAACTCATTTCTATTTAAATTAAAATTAGATTTAGATTCGCTTAGATTTGTTCGGGCGCACACTTTTATTCCATACCACTGATCCTATAATACACATGTACTTATGCGATATTAAATCATAAAATAATAATTGTACAAAACACCGCAGTGTTTTATTTATTTCAATAAACATTCGATTTACTACGTTTACGCTCTATTAGATACAAATGGTGTCCAAACAAATTATGTATCCTTATGTAAACTATTTTTCATAATAAATTTTTAATTTGCAATACTGCAACTTGAGAACATATTAAAAAATTATCGAAATCGGACGTGGCTCTCTTCTTTCAAATGTTTACCGTGTTTTCGTTTGTATTATCAAATAAATACGACCATATCAAAGATCGTATATGTAGTTATTGCAAAGAACAGTTGCACTTATCGTTAGGTTATTCTACTACTTCATTCTACCCTATCTATTCTAGTCTACCCTACTGCTCTACTTTTATCGCTCAATGAACGTTATACATTATACGTATTCCTTTACCTATGTATGTTTATCTATCCTTCAAGTTGTAAAAGTGCATAATGTGTATTCATTGAATTGTATGTTTCTCTCTTCAACTTTGGTGCGTACCCATTTATATTACCTACTTATAAATTATATATATCTATATTAAGTATTAACTTATTATAAATATTTAGCCATGTCACTGCGTCGCGCCAGAAAAAATTACTGGAAATTCTCAATGCGAGAAATGATCGTAAATTTTAATAAACAAAAAAAAAAAAAAAAA
>JACXIP010000032.1:1048199-1113273 GCA_014737485.1 Bombus picipes
ATTTTTACGATATATTACTACGAAATAAAGCATCTTTGAGATCTTTAAAATCCACTACTATCTCACTATCTAATTGTAAGTATGTGCACAGATAGTTATAATTTATAATATAATCGATTACTACTGTGCTTAGTGAGCGACCTTAGACCTTAAACGACCTTAAAAATTTCCTTCGTTTTATAAGGAAATAATGGATTCACAACATTTTTCGTTTTATATTGTTTTATCGAATTACGTATGATCCATTTTGTTCTATCAAGATAAAGATCACAACGTCCGACAGATTATGTTTCATGTTTGTGCAAAGGCGACAGATATAGCAAAAGAATAACAACAAACACCGAAATTCCCTAGTCACTGGATCCGCAGGCTGAAGAGACACTACCCGCTAGACCTAAACGCTAGATTCAATTAGTTATCCAAAATAATTAATATTTGCTTATTTATAATACTTACTTATAAATTATATATATCTATGATAAGTATTAACTTATTATAAATATTTAGCCATGTCACTGCGTCATGCCAGAAAAAATTACTGAAAATTCTCAATGCGAGAATTGCTTGTAAATTTCAATAAACAAAAAAAAAAAAAAAATGTCACTGGGTCACGCCAGAAAAAAATTAGTGAAAATTCCCAATGCGAGAATTGATTGTAAATTTTAATAAACGAAATAAACAAAAGAATAACTTTGGTGCAGAATATAATATATACCTAAACGTAATATCTACTGTGAAAAATCATGCGAATCTGAAACGTCGAACACTACGAATACATGTAAGAATATCGCATTATGTATTAACAACAGGCGCACGCTTCAGATTGTAACAACACTAGTTTGCAAATACCAGTGTGTAGTGAACGTTTTGTCGTCATAAATCAAGCTTTATGCCATAAACTTAATGCTTATGTAGAAATTAACTTGACAAAAATATACTAGTTCGTTTAGTCGTTTGAAGAATTTCAACCATACACATGTACAAACAAATGGTTACGCAAATCATCCTATTTATTTCGCTGCTAATGCTCGTTTCTTCTTGAACGATTTTTACGATATATTACTACGAAATAAAGCATCTTTGAGATCTTTAAAATCCACTACTATCTCACTATCTAATTGTAAGTATGTGCACAGATAGTTATAATTTATAATATAATCGATTACTACTGTGCTTAGTGAGCGACCTTAGACCTTAAACGACCTTAAAAATTTCCTTCGTTTTATAAGGAAATAATGGATTCANTTTTTCGTTCATAATGGAACATTTTTCGTTTTATATTGTTTTATCGAATTACGTATGATCCATTTTGTTCTATCAAGATAAAGATCACAACGTCCGACAGATTATGTTTCATGTTTGTGTAAAGGCGACAGATATAGCAAAAGAATAACAACAAACACCGAAATTCCCTAGTCACTGGATCCGCAGGCTGAAGAGACACTACCCGCTAGACCTAAACGCTAGATTCAATTAGTTATCCAAAATAATTAATATTTACTTATTTATAATACTTACTTATAAATTATACTTATCTATAATAAGTATTAACTTATTATAAATATTTAGCCATGTCACTGCGTCACGCCAGAAAAAATTACTGAAAATTCTCAATGCGAGAATTGCTTGTAAATTTCAATAAACAAAAAAAAAAAAAAAATGTTTGTGTAAAGATGCGTTGTTGTAAATGACGTGTCTGTAGAAGAAAGACACTTTTGGACAACCTAATATGTAAGTAGGTAGCCATGTATGCACATATCTATTTCGCTGTGATTTTAAAAAGATATATAGCTAGCCTATAGATGCAATTCGATACTTTTACTAATACATTGATTAAATTTATTCCTCGTTCTTAAGTGTAAAATTCTTTTTTCCTATAGTAAAATCGGCTAATCCCAATAGTTATTCTATCGATAATCCCTTACAATTTATAATAAATATCGTGCCCACCATTATGCCAAATTATTTATGTTACAGTTATGTATATCACAGTATGTTATGTTATGTATATCACAACATATATATATATATATATATATATATATATATATATTATTTAAAAATAATATTTGAGTACGATACATTCAGTAATTTAAGCTAAAAATCGTAGTTTTAAAAGAAAGTTAGAGATTCTAAAAAAATTAAAAGTTATTAATAATAGGTATCTAGCACGAGAAGATCGAACAAGTTATAACAATTTAATTAATAAAAAGGAATATTACAAATATTAATCGTAACAAATTGTTATTATTAAACTGAATTCTTTTCTCAATTAATGCAAGACGATAAATAAATATTTCGTACTTAGGTACTAGGTTCTTTTCCAAAATGATAAGACCTTTCCTCAAGACCATTGTAGAATAAAAATGTGCGTTTGAGTCTGGTTCAATTGGATAATCTAAAGTAAAGTAATTTTGCGAAAATTCCTTTCCTTTTCCTTTCCTTTAAATATGTATGTATATGCCGGAGATGAAAGGATACCGGAGTCTACCTTTGGAATTCTCTAGAAAACCCTCAATATTTTACTAGGGTTAGGTTTATATTCTATCCTCTATAATTTAATTCGATTATAATTGTTCGAGATTTATGATAATGAGCTTGGGCTCGAGGCGACAACGTAGCCACGGTCACGGGATAAACTCCTGTTGTATAGCTCTCCTTAAAAGAAAGTTGTAGCGGTACGTGACAATAAACATTCCAACACAGACCCTATTCTTCGGGCAAGATGATTACCAGATGTCGATACATCCCCACAGTACATTTTTTTTTTTTTATTTTGTTTATTAAAATTTACAAGCAATTCTCGCATTGAGAATTTTCAGTAATTTTTTCTAGCGTGGCGCAGTGACATGGCTAAATATTTATAATAAGTTAATTCTTAATATAGACATGTCTAATTTATAAGTAAGTATTATAAATAAGTAAATATTAATTATTTTGGATAACTAATTGAATCTAGCGTTTAGGTCTAGCGGGTAGTGTCTCTTCAGCCCGCGGATCTGGTCCGATGTATCGAGTAGTATAGTAACTAGGGGATTTCGGTGTTTGTTGACTCTTTTGCTATATCTGTCGCTATATTTTGCTATTTCCTCTTTGACTGTGGGTATCTTGAGGTCGTGATGAATTGTTTCGTTGGTAACATACCACGGTGCATCTATTAGGGATCTTAGCGTTTTCGATTGGAAGCGTTGAAGTATTTCGATGTTGGAGTTGCTTGCTGTTCCCCATAGTTGGATTCCGTAGGTCCAGACAGGTTTTATTATGGTCTTGTAGAGGGTAATTTTATTCTGTAGGTTTAGTTTGGAGCGTCGGCCTGTGAGTCAATAGAATTTTTTTAATTTTTCCTTTAATTGCTTCGTTTTGTCTGAAATGTGGTTTTTCCATATTAGTCTCCTGTCCAGGGTCATGCCCAGGTATCTGACTGAGTCCTTGCTAGGAACTGTTGTATTGTTGATGGTGACCTGGGGGCAGGTTTGTTTACGGAGCGTGAAGGTTACACGTGAGGATCTTTTTTCATTAATTTTGAAGCCCCATTTATGAAACCACTTTTCCATAGAGTCGAGACTTCGCTGGAGAGTGGATGAAGCAATTACTGGGTCTGCGTGGGAAGCTAATAGCGCTGTGTCGTCGGCAAATGTTGCTATTGTTATCTCGGTTGATATAGGTAAGTCGGCAGTGTAGATGGAGAACAGCAGGGGTCCGAGGACGCTACCTTGGTAACCACCAACATGGAAATTGAACAATTAACAGCAACGTCAATTTCTCTCACTTTCCGAACGAAGGCATCTCTCCGATGATCTCGTCCTTAGATGCACCCCATCATAGTTTTCCTCTGCATCATCATCGTGACGGAAAGTCATTCTCTCGTATTAGCGAGTTACTTATTGTCTGTACGTTCGGTGGATATTCCACGTGTTAACAAAGAGTCCGACTTAGATTTTGTGAGCATGTTCATCTATCATCCCGTTGACCGCGGATTCGTTATTGAACGTAGGATCATTGTCATTAGCTTCTCGAGTATCTAATTACCACGGTTACTTGTCAAATTCTGTAACAATCGTATTTGCACTGGTCAATACATTCTCTATTGCATAATAACAATGTGTAATCCAAATGAAGATTCGTTTCACGCCCGTAAGCCTAATCATAATGTGAAGCCGACATATATATCAAAAGTCAGGACACGAAGTCAGGATCTCGAATTTCCCGTAGTAACTTAACGTAAAAATAAGTAATATTCAAATACGGATAGTAGTAGTAAATAACAATGTATCTCTGTGCTTCGATCATTCACCATTTTTGTTAAATTTGTTATTTAAATAAAACTAATCCGAAATTACATAAAGTACGCGTAATTGTGTTGATATTACATTTATATATATATTTAGCATTATATATATATTTATTTATTGAATAGAATTATAATGTCCAGGATCTCTCATATGATTTCTCATATCAATTAGCTTTCCTTTACTTTACTTTGCATCTTTCATCCCTTCTCTGCAACTATTATACTACGTTATTACTTTGATTTGCTTACTTTATATGTGCGAATGTAAATATTTCATGTATACTTATCGACCCTAAGTTATTATAATATTTATTGTTATTAAATATAAAAATTATTTCTGTGTTATTACTTGTAAGTACTTATATTCGCATATATGTAAGTAAGTGTATATCTGTGTGTACATTGTTGTTTAAATACGATGCAAATAAGAAATTTTTATACCACTTGCATTTATTATTGCATTTATTTTTAGAAGAAACGATAGATATTATCTGAATAAGAGATTTCAAAAATGATTATTTAAAAGATACATTATCCTATTTAGCAAGATATTATTTTGATATAATTATGCGTTAGTTTCTTCCAGTCATTGCATTATTTATTAAGACTATTATCCTCATGAAGAAGAATAATCATTTTATATAATTTCTTATTCCGCATTTGAATAAATGTTTCCTGAAATAATACTTATGAGAAATAATTTATTGCTTATTTCGTAAAATAAAGATCTTCCCACAGTTTCTCCCGCTCACAACTTCGAACGCGTGTTCTTTAAATATTATCGTAATTATAACGATTCCAAGAGCAAATATCGTTATGTTGTAGGTAGAATAACTTGATTATGTTGTTTATGCCTTAATCGTATGCAAAGTATAAGTGTTATTTAAAGTTCAAATTATTTGTTATTTGTAAGAGTTAACAAAAATGGAAAAGCACTTGAAAATAATTTATTTAACCTTAATATGAAATAAAGTTACACTCTCTATTTCTAAAGTAAAAATGACAAAGCCCAATACTACTACAATAATCCTATTTCTAAATCGTAACTTACAGGAATAGGTATATTTTATTCACGTGAATTGAAAGTAACAGTTGTAATGAGAATGAAAACAAAAATAATTAAAGAATTAGGATAAAATTTAAGGATAATTATAAAAATTAAGGCAGTCACGTTCGAAGCACGATATTTTTACTTCGTATATTTAATTAATTACTATTAATTATTTATTTACATTAAGTACGTGTACTTGCAATTACAATTGCGCGTACGGTATACTTATAAGTATCTACCGATTATCTTTTTTATCGTTAAATTATTTAACGATCAAGGAAATATATAATTTTCCAGTCACTTATTCTCAGTACTATAGGTAAATTATAAATTTATGTTATTACAGTTTATTCAATTCGCATTTGATCTTGTTGAACGGGTGACCTGCAGCTCTTCTCCTCTCCGCCCCTTGTTTTGTCCAATGCCCTTGTCATGACGATTTCCTAAGCCAGACGATTACTCATCATCCCCCGACTAGTGGTACAACAGAACGACTACACTGACGAGGTTATTTTAATCAACGAAACCACGTCCTCCCCTTACCGCCACCGTCCCCAACCCCTTACAACAAGGGTGCACATGAAACCATAGTGCTACCAGGGAGATCAACAGGACGGGCCAGACAACCGGATGTTATCATTTCTACAACATTTCCATTGTATTCCGCATTTCATCCCCCAGAACTTTTTCTTTCTTTCTTTCCTTCCTTCTTTCTTTCTTTCTTTCTTTCTTGCATATCCTTTTTTATTCGCCCTTACTTTTCCTGTTACGTTAAACAATTCTATTCTACTAAATATTAATATATCTATCTCGAAATTTGCTCAACAAATTTTTTGCAATTTTACAGGCTTTAAGATTTATCTTCCATCGATACTTACTACATATGTACATGTTTATCTATAGTAGTCGCTTATTCTTTATATAACGCGTATATATTTAAAAAGTAATAATATATTAAGTTAGAAAAATACTAGAATTGAGAAAATTACCTTACTAAATTTTGTCTCAGAATTTGAAAACGTTCAAATAGTTAATTTTCGAATTATGTAATCCAAACAGGATATTTCTTTGCGATCGATTTTAAATAGATAATGTCGATAGTAATTGTTATGTCGCGTGAGATGATCCGTGCCTTCATTGCCTGGCAGCCTACGGTCCACCCTCATCCACCGTCATTCCTACCCTCAATAAACCTAAGGACCCACCATAAACTTTTTAATTTGTTTTAATACATGGTATTTAAGTTAATGTGTTTATACTGAAGGATTTACTACTCCTAGAAGTGTTTTCGGTTTATGGCTGGTTCTTAGCCTTTAGGTTTATTAGGCGCTTTTAAATATTACAGAGAAAGAAGTTACCTGGCGGAAAAAGTAAATATTTATCTAACGGGAAAGCCGGTTTTTCCCAGGAACAATGACACTCACTAGCAACGTTGGTAGGAGATTTCCTTCTCCTATCATCGTTTATTAACGTTGGCTATAGCCAATAGGCATCGCAGATCGTTACCCTCACTTTATTAATGAAAAGTGTGAGCAACCAATCCGATTTCTTAGTTTAAAAGGCATTGCCACACCGAGGTTTCTTCCGTAATAACACGAGAACGGACTTCACTTCTTCTATTACATCAGGGAGTTAACTTCTTCTTCTACGACGTCAAGAGGGTTAATTCAACTTCTTCTTCTACTACATTACTACATTGAACTGTGAGGAACTTGTTCTACTACGATAGAACATTCAGTGCATCTCTATCAGGTCTTCATCCGTCAAACATTCGTCTACGACATTTATATCACACGTAACAAGGTAACTTTATTTTGTAATAAGTTGTTGTAAATATAAATATTATAACACGTTAATCGCAGTGTTATACCACATCGATCACCACTATTATCCCAAAAGAAATAAGGGGGTCGATCTGTGTTCGTGGCGTCGATTATTGTAATCGTAACGGGAATATACGACTTCCATTGACGCGCTACCTCGCGATCGCGTCTACCCGTGACTGATCGAAAATATAATAATTAACCACCCGATTTGTCGAAAATAGGTGAACAAGACAAAATTGCGTTCATACAGATAATAAATGTAAGCATATATATTACAATAACTAGTCTATATAATTATAACTACTTTTATTATTATACGCTCTCATCGACGCATACATCGATGATTCATACTAGCTTGTCATTTCTATGAGGTAAAAGAAATATGCGCGGTACGAATCCTGTCGAGGCTCACCAATCTTTGCCAACAAAATCACAAAACTTTTTATAACTCGTCGCTCTCCAGCTATGTAAACTTCCGTCCCGTTTTCTAGTACAGTATGGTTGAGCACCGGCACCAGTGCCAGCACCGGCACCAGTGCCAGCACCGGCACCAGTGCCAGCACCGGCACGAGCACCGACACGAGCACCAGCACGAGCACCAGCACGAGCACGAGCACCGGCACCAGCACCAGCACCAGCAACAGCAACAGCAACAGCACCGGCACCAGTGCCACTACCAGTGCCACTACCAGTGCCACTACCAGTGTCAGTATCAGTGCCAGTATCAGTGCCAGTATCAGTGCCAGTATCAGTGCCAGTATCAGTGCCATTACCAGTGCCATTACCAGTGCCATTACCAGTGCCCGCACCAGTGCCCGCACCAGTGCCCGCACCAGCACCAGCATGAGGATCTGCGCCAGCTCCTGCGCCAGGAACAGGACCGGCACCTGCGCCAGCTCCTGCGCCAGCAACAGGAACAGTACCTGCGCCAAGAACAGGAACAGCACCTGCACCTGCGCCAGGAACAGGAACAGCAACAGCACCTGCGCCAGTACCTGCGCCAGCATCTGCGCCAGCATCTGCGCCAGCGTCTGCGCCAGTACCGGCGCCAGTACCGGCGCCAGTACCGGCGCCAGTACCGGCGCCAGTACCGGCGCCACTATCGGCACCGGTACCGGCACCAGCAACAGCACCAGCAGCAGCAGGACGAGAACGAGCACGAGCACCTGCCCCAGCACCTGTCCCAGCACCTGCACCAGAACCTGCACCAGAACCTGGACCAGAACCTGCACCAGAACCTGCACCAGAACCTGCACCAGCACCTGCGCCAGCACCTGCGCCAGCACCTGCGCCAACACCTACGCCAGCACCAGCACCAGTGCACCAGCAGCACCAGCGCACCAGCACCAGCACCACCACCAGGACCAGTGCACCAGCGCGCCAGCACCAGCACCAGATGCAGCACCAGCGCACCAGCTCCAGCACCACCACCAGCTTCAGCTCCAGCACCACCACCACCACCACGACCACCACCACGACCACCACCACCACCAGCACCACCACCAGCACCATCACCACCACCAGCACCATCACCACCACCAGCACCATCACCACCACCAGCACCATCACCATCACCATCACCATCACAATCACAGTCACAATCACCATCACCATCACAATCACCATCACAACCACAATCACCATTACCATCACCATCACCATCACCATCACAATCACAATCACCATCACCATCGCCATCACAATCACAATCACCATCACCATCATCACCATTATCACCGGCACCAGTACACCAGCGCATCATCATCAGCACCTGCAGCAGCACCAGCGTAGCAGCTTCAGCTTCAGCTTCAGCTCCAGCTCCAGCACCTGCATTTGCACCAGCACCAGCACCAGCACCAGCACCAGCTCCAGCACCAGCTCCAGCACCAGCACCAGCTCCAGCACCAGCACCAGCACCAGCGCACCAACGCAGCAACGCATCAGCACACCCTTAATTAACCCCACTTCGAATAGCGTCGTCGTCGCCGGTGCCGCTACTACCATCAGCACCATCCTCTGCAAGCGTAAGATAAAAGTAGTAGAAGGAGTAACAGGTACTCTATTCATTTATACATAATCGTGGAGCTCTCTGTAGAAGAGCTGCGCAGACTCACGATCAGTAGAAGAGGATAGTAAGCAGACTGCAGGAGAGTCGAATATAATAGAACCTTGGTCGGCCGTTTTTATGAAATGCATAAATAAACGAACGCGAGGAGCGATTCTTCGTTTTTACAGCGAAAGGAGATTAAAAATCTTCGCTTTTGTCGCTTGGATTTTTCTCTATCGCTTGATATTTTCTCTTTCTTTACTTATCATTTATTCAGCGTAACCAAAAAATATTCACATTCTGATAACGTATTTCGATAGGTTAACAATAGATATAATAGGTAGGTACAATAGAATTATAATAGATATAATCGGATAAAACAAATCGGATTGCTAACAAGTATCCTATACATATCGTCGCCGAGCACTTGTTCTCAACTGTTCTAACTTCATTTTTGACAGAAATGTAGTTAACCTATCCACATATGTCTCATTGGTAGAGAGAATAGATATAAATTCATAATATGATGAAAGCTCTACTTAGAAAACAACAAATATTCAATTATTTTAAGTCCTAATTTCATACAATATGATTCTACGTGAAAAAAGAAGTCGAAAATATAGAACAAAAATTTTTCGTTCGAGGCTTTGTTTTCGAGAAAATCGACTTTGAACTTTCGCTCGGTACGCGTGCAGTACGTTATAACGGATCTTACTGTAGATCGTTATCTCGATGGAAAAATGAGAAAAAAAAAAAAAAATTAAGAAAGGAAATTTTTATTCGACTTCTTTTTTCACGTAGAATCATCCTCTTTCCGCTTGTACCACCAGTTACCAACCACCCTGTATATTTGAAACATAAAACAAATAAGCGCGCACACATGTCATACATAGGTAGAAAGGATAAATTCTAAATATTAATTTAACGATATTCTTCTGAAGATTCAATTTGTACCTAAATAAGGATAATTATGTGTATAAAGAGGATCATTAGAAAAAGGAAAGTCTTTTCATATAATTTTGTTCATCGTCATATATTCGATGAACATCGAAAAATGCAATTTCTACTTTGGGACGTGCGAATGTCCGATATAAGATGCCGTTTATCATTACATTCAAGAAACGACAAAACAGACAGCAACTCGTATATGATATATCTACATAGATCGTTTTTCTACTTTTACTTTATACAAATCAGTTGTAAAATACAAACTTACCAATGTAAAAGTCAAAAGCTATGTCGCGGAGAAGTTGCGGTGAAAAAATTTCATAGATCAATTTATCGTTTAGCCACTATTGCATAATGACAATAGTAACATTGCTCACGATATTTATTTATAATAGTATATAATAATAACTTTATTTATAAAAGAAATCGGAAATGATATAGGAGGCGGAGTTGGACCTTGGTACAACTCCTCTATTAATAGACTGATAAATAATTTAGTAATTAGGAGACGGTAAAAATGTTGCAAAATGTACGATTCAAAACGCATTTCTCACTTTAATGTACCTATTTATGATATTAAAGAAAGGATATTTATATAGGTAATTCAAAGCACAAGAAATATAGTTGAAACTAATAGGTATTGATATTAATATTGATTATGTATCTATATAAAATTCGATAAGTGATCGATCGGTATAAAGAAAAGCGAGCGTCGCTGTATCCGAAAATTGCTTTATCCGAACGATCATGTTTTCTTATTATTATCCATAGAATGTGAATATTCAAGGATTCGTACGTTTCGAGGTTTGTATTCGTAATGAAATATCGTAGCGACATCGCGAAATAAACGCGTCTTTATTATTAAATATATAGATACACGTAGACTATTACTATGTATAACAAACTATCCGACACAAGATTATTTTCGCCTGTAAAATGCGTTTTCTGATCAGTACAGTTGGTCAGTTGCTAGTAAATAGAACATTAATAATTATCAAAAGTAATTCAAATTGTTAGAATGAAGATTTCAATTAACAAATAGCATGTACATGTAGCTACTATGTAAAATTTATGAAAGATCCTTTACAAAATCTATAGATTGACTTCCTGTTTAATCGATTATCTATTAGGATGTCTGTATTAAAGTATAAACAGATATAATAAGAGAAACTATTCAAAGCTAGGTAGGTTTCGTCACTTTATTATACTTATTTATTATACTTTATTATGCGTACTTTATTATATACGTATGTCTGTTAGATTAAGATAAAATTGCCTGAAAAGGTTTGTTACATTAATACCTGTTTCGTTATTGATACTTGTACAGATTTTTCGATTTTGTATTTTGCTGTGTCACAAAATAGAAAATGGAAGACTGGATTGAGTATTTAAAAATTGCTTCATAAATTAATGCCTCGTGTAAAACAGTTGGAAAACAGAGAAAACGAATTGCTATTAATTTTGATTCTTGCCGTTAAGGAGATTACTTTCCTTATTTGAAATCTGTCGAGAGGAAACCATTTCCATCAGACATACTTTTGTGACGGAGTAGCTGATAGAAAAAAAAGAAGAAAGGAAGCGAGAAAAAAAGGCAGCAACCCCTTTTCTTCATAATGCGACAATGCGACCCGTTTATCGAGTCTCCTTTTAACGTCATCGAGGCGATTCCGAGTTGCATCCACGGGAGTGCCGATGCGCAAATCCACGCATGGACACCTCTTCTCCCTCTCTCTTCCTCGTCCTCTTCCTCATTCTTTTTCCTTCGACAACCCCTTCCTTCGCGCCTCCGTTTCATTTTCATTTTGCATTAAAAATACAAGAACAAAGAAACGCTGGATGAAGAAAACGAGGGGTGAAGAGGATAGGAAGGAACATCTTCGTTATCGTTCTCGTTATCGTTTTCGTTCGCTATGAAAAAGAAACAACTAGTCATTGTTGTACAATGGAAGAGAAAGAAAGATAGTTGCATCGAGATAGTTTAGGAACTATAGTGGCTGTTGAAACAACAAAATACATATGGTCAGTGATCGTTATTTTTGTAAACTTATTTTTGTTTACTTATATAAAAAAAAATATATATATATATTAAAGAGATCAATACGCAAGGATATGATATAGAAAGGCAGAGATACGATACATAGAAGATTTCTAATACGACATTTTGCCTTCTAGCGTTCGAATTAATACGATTTAATACGATCGTGTCCTGTCCTTTCTTTCTCATAATGTAAAAATAATTTATCACGATCTGCAGAAAGTTGTACAATTTTTGAAATGGAAGGAGCGAGTTCCTCTGTCAATTCCCATGCCCATAGGCATCTATAACCTACAGATGCTTTTTTACTTTATCTATAGATAACATAGAAAAGAATTGATCGTTTATAGATTTTGAGACGCTTGAGCGATTTTACTTCGATACATATGTATTAGACAATATCAATATGATAAATCACAATATTGACGGTAGAATCTTTGGTTCGTTCATCTTTCAGTTGCTTGTTTGCAGGAATTATTTGATTAATCGTCACGATGTTTGAAATCTAGTGGCACGAGTAAATGCCTTTGGTCACAATACGATCATATAAATATCTATATATTTCATACTTGTATATACTGACAGAGTATAACACAGTACAATACAGGACAATACGGTACTACTGATATTGAGATTCTAGCATGCTACTATTTGTATTACCTTATATTACTATATAATAAATACTAAATAATATCACTATATAATCTCTATATTTACTTACTTAAATTAAATTAAATTACTATATAATCTTATTATATTTGTTATTATTACATTTCCTGGCCGAACGAAAGATATAGGATATAGTAAAAAATTTGTAATTACCAATAAATATAGATTGTTTCGTTATTTTAACGTAATTTACCATTTACTTACAATGATCACGATATATATATATATATATATATATATATATATATATATATATATATATATATATATATATTCGCAATGTAGCATATAAAGCGGCGCAATTTAGGTTACGTGCGTTCGGTACAAAGTTCCGGAATCAACTCTCTGTCCTTCGACGTTTAATCGATATAGCGGATATCGTTGAGGACCGATCCTCTTCTCGATTTTCTGCACCGCGATGCACCGTAGACTTTAACGATCCACATTGAAGCCGTCAAATATTCCGGCAAATGCAACGTACATACATAAATACAGTGGCTTATATGTGTTTGAAACAAACCAAGCGCAACTATTTATATACATACATAAAATAGATGTCATTGAATTATTTTCTAATCTTACTGGCACAACGTAATTTTCTCGCTTGGTAGAGGTTCCAAATGCAGATGCTCGAATCTTTCGTGAACCACGTTTATGCATATACACGCATACATACATTGACTAGTATAAAGGAATGAGAACTTCGAACAGGGGTAAGTAAATGCGAATTTATCCAACTAGATAAGAATATTGTAATACTTTTGTGTAAGCTCGTCATCTTGTTATATCGTAATTTCATATTTTAACGCGGTGTTCTTGCAAAATTATACAGGACCATTCAAAACGTTCAAACTCGTCTTTCCTAAAGTCTTGATTTTTCAGTTATGTCGTTGTTGTTGTTATGTCATCGGAAATGTGCGCAGGATACTTTCTTTCGCGAAAGGACGTAACGATGCAAAAGGATGTGTATTTTGTGAGCAAACGTGATAATAAAAATGTCACATAGCTACGTAAATTAAGGTGGCCAGTTCTTCCCCGTGAAAATGCAGTACACGTAAGAAAAGCTTAAACTTAAACGGTTTAAAAAATTCTGTTTCTTGCGGAAAACTCATTCAACCGTATAGGCTCAATCTAATTTTGTTATTCCTCATTGTAGATTTAAACATTTGTATTTTGATCTTAAATACTTTTCTTTTAAATGAATCTTTTTTACGGTTACATAGTTTACCTTTACCGCAGATACTTAAGAACATTTCACAGCTATATCTATCACACGTTGGTTTTTGCTTTCGTGACAGCTCACGGTATTGCGTGTTTACTGTTCAAGTAGATTTCTGGACAGACAAATAAAAGTCGTAGATCAATGACAAAATTCTTTCGACATCTCGTTTCTTCCAGAAAGGATCATTGATTCGATCATTATTTTTGCATGTCCCTTAAAGGAATACATCGACTTTTAAAATGCTCGATTATTTCTAATTATCGTTTCTGCGATTCTTTGAGCCTCTTCATTCGTTCAATTCGCATATTTTTTTTCACCGCAGAACATTTTCAAGCGCCAGATTTCATCGAAAAGTTCAGTTCCATCAATGGAAATATCGAATTCTCTCGTTAAATATTGCACAGATTTCACAATTCCTTCCGAATATCTGAATACTTTTAAAATCCTCATAAAAAATTCGCGTTTCCTTTAAAAATATTTACCTGATACTAGGATCTTCTACTAATTTCTCGTATTTTATCAAGTATATTTGATGGAATAAAATCTTCTTTACTCGAGTATTATCCAGTGAAAATGCATTAGTGGAGCACAGATATTAAAATATGAATATTTATTGTATTCGAGTCAAACGTTAAAGAATCGATTAAAACATATGGAAATAATGTATCGATATTTGCCTATAGTTCGGTGATTATTCTATTCCGAATGGCAGAAAACAGTACAAGGCAGCATGCTCTGAATGCGCTAGAATAAAATCTGCGATTGTTGAAAATGCGGTATAGTATTACAAAATACAGTACGAATGCAGTACGACCAGCTTCAATGGATACAGATGATACGAAGAATTCGTGATACGTTTTGGAACCAATATAAATATCATCGATCTGTTCCTATCCTTTATCTAACGAACAATCAGTCCGTTCTTATTTTCTATCTCTGTTACTCATAATTAAATTCTTAAGAAAGCGTAAACCTGCATTTACGTACATGACATTTTCTCTTATTTTTACTCATAGAATATGTCAGCGTTTATACAGAGACTGGCGAAGGTATTTGAATACTTTTTAAAGACGGAATACCTTTCTCAAAATTGGATCGAACTGTTTGAGCTTTCTGCACAAATCAGAAGGATTAGTTTACTAGACGATATGTAGAAAAATATTTGAAAAAGCTATAGCTGGCCGGAATCGCGAAAAAAATAGTCAGAAGAAGGGTCGCTTTTTACAATTCCTTTATCCGAGCCTGCAACGAAAATTTAAACGATACGTTTCCTCAAAACTTAATCGATATCGGTTAACATTACTATGATCTACAAGCGGTTAAAAATGACGAGAATCACAGTTTCTCGCAACTTTCGACCTATAACTGTAACAAATCTGAAGATTTATAGATAACGTTACACGTTCCGATGCCTGTCCTTCGTTTCAATGTCAACATCAACATATTCAGCGAATCGTTGTAGGGTACTCTTCTTCAAACGGTTAATATTTTAATGCCTCCGTGTATTGTTTGCATTTATATATACATACATATACGTTTATACGTGTTTGCCTTTTCTCCTAGTCGCACGACGCAGGGTAACATATTCTACCCGTTGCACCGAGATGAAGAAATTTTCTCGTTATTCTCGATGTATTAATCCTACCGCCGCGCCGCGTCTCACGCCTGTCAATGTAAATAGTACATGTTACTATAAACGCGTATATATCCTATACGTACGAACACAAAGAACACATGGAGATACTAAAATGTAATGTTCAAACGATGCTGTGTATGCGCGTATATGTATATGCATGTATACATGTACATAGATACATACAACAGATATATATATATATATATACTGTATACTGTATCTGTATGTTTATATATATATATACATATACAGATACAGTATTATACGTTTATTCGTATACTTGTAATGTACCGAGTACATTCGTAGATGAAAGTATGTAAATATAGTGAAAAAACACATATAAGCGTATATCTTTAGGTACGATAAGTAGAGGAAGAGAGAGAAGGAAAGGAAGGCAGAGAGAGAGGTGGAAAGGGGGTTGACGTCGAAACGAACATTGTGCGCACGCCATAACGTAGCAATAACAGTGTTCCATTATATGTAGGTAGACCAACGAGAGGGAGAGACGGAGGTGGTGGTGGTGGTGGGAGTGGTGGTGCGGTGGTGAGATTGCAAAACATGCCTAGATTAATGTTTTCTCATTCCACGGACCGCTTGTACAACCTCCATTCCCCTCGCTACTGTGATTCGTTCGCCAACCGCTACCCTTCCTAAGCCATGTTCCACCCCAGAATCACGGTAGCTCTGTCGCGTGACAATGAAAACTACGAATTGCATTGCGTTTCTACCTTTCCATAACTACCCCCCCTCCGCCCCTTCCCTCTACATCTTCCGCCTCCATCGTCTCCCCGTCCCTGTCTTCCGCAGGAAGACCTCTTCACCACTATTTTTCTCTTTCTCCCCCTGATCTTCTTCTCCGATTTTTCCTAAATTCTTTTTCCCTATCTCACCCTTTAATATAGTATTTATTCTTGTTTCTTTGTAATAGGATTTGTTCAACTGTTTATTAGCTTTCTATGTATATATATATATATATTATTTGTACGCTATATTATTTAGTAGGTACACGCAAGTCAGGAAAACAAATCATTTATCATTTTGCAAGAGCAAAATTATAACTACAATAGGTAGATAAAGTGTGATACTAGAAAAGAGGCTTTTTCAGTATAGTCGTTTTTCACAATTGCATTATACACTCGCATATAGTTTCTTAAAATTATCCAATTATTAGGTTATCCGAAAAGTTTCTTTCCTTTTATAAGGAAATAATGGATGCACAGCATTTTCCGTTTTATATTATTTTATCGAATTACGTGTGATCCATTTTGCCCTATCAAGATGAAGATCACAACGTTCGACAGATTAGGTTACATGTTTGTATAAAGATGCATCGTTGTAAAAGACGGGTCTGTAGAAGAAAGACACTTTTCGGACAACCTAATACAATCGTTTATAATAGGAACGTGTAACTTAACTTGAAACTATTGTTTTGTGGATTTGGACGATCAACCCGATTGCCTAATCAGGTTAATCATTACCAAAACGTTACACGCGGAGATAATTCTGTTTTACTTTCCATTTAAGCGACGCATAAATAATACAGAAAACGTGTCTGCATATAAACAAAAGACGAAAGTTTAGTGTCTGTGTCCAAGGATCAATGCCGCTCAAACGGAATCCGTCACCAGGATCGACATGACATGACATAGCGTTTAACGTGTTAAGTACCAAAATTCAACGACCTCTTTTGTCATTAACTTCTAGAATGACAATAAAAATGAAAAAGAATCAAACCGAATTGTTTAGCCATATGGAATACCAACGATGTGCATACATGTGAAATTAGTTATTTAAGATTATATTTTTATTAAATCATCGTATTTCTAGAACACGTATTTACATTCTATGTCATAAGTAGCCTGTTTAATCATGATCTAACTTGACACACATATCTGATCGTGCATTAAGATTATAGGCAGGTAAATATCGTGTCTTTTTCTTCTTTCATATAATAATGTGCAGTTACGTATATGTATTGCCTCGGATTTTGTCTCCTTTATATTATGCAATATAGATAAATACCACTGTATAATACAATATTTAATGGTTCGTATTTCTGCCGAACCAACGATTCCCTAGTTTTCAAATAATATTTCAAGCTTCTACCCACATACATAACGGTATTGAGCAAACTATTGGCACAATATTCATATATAATATTAACAATTATTTCTCTTTATTATTCCCGGTTATAACGAATGTTAGTGGTTGTGTTTAAATTTGATACTCGATGTAAAAATGTTTGCATTATTTCATTCAAATATCGTAGCCAATACACAACTTGACAAAATTCATAATGGGTATACCATTCATCTTGTTACACAATAAAATCGACGATGTCATTTAGCGTATTAGATATGATACGTAAAAGTCAATAGCGAATAATATCATATTGAAATTTAGTAACTACGTTATGTAACTATTCTTCGTTATATTATTGATTTATCGTATCGTAACTGTTATATTGTAGCGAATATAGGTACTAGAACAACTTTATTACAGAAGATTACTTCGCGCTCGATAATTTGCCTAAAAAATTATCATACCGATTTAACGTTACCAATTGCGTCATCGAACTGATAATTCTCGTAACTGCTCTCACGCTGTTAGGCATACGTTTATCTCCGTACCAAACATTCTGTAATTAATTAGAAATTCTATCTTTATGCAAAGTTTTAGATACAAGTTTTTAAACAGCGTACATAAATATAAGCCTCGAATGTACGTATCGTTATTTACTTGTAGAAAGTGTATTACAACTGTAGCACTGTTTCCGTGGAGATGAGTAAATATAAATAAATACGAAAGGAAAGAGAGAGTCTTTTTTCGTCGTTATGTCGAGCATACTTCAGCTAGAAGAAATCTATTCATTAGTACCATCTTCTCCTGGGGCTGAAGGTGAACAAGCGGGAAGCGAAGGAGAGTAGTCTGGACTCCGAGAATTCCCTTTTATTCGCATTATTATGGTAATGACACTGAAAAGCCGAAAAATGTCAGGCTTTTGTAACAGAAGGTTTGTCCGCCTGGTCCATTCATTGATTACGCCCCGCCCCCCTCCTCCCACTCACCAACCCACCCCGTTCCTCCACCCTCTACCCTGCCGCCTACCCCTTCCTCACTAGACGGAGCTTGTATTTGTCGAGCAACCCTCTAGAGAAAAGTTAGTGGCTATTCGTACCTTTGGACAATGTCTCTACCAGCTTGTGCTCATCGATGTCGAATAAAGAAAAATGTATCCTATTTGTTTCGCTTCTGTCTCGTTGATACATCAAATTTACACATAGAAAATGCTGTTACTTCGATTATCGTTCAATTTTCTCAATTTTCATTTTCCTAATCACAGATGCAAACAACGTTTTCACGTAGTACGTACATTTATGTAGCAACACATCCTTTTATCTACATTTCACACTCTACGATTTATTACCTTTTTCATAAAACTAACAAACATCTGGAATTTTATTGGAAATATTTTGAACAAAAGAGCGCAATTTTTTAATAACTATAATTATTGCAACGTTAACCTTTATTTTAGTAGATAATTCTGTATGGTTGCGAATAGAAAAAGATAGTGCAGGTTATTAAAATCTCGATGTCTCGTTGAAACGTAATACGATAACAAGGAAAACGAACGATCAAGAAATGAAAATGTTAGCGTCGAAAACTTTATTTCTTTATCGTTTTTATTGTATCATTGTACCAATATAGGCGGTCGTATAAATGTGGAGGTGATTGGTAAAATTATGGATACAGAAATTAGAAGAATTACATAGAAATTGATTTTCTATAATATTAAATTAGCTATAATGGCGTTTAATAGGATACCTTTTGTTCGGTTAAGTGCGTAAACATCGTAACGTCGAAGCTTTCATTTCATCGTGAAAAAAGACAACGTAAATTTTGCAGATATCGTTTGAATAATTCTTTCCAAATCATTAAATTTTCCTTTGCTCCCTATTTGATGTATGTATGCATGTACCTGGATTGGATTTTATTTATTAAATATTATTCTAAACTTAAATATTAAATATTAAGCTTATTTCTCTTTGAATTGATCAAAATGTCGAACGGATAGTTACGATAATAATATTAGAGCGAATGTTATTTAGCAATGCCGAAGGAGATACCCAAGCACAGATTGAAACATACTCGTTACAATTAGAACCGCTACTGTAAAGAAGGGAACATCTCTGGAGATCGGAATAAGCGTGTCGACTCGATCGTATGAGCCAGTAAGTGAATTACCGATAATTAGAGGATGGTTTTACGAAGAATGGGGAAATTGGATGCGCGCCTTTCTGAATCTTTGTTAATCAGTTCCATTTTGCAAAGCATCGCTGCCGCAGTTCCCTCGACGACTGAATCGAGAATTCCAGGGCCGCCGGTTCTTCTAGAATTTCTCATCATATGCACGTAAGTACATCGTACATCCCCGATGTTACTTTTTATTTAAGTTACCCATCGTACGAATCGTTATTAGACAATTACATCCTGTTCTATACAATTAAATAATCTTTGACTCGTTTCACCGTTTGCTTCGTTCCTTGTTATTTCCACAAAGCAGTTTCTAGTTTCTACAATATTTTCATTGAATTTTCCGTAGTTTCGTGGTATGATTACGAATATATAAAAATGGATAGGTTCAAGACTACTGTCCGGATAATTTGACACTTATCTGCATATATTATCCACATACGTTTATAGATCTATCCTTCAGACTTGAGCTGCAGCGTAAATCGTTGTAAATGAAATATTTGCTCGATTTAACTAGCGTACTACACTAATCGTGTAATTCGTTATGACGAATAACGTGTTAACGTTTATTAAAATATTTCAAACGAACTTCTCCTCCCTTTTTCTTCTTTCATAAGGAACTTTCGTTTCAAAGGCAATCGATTACCTACGCGTTAAAATTCGGATTCCGGCTATAATATCTAATAGTAAAGGTAACGATAAGTTTCACGTGAACACGAATTTACAAAATAATCCGAAACATATCGTAGAGTGTGATAGAATAGCAGACAACTGCTAATGAAAATTCATTGCTGAATAATTTTAGTTCATGGCAGGATTGCGGCCCTGGAGAGTGGATCTAGCTCGGTCCGCATCCGCAGAAGGGTGGTTTTAATTACCCCTTCCATTACTGCAAAACCAACCCCGTTAGTGGATTCATTTAGTCACATTACCAGACCGCCCACCTCTCTCTACCAATCCCCCCTCTTTCTCCTTTCCTGGGTCTTTCTCTTTCGTTAACTAGTGGTTGGTGCATGTTTCAAACCAATATTCCGTCTCTCTCTTTTCAACTTCTTAATACAACTCGTACATCTTCGCATACGTCGAATTATTCCACTTACGATTAGAGCAATATTATATTAGTTTCGTCGTAAGCAGCTTCTGCTCATTTTCTTCACATTCAACCATTTATTACAACATATTACGTATAACCAGATATACAAATTCAATAAAATCCGGATATTTCGCGGAAATATTTTTTATTACGAGGGTATTTCATAGCAGGTGTCAAACGAAAGTTAATAATATTTTACCAAATAATTAACAACTACGTTGTTCGATAACACGTCTCCTGCACATTGAACAATTGTGCCATTTATTGATAACAGAGAAAATATTAGAGATACATAATATGTTCGAAATGTCCGATTCGAACAAGTACAATATCGAATATTATTAAAAGGAAAGTAGATATCTGCTACAATTTTTCGCTTCAAAATGTTTGATTTATTAAAAACGTGTCCTTTTGTTACGGAAACTATTCGTACTTTTAATGGAATCATTGTTTCATTACGCATTACTTCATTATTACTTGATTATCGAATTAGGTACAATCGAAATACACAGATAAATGTAAAATCAGAAGCGTCAAGCTAATCTTGAGTAGACGAATATCGAGATTGCTAGGATCATTCGAGATATTAACTTCGAAATTGCATTTTTTTAAAGGAACCGAGAAAGCTTCGAAAAATGATCGAAATATTAACGTCTAATGTCGTTAAATCGTATTATATGTGTTTATCTATTATCACTTTCGCCTTCCCATAACATTTCTATTTCTATTATTGTGTGAAAAAGCTTCGAAAAATGATCGAAATATTAACGTCTAATGTCGTTAAATCGTATTATATGTGTTTATCTATTATCACTTTCGCCNTTCCCATAACATTTCTATTTCTATTATTGTGTGAAAAAGCCACGCACAATGTTTAAAGATTTGTACCGAGAATAGTTACACTGGAGGAATCGCGACCAGGATGGATACGCAGAAAAATGAAAACGTAACATTCTTACGTGCAAGCACACTTTATTTTTCTTACATTCCCTCAATAAAACATATATAATTTAATTTCTTTGATAAAAATTAGTGCACGTTAATATCGATATGCAAATTTACCTTTATTCATAAAAAATAGCATCTGTCATATTTGGTAAAAATATTTGGACGAATTTACTTCACCATTGAAGATTTAATTTAACGTAATGTACAATATATATAAGTCCATACGCACATACATATGTACACATGTATAAGGTGATCTAATCAATCGACACGTCTCTCTCAGATTATACGTTGCATATGTGCAATTCATATTGTATTGGTATAGGTACAAATGTTGCATAATCTCAGCGCGCATATTATATGCTACAGGTAGTTCTTTTCGTAGATAGATGCGTTGCACAAGTTCAAAGTTGAACTTCGCAATTCCATAAATAGACGTTTGCAATTGCTGGCATTGAGATTAAAAGAAATATCGAGCTCTAAATAAAATGATATTGACATGTATTAGCGTCGAACCTAATCGCTACGATATATTTTATTTTGTTTCTTAACAATTTTCCATAGCATCTTATAGATACAATAGTAATACGAACGTCTCATCGACATAGTAACTATGTACTTACTTCAATCCGTATTTAAAGCAGATATCCGAAACGCATTGACCGCTGATATACCGCTGCTACACTTGCATCTAGCATTAAACGTCCTACTATTCTCTTGCAATTCATAGAATCTCTAAACAACTATCAAAATAGTTGACTTTGCGCGGAATACCTTTTACCGTACATATATCTCGCTGACTCGTACAATTAAATATGTATGTTAACTCGAGCAGCACTTTAATACTAACAACAAACAGCAAGCATAAGATATGGCAACAAATGTATAGCACATCGAGTAAATTTAATGTTTTTGTGATTTTTACGTCAGAAATTTATTGGTTTGAGTCTTAAAAGAATTTTATTATAAGCTATCAACTATAAAACTGTATGTCTCACTATAAAACGATAAAAGAGAAAATCTTGTCCTTCGAATATACCTACCCACGTAACTACATATAACAAGATAATGGCAAATCAAAATGATAAATCAGAATTCGTGAAATATTACTTTTAATAATAATTCATACATTCTTCTCTATTTCGTGAAACTGGCAGCATATGCTTTGAAACCGATCTATACTATTCTCTAATAAAATTCTAATCGATTTAAGCCCATTTCTGATAAATATCGGTACATTTTCAAATTGCTCTTCTCCTTCAAACGCAATAACTTTCTATTATTATATCGTGGTTTACAGATTTTACATATCGTTTTAAAATATCTCCTTTTCTCTAACCACAGTATATTCTGATGGAATATAACATTTTCACTTGTGGTGTACTTGTACGTGTATTACATGCTTAATTTTTTGTTTCTAAATTTTATTCAGATCTTTCCTCGGCATCCGATTCTACTCCAAATCATTCAGTGCAATGTTATAAATTATCGGTAGCTTATATCGTAAAGAGATTTTATCTGTATCTATCTTTCATTGATTGTTAGTTTGAGACATTTGTTCACGTTATTATACACATGTATATCGATCCCATCTTTAATACCTAATATTAGTGATCGCTGCGTACGATCGATTAAAAGATACAAAAATTAATCACAATAGATTTTTAACAAACGTACGAGTTGAACGAGTGTGAAAACAACGAAGGGTAAGGGTTTTGTGTACGGAACTATTTACTAGTTGTGGACGATCGGTGCCTAACATTAGGCACTCTAGAAATATTATTATATTGTATTTAGTAAGCATAATGCTGATCTTCGGGAATAAATTCATAATATGGTAGATCGCCCTCCGAGACATGTGGCAATAAAAAGGCGTTAATGTAAAATAAATCGTGAATCATCGAAAAGTATTAGATCAATAACAATAAGAATATACATATTTACAAAACTATTAAACTTGTTATTATTGTAAACCCGTACATTTGAACATCCTATATTATATTTAAATAATTAATAATAATAATAATAATTTAAACGGAAGAGAAGGAGAAAGTCTATCATAACGTAATTAACATACGTAACATTCGTGTATTAACGAGGAATTGCACAACGAAGTAACATGTATAGCGCTATAGAAATATCGATGATACAGGCACAGTCCTCTTACAGTTAGGCGTTAGGATAAGAAAACTGGTGTTACGCGTAAAGTGAATGCTTCAAATTGAAAGAATAAACGAAATCCTTCCCATCGATCGGAAGATTACGTTAAATAAATCGATTATACGCGTTAAGTAGATACGTCAATACACGTATAGGAAATAATAAGATATACCGATGGGAAGGTGAAGCGGGGGGGGGGGGAGGAGGAGGAGAGGGAAAGCGAAAGAGTGAAAGAAGGAGGGAGAGGAGAGACGGAGAAGAAGAGGAATAATAGTAAAAAGGAAAAAGAAGAGAGATGACGAGAACATGATAGAAGAGAAGCTGGCAATAGAGTGGTTTCTTGGAGGGTAGAGGGTGCATACAAAATGCGGTTTCCTCGAGCAGTACCGTCTTCGAACTTCTGAAGCTGAAGGCCTTTAGCAGCCCACCCTTCAGCTAGATTGGATGCGTTTAATTACCCCTGAAATATCGTTAATTACTCGGCCTCCGAGCAAGTTTGAGCACGGTTGGAAGTTCGAAACACACGAATTTGGTTGTTCCTTGTACAAACTCGTCCTTTTCCAACCTGGTTTCCCCGATTTACTGATCCGTTGATTCGCTGATCCACCGATCCACCTACCCAACGATCTACCGGATTCCACCTCTTTTGTCCTCATTATCTCGACCGATGCGCTTTTCATCTTCCCTCCCACCTTCCTCTTCTCCTGCTTCTCCGCATCCATCCTTTATCCGTCCTTCTTCCTCTAACTTTAATCTTCTGTAAGCCACTTTATATATATATATATATATAGGTACCTACTTCTGTAAAAACACCACTATCACCTATCTACTGTGCTATGTATATTAACGAATGCATTTTCATTACTTTCACTTAAAAGGAATATCTAACTAACAACCAACACCGCTGCGGAAAAATACAATTGCCAAGTAATTTATAATCCGATGAAATAATTTTAATTCGATGAAATACTTCTTAGATTGTCATTGGTGTATAATTGGTGTATAATTGTAATTGGTGTGTAATCTATTGTAATTTATTAATTATATTAATTAAATCTGCAAGCGCTGCAACAGCTTTGCAACGCAAACGATTCCGGCAAACGAAACAAGTAAAAGTCATTAAAGAAAATGTTCTACTGATGGCGAAAGGAAAAGATGGTCGACAAACATTTGTAGTTAGAGCAGTTCCTCGAGATTCTGTCGAAACTTGTTATCGCAAATTGATTCTCATGCTGGAATTGCAAGAAACACGCGTCGTTTAATAAGACAAACGAAAGAAAGAGATTAAATTTTGGAAAAGAGTATGGATAATAATATTAATAATAATGTCGCGAAAGGTCGACGAGAATATTTGAAATTTTAAGTAATACGGTGGCGATGTTAGTCTGGGCCTCGTAACTTTAATCAACGAAAGTCGACACGAATCGAGCAATAAAACAATATGGAATGCGCTCGTTCAGCCACGTTGCATTGTGAATTGCGATTGTTGACTTGTACGTATGTTAGGTTTTAAATAATTACGTTCGAATCTATGCGAGATACGGGTATGTATATTGTAACCAAAATATTCTTACGAGCGTGTTGTATATGTCGCGGATAAATGAGTCCGATTGTGCACATGTGCATTGCCATACGATTAGCGTTTAGATCGTTTACATGCACCGTCTTTTACCGGCAATACGGAAATTGAGAGCAGCTTCGAAGTAGCGCCGAACAAAAAGCGAACGTTAGTCGTGCAGTGTCGCTGTAGCGATTCTTAAGGGGGTGTTCTAGTCTAGGGGCATGAATTTCGGACGGTTTTCGAAGCTCTGTACAAAGGAAACAAAAAATATTTTTACTATCCATTTCTTTATCATTTGTTTATTGATATTTTAAGATTACATAAGAAATTAACCGGAAAAAAATTCAAAATTATGGGTGTCCTGGCGTGTATGCTTTCAACCCTTCTGGTCATCTGAAACAAAAAAGCCGAACGGATTCTTAATTACTATAGATGCGGCTATAGCATGAACCTTGAAAAAGTAAAAAAAAAATATTTTTTCACAAAATGGCGGTCGTTTGAAGAAAAATGATTTTTTTTGGCATGCTTTTTTAACAATTCCGAATTTTTAAAAAATAGTAAAATAAAAAATGTTGATCTGAGCGCGCTTGAGGCGATAGAGGAATGTATAAAGAACATTCACACCAAATTCCAAATAAATCGGTTCGTTACAACTTCAGATATCGTGCACGCCAACTCGAAAAAGGTAGTTTCGAGAAAAACGCGTTTAAAGCTTTATAACTCATAAAATAATTGAAATTTGAAAAAATCTTCTTGAATGTCCAAACCTTGTCTTGCAGATATGAAAAAAAATATCCGATTTTTTCAAATTTGTAGATTAGAATACCCCCTTAACGATCAAAGACGCCAAGTTACACAACGGCACTTTCGGCGTTCTGACCGTTTTGTCCGAAGAGCGTGATTTGTCGGCTTCTTATATATACGCTATGAAAATCTCACGATGGAGGGGAGTCAAAAGCTTCTTATATGCAAAGACTAACGTCTCAAGATTTCCGAGAACGATACTCTCTGTATATTTATCACCAACTACCGCCGCTAATCTTCTCATTGCCCAGATAAATATGTAGAATAAAAGCGTTTCGGTTTCCCGCATGCTCTTCGAGAAATTTGAAAAGCACAGGTGGAGACAAACAGTTCTTCGTCCGTAACTGTAAAAATAATAACTTGTGGTCACCTATTATTTAACGCGATTGCGAACGAAAGGCATAAATCTCCGTTTTCGATTTCTATCGACGCCGCGTATCGCGTTAAGATCTTCTACTTTCCGTTCGAAGGATAGCGATATTTTGTCGAAACGAAGCTAATCTTCTGTTTGCTTAATAAACAATAATAAATCTTGAATTTCAATAGCCGGTTGAATGAGTATGGCTGTGTTCGAACTGTTCGAGTTCGAACGTGTAACAGAGTGTTTGTCTGATTTGCGTGCTTTTACTATTGGATAACGTCCGTCGAAAGATCGAAAAACATCTGAGAAATGTTTTTCTCGGAATGTTCTAGTTTTGCTTGGCATGCTGATGGTGTACGCTGATCGGCTGCTGTCAACGATTTCCTCTTACGATCAACGATATTCTGAGCGTATTACATCAACATTTCATGCGATATCACCCGAGTTTGATTCGATGTACAATTGTCGAAAAACATCCGTTTACGCTTTCCCGTTCTATTATCGCAAAAGCTTCTTGAAAGGAAATGAAATTAACAAGAGATGAGAGTAAAGATTTGGATTTTCTAAACGAGCTCAGCTGAATTACTGTACGACGTTCAAGAACTTATGATGCTTCAAATGCGTAAGTTAACGAATACTATTTTTAAGTCTTGCGTCGTTCATGATGCTAGTGAAATAAAAATTCTTATAACGAGTAACAGTTAATTATATTGCAACGACAATCGACGTATAAAACATCAAGTAATTGACGTGATTGAAATACGGAAACTTCGCTCGTTACATGTCCTCTTTACCACGAGACTAACCCTTTCAGTTTGTGCCACGGAGAGATTCTAATTAATCAACTGGCCAATGTCCATACTCTACCTCGAATAAATGCACGCATTCAATCAATAGATTCCTTTGAAGCGTGTCACTTTTTTTCAGAATGACACATTAAAGTATATTGCGTCTAGGATATTCACTACTCGTACAACTTAATGTATAACTAAGAAAGATTAATATAACTGACAAGTATGAGAAGTAAGTTTTTATTTTATCAAGAAAGTACATACATGTTTGGTAGAATTGTTATATAGAAAATGGCCAATGTTAAAACGACGAGATAAAGTTACTACAAAATGTTTATGTGTGTACTCACACGTCATAAGAAATTGCACATATATGTATATATGTAGGAATGTTATATTGTTAGTTTGTAGGTAACAGTATGATTTATACGATATCGTGTGCACTCACACGAAATCGAATATAATATCCCGTTTCACGTATTCTAGAACGCTATTTCGTCTGTTTAAAACATTCCTTTGAATAAAGTATACAAAATCTACTCCAATGATCTGAAACAAACGACAAGAGTAAAAATTTCTAGGGAAGAACGAAAACATATCGGTTAAATTTTGTATAGATGTAATGTTTGGTGTTTTATATGTACATTATTAAAAAATGTATCTTACTCTTACTCTTATGAATAAAAAGCATATAAGTTTTACATATTTGAAGTGATTATCGATTGTTATGTAGATTGCTCGACGAAATAGTACTACTATTATATTTTAGATTATTTTACATTTCTTGAAACATCTCATTGCGATTAAGGAGGTGATCCAACTATAAAATGATCGGATATCTTTTCTGCGATCAAATAACATTTTTCTAAAGCACATTTTTATTCATATAAATTAACGAATTATTTAGATAATCTATGTATGCGCATATACTAAATATTTTTTTCAAAGTTTAACCTATAAACTACGCAAATAGCATCCTTAACAATCTTGCCTTGGCTTCCATCGCGATAGGACGTATTTGACAATATCACGTATCTCCAGTATGTGCCATCCTGAAGCAAGTGATAGTGGCAGCGAAAGAAATGATGCTAATATTAGTGATACTAGGGTAGCGATAATAATATCAATACCACTACACCAACTGACTCCTGGCTCCTATATACGTATACCATACATATTATCATGCTAGAAACAGAGAACCAATACATACGTGATATCTATGAGTACAGGAATCTCACCTAGTCGATCACTGAGCAAAGAAGCCAAATCATGAACCGAAACTGAACCGAAAACCTCTTACGTGAATGTCATAAAATATGAATACGCACCAACTAAGGATCAAGCCATAATCAAAGAATATGCTTGAGCCATCGGAAATATAATAGGACCTAAATTAATAAAATATTTATTGAATTTCGAGCAAAAGAGTTTGCATGTATTTGTACAAAAAATTGACCCTTATAAACCAAACATCGAAATACAGGGTGGTTGGTAACTGGTGGTAGAAGCTGAAAGGGGGTGATTCTAAGCGAAGAAAGAAGTCGAAAATATAGAATGAAAATTTCTTTTAACTTTTTTTTTTTTTAATTTTTCCATCGAGACAACGATCTACAGCGAGATCCGTTATAACGTACCGCACGCGTACCGAGCGAAAATTCAAAGTCGATTTTCTCGAAAACAAAGCCTCGAACGAAAAATGTTTATTCTATATTTTCGACTTCTTTTTTCGCGTAGAATCACCCCCTTTCCGCTTGTACCACCAGTTACCAACCACCCTGTATAGGTCTATAACAACGAATGATAAGAACATAGACATTGGTCCCACATCGGATCATACTTTTGAACACAGCATCGATAATATCTAACTGTACAATCCAGGATATTTAAAAAATACAACATAAAACTTTGGTTGAAAACAATATATTTAAAAATAGGAATAGGAAAAAAATATGTATATAAATCTACAATATATATTGTATAAATTTTCTTAACAGGCTCAGATCAAGAAGTTGCAGAAAGCCGCCGTTACTATTTTTTCGCGATTTTCTAATCTAATTGCAATTTTTTCAACATCTTTTTACACGTCATCCAGCAAATTAATCCCAACTTATCAAGAAAGAAAAAGAATTAAATCGTTTGATCCCATTTTAAAGGAGTTATTTCATTTTAAAGGATGTACTGTGGGATATAGTACTAAAATAGATTAATAATTTTTACTAGTAATACATATATAATAAACTAGTTAGTAGTATACTCTGCTGTTTACCTACTTTATATAATTTACATAGCTTTTGTTCTCTGATACCACAGTTACACAGTTTTGTATATCCTCGTGCTGAATAAACGTTATATAACAGTCGGATAGATTGGACATTTTTTTGAATATGTAGGAAAAAATAACTGCTACGATAATATAAAATTATTGCCAAAACGATCAATAGTGAACAGTGAAAATACATTTACAAATCGTGGACATTCATTTGTGGATTGTACGTTACAAATCTGCCTAACGATGTTCTTAAACGAAATTTTATTTATCAAAAGGTGTAAGTATAATTATATTTTTATAACTAAATACGATAATTCTATCAATAATACAATATCGTTGCCGCCATTCTTAACTGTTCCATTTCCATTAGTCCGTGAACTGACAATGAGAAAATTGAGTTCGAATGTTATGGAGTTTAATATTATACAGGGTGGTTGGTAACTGGTGGTACAAGCAGAAAGGGGGTGATTCTACGCGAAAAAAGAAGTCGAAAATATAGAATAAAAATTTTTTCTTTTAATTTTTTCCTTAATTTTTCCATCGAGACAACGATCTACAGTGAGATCCGTTATAACGTACCGCACGCGTACCGAGCGAAAATTCAAGGTCGATTTTCTCGAAAACAAAGCCTCGAACGAAAAATGTTTATTCTATATTTTCGACTTCTTTTTTCGCGTAGAATCACCCCCTTTCCGCTTGTACCACCAGTTACCAACCACCCTGTATATAAAAATTTCTTTTATAAATAGTCGTGAAGGCAATAATATTACTAGATCGATGGCTCACATGTTCATAACTAATTTTAATTGTATTTTCTGCCGATGACGATTCAGAGTTCTTAAATAGCCACTTACGACTTTTATGCATACATATAAGAAGGAATGCATATACAATTAACCTACAACGTCATTATACATACTTGCCTATGAATTAAATAAGTTAAGTGCAGCATTCAATGTTATTTTCAAATGTTGTGATACGATGACCTATATTCTTATTCGTGATATTTCGACGTATTTTTAATTACTGATAATTGATAGAATCATTAAATATTAATGACATTTTTTAAAGTTGAAGAATATCAACGGACATTAATCATTAGTAATGATCGATTACAAGTTAAGGCACATTTTCTAAAATATTTAAGAACGCTTCTTCTCGAGTGTAGGTCTGCATATTTAGAACTTCTCGTCGTAAAGTTTACGTATAGTAGATCTGTACAAAAGATGTAACACAGATTTCCAACTACATATACATATATGCAAACGGGCATATAATTATCAGATACGAGTACTAAACGTACTCGTACATGCTAGGTATGCTGGAAAAAGAGATAGCAGTAGAATATTGAAATTGGAATAAGTGCCGCTTTTAAATAGGAAGTATGGTATATAATCATAGCCTCTCTTCTTTTAAGATTAATGAAAATTATAACCAAATAAGCGTATTTTAGTTTCTTGATTATACGAGTTGATTTCTTCTTTTTTATTCGTATTTTATTTTCTTGATTAAGAAAGTTAATTACATACGACGTATAACGGCGATATATAGACCGTACAGTTAATTAATGATGTGTATTTAAATTTTAAAGTAAACAGAAAAAGCCAAAAGATTTCCTTTCGTTTACCAGTATTCCAATAATAAGAATAAATAAATCATCGAAGTACCATACTCGTGGTATGTTGAAAGTCGTATATCATTTTTCGTCATCGTAGTCGTTTTCCATTTAATCATTTCATTATGCTCATTGTCTACAAAACAATCAAACGGTCAACCAGATTTGTACAACCGCATCATTCTTATCGTTAGTATTGTGTGAATACTAACTGGCGTTATATTCTAAGAGGGTGGTTAAACGAATGTTAACGAGACCGTAAATGGAACAACGCAGTGTACAGGGGCTTGATTAAAATATTAATTGAGATGGAAATAATGATTCGTTGCGGTTCGGTGATTACATCGCCCTACTGTACTTCGTATCTTTGACTTTTTAATATATGCCACTGAATAGATTCTCAACCCTGATGAATCTAACCAACGAATCGTCTGATGCTAGAAAGCAACGTTGTTTGCTCATTTATAATAGATTTTATCGATAAAAATATCACGATATAATACATAATCTTGCAACATCACGAGATATGTAAAATTGTATTTGTGTATTACATACATGTATTCTTCTTTGCGTATCTACTGCTTCAATTGTAAGTACGCGCTAGACGATGGAGGACATAAAACTTTCAAGTAATTATCAATTATACACCCATTGTCAATCACATGTCGTTCGCAGAAATGCGACCAACAAAATTCTTCAAATCTTTGTCGCGCCGCGTTAGTTTCGATTCAACGTTTTGTTTGTTTTAGATATTGTAATTATACCATGGCACGTATGTACGTACACAGTGCCGTGAATAATTATAAACAAAACTGTTTTTAGACAGAAATTGACGATTGAGAATCGACATATAATTTCGTAATATAATGTAGAACAAAACTGAAGATAGAACAAAAATGTTCTCCCTTTGAAGCCTGGAAGAAACTAAATTTCCTTTTAGAGAACTATTTTCCTTGTGTTTTTAGCTGTGAGAAAATATACACTCAGTGTTAATTTTGCTTAATTTTAATTTTGTTAATTTAATTTAATTAACTTAATTAATTAAACTTAAATTTAATTTTGTTAATTTTCGTTCGACATTTAATCGATTTTTCTTTATTTTCAATTGCTTCTATTAATCTGCCAAGTAGACTGACCAGTAACATATTCGAAGTTTCGTTTCCAATATGCGCTCACCCGTATTTTATCCTTTTCTCTAAATTCAGCGATATTTTCTATAGCCGACTTTTCCTGATTGTAAACTTTTCTATCTAGAATTTCCCATAGATTTTTGATCGGATTCAAATCGGCACTCGATGCTGGCCGTCATAATAATTCTGTTTCGAAATCTTGAAACCACTTTTCCATAGGGGCGGCTATGTCTTGTTGAAAAATTGCCTTTTTCACTTCTATCTCAGCTACGAAAGACTGAAAAATTCGCCGTGTAACATCTTCGGATATTCTATAGCGTCCAATTTACCCCCTACAAAGGCAATTCCACTGAACATATCCAAGCGTCATTAGCGATTTGTTGGAAATATTGCAGAAATAAAGCAGAGAATGTATTTCAGTGTACGATTAACGTCTTTCACAGCACTGTATGTAAGTATATTCGAAATCTGTAATTATCGCGTTATGCATATACATTTTATCGTAAACGGCTATACAGACTACTTGGAAATTCTCCAACTATTAAATCAGGGATGCTTAGAATTCCCTTATTCCTTTCATCTATGCATGTATTAATCGCATATATGTAAGTAGATCACCTCGCTCGCACATCAGCTACACCTTATTTGTAAATAGTCGTCCACGTTTAAAAAAACATATGAACAAAAACATATGAAGTCTTCACTTCCGCATCATGTATGATTAATGCCATATTTTTATTATATACGTTGATATATGCTCGTTTATGATAATTATATCCGAATCGAAGATCACTGACCGTATGAATAAACAAACAAATAGGTAAATAATATACATAATCCAGAGAGGTTCTATTGCCTAAACACCTTTCGCCTTTTTCTTGGCTCGGGGACATACGTCAGTCGTTAGTTTCAGGATTATATGTGAGAGTGTTTCAAGAACTCAAGTTTATCGCATCTTTCCGTTTCTCTGTACGCTTTCTTTATTCATGATTTCCTATTTCGGGTACATCGCTCACTTTGCTACCAAGATGGACCTATCTCAAACTCTCGAACATTCGCGATATTTCATACGTTGTACACATTTCGAGACTCATTCGATTAAATTTCACGGTTTGTATTCCAGTATCTGCGATTCCAATCTGTTTCTCTCGGAGCGTAACAATTATAATTTCATTTTTGTTTACACAGCGTAACTGATGCAAAGTAGAATTAAAGATAGAATACTAGTCAGTTACACAAGTTAATAAAATACATTATTTTATGGTCTTATCTTATCGAAAAATTTAGATCATTTAATTATTAAACTTTCGAATTTTCACTATACTTGGCGAATTAATTGGTTTGAACCTCTTCAATTCGACAATTCACGACACCTTAGTACAGCGTATTAATCGATATTCATTTCCAATTGAATCGCCAAACAATTAATGGTAACGTCCCATTCATAAGCAAAACATAAAAGGATGAACGGAAACAGAATTTGAATGGTAATCTCTTCATGTAATCTATGACTATTGTGAAAGACGTTAGAGAGGGCGATGGTATAGGGCAAACAATTGAAAAGAAAGTCATTGTCTGGCAGCCGTTGAAAACATAAGGGAACAGTTGGGCTTCCATTAAAATCACCTTTTATGAAAACTAATCACATAGGCCGCACATGCTCAACTGACTTTAGGGTGCGTCTCAATGCCTACGTTAAACCACTATATTTTATTATTCCGTATTTAGTAGTCCTCGGAGCAAAAAAGTTAATTTGCTAAATGTGTTCGTCTTATACTCCAGTATACGGTTACTCGCGTTAATTCATATTTGGACGCAGCACTATCTGCATATTTGTTGCTTTGTACTTACAAGGAAACATGTTTTAAATATTGTATCGTATCTTTCTAAGAATAACTGTAAAAAAACATTTACTGTGTGTGCAATATTTTAACAAAAAATTGCCTTATTTTCACGTCGCATTAATATATTAACGCTTGTTTACGTTGTGCGATTTACCAATTCTTAGAAACAGATCGACTCGCACTTCAAAATAGGTTTATTTCGTGTAATCGTTGTCTGTGATTAACGTCAGAAAAGAAATTGACACCAATACTTCTATAATAAGTCCATACACCGAGAAATTTATGATATCACCAAAAGTCCTTCGACAAAAGGCAACTTGTAATTTATCATAGAGAACAGAGTTAAGCTATCGTGAAATTGAACAGCGGGTGTTAGAAGATATAAAGAAAACCGCATCGAATTTAAGAAACAAAAACTCTCTTTGTTAAACGATTAAAAGTTACCGTTAGAAAGAAGTTGTTTACGTATTTTCGAGCTACGATAAATGGTTCATATTCTCAAAGAATAATCGAAACTCGTATAAGAATAATCGAACGAACCCAACTTTATTAATTTTGTGGTCGAGTAGGGTTCCTCACCGCTCGCTACTCACGACCTAACCTAACCGAGTCAGTGCCAATAAATAAGTTAGCCAAAAAATATAGGGATTAAAATACTTGCGGCAAATAAAGTAACGAAAGTCCTGTACCCGTGTCACACTTTATGCAATGCGGTGGGACGAATCGTATATGTACATATGTATCTATATCTACGGACAATGGTGAAAATATCAAGTAATTTGAGGTTATGAACATTATCCTATAGTAGTAACGGATACGAAATCATAGAAAAATAAACGTTTTAAACTTTTTAAATCTTGACTTTTAAACGATTAACACTTTCGGCTGTCGTATTTTAATATAAATAGTTAATATTATAGTGCCATACATTCGTCTAATTATTAAGAACTTATTAATGTGGGGGAAACCGGAATGATATTGTATATGTATGTTTCTCAATGCTTCCGGCAAATGTTTATTTTCACTTCACTTTCAAAAATGTTCGAAATTGTCCGAGGAATTATTGATACCCGAATCATCACCAACCATCCTAACTCTAATATGCGTATGTAAATTTCAACTGCAGTCGGCTGTGACTTTGACAAAAATGAATAAAATCGTGCAGCCATCAGGGACGAAACGCGACTTATTATAACTTCATGACAATTAATATTGTCGCGCGGGCACTGACGATTTTCTTGCATAGCTATCTATTTACAATTCTATATTTATATACATATATACATGTGTATATTTTACAATATATCGTAATAGGAAGCAACTCTGGATACGTGTTTTCGATACAGGGATCCGGTTACGTCTGACGATTCTCTTGTATTTGGCCGATATCCCGGACATCGCAAAGGATCAATCTTCTTTATTTTCTGCACGTGCCGTCAAATAATCGCAAGAATACGTCCTGCCCCTTTCTTGAAGTGGACGACGCGATCATGGCAAATTGAACTTTACCTTGAGGGAAATTGTTTCGTTATTATAATATTAATTAATATAATATAATATTAATATAATATTAATTAATCGTGTATTTATCGTACCTGTCGGGATCTAAGAAGTTTCAAGTATTTGTTTCTTGTGATTTCACATTCATTGGTGGGTCAAGGACGATGCTTATGGCAATTACAGATATCGATAAAAAAGAGTAATTTATATTTTCGTCCATGCCCGTAAATATGTAGATACTTATTACACGATTCGTCCATTCATGCCACTGTGCATTGTTTTAAAATCCAATCGTAGCAGATAATAAGCTTGGGAAGCGCGCAAATATGACAAACTAGATACTAATGAACTCAAGTACATAAAGCACCGACGCGTCCGCATATGTTCCGTTTCGTTTGGTAATAGTGACTGATGAGGGAAGCGCATCTATTCTCTTACTTGACCGGAATAGCCTGAACGAGCGTTAAATCTTTAGTAGTAAATCGTTTACTTGTCTTACATGCAATTAAAGGGCCTGAAATCACCATCGCGCGAAACATAACATCATCTACATACTTATATCTTATAGCGTTCGTATCGATCGATATTGATCGATAAGCAAAGTATTTGAAGAAATTAAATTCTCTAACAAACTGAATTTCTCGCTTTAAATTAAATACTAAATACGAATATTATCAATACCACGAAAAGAATGCTCCGATTAACTACTCTTAGCAATATTATAATAGTAGTAAAATAAAACGGTGGTTTTATGGTTTATAGATACATATCAATCTATTAATTAACTAATTAGCGTCTAATTTTCAAGCTTAGATATCGTTAATTATGTAAATCGATAAAGCTTGAAGCGAGTTGTTAGAACAGACAATTAACTGAGGTATATGAATAGCGAAGAAGCAGAGGCAAGTAGAAAAGGGGTAAGGAGAATAAGGAAAATTCCTATTGGACTCTCGTTTTCTGGAAGAACGATTCGCGAATCTGAGTTTCCCAGCGAAGCTACCGATTCTAAGCATCCAGGGACGAAAAGCAACTATGGTAGGAGGCCAGACACGGCGATCGGTTCGAACAATACCCATTGTCCAGCATATCATTTTCACGATTTTCCATCGGTCGACTTTCAACCGAGGAAGACTTCGTTCGGAGCCACCGATGAATATCGTTCCTCGATTTTCACTACCGCTACAGTACCAGCACCTTCTCGTTTCTCTTTGGTAAACCGCTCGAGCGGATAAAACGAACACAATGCCTTTTGTTTCTCATCTTCAACGCCTATCGATGCGGAGATTCGTCATCCTCGAAGAATTGATTTTTTGATCAGCTTTTCGAACCCTCTTTCCATTCATAATAATCAATTTCTCAACAAGTCCCTATATCTTATACTTTCCTTTTCTTTACAGCACTACCGTTTACTTACGTATCATATGAAATACCCCATAAAATAAACCCAAGGCATTTCACAATTTTGTATTGTAATATATTTGTATTATTCTTTATCCTTTTTGTACCTTATATATATATATAGTACATACATATAATATATATATATCTTATATTTTATATATTATATATATAGGTATATTTATATATATATATATATTGTATATATAAAGTATAAAATAATAATAATAATATATACAATAAATAAATAATAAATAATAACAATATATATATATATATAGGCATGTATATTCCATTTTCATCTGAAATAATTCCATTATCTACCATTGGATAGATACTATTCTTAATCTTTAAAGATCAAAGTTTATCTATTATTACTTTACCAACGAAGCATTAAATGTACATTAAAACGATCATAAAGGTTCACAAAATATTGTTTCAGTCGTAAGAGGATCGTTTCAATTTCCCGATTCCAAACATAGCTGCCTCGTTACATATTTTGTTATTCATGTAAAAAAGATAAAGAAACAAAATGATTTTAGCTTTCGGTTAATGCTACTAAATCGTAATAATATAACGAGTTTGAAAGTGTACCATACGTTTAATTACACGTAAGTATGAATTACACGAATAGTTAGAATGAACGAAAGTAAGAATTATTTTGATTTATTATTTCACTCATTTACATGCCAACTTATAAAATATGAGATACACTTATTGCTAAGGTAAAATCACTTTAAACGTCATTGTCGTCAACTTGTATCACGAACGATGCTTTATGAAACTTTTGATATCAGTGAAAAAAGATTCTGATTTTGTATCAAGCTTGCATCAACGGTTTGCACCAAAGTGGAGAGGAACACATGTTTTCTGGAAATTTATAAATTAAGTAGCTAGAGGACCGTTGTGACAGATGAACGTACTAAATTATATCATAAGCAGATAAATACGTATAAAATGAGAAAAAGATTCGGGGCGGGGGGATGTGGAGAGACAGAGAGAAGAGTTCGTCTTGCTGCGAAATTCTGGAATGACGAGTAATCATAATTTCGACAGAGTCAGTAGTATTCTGAGATTGAGATATATAATAAGCCTGAGGCTGCGTTCACATCACAGGGAGACAGTCCGATACGAGTGAGTAGGTACATTATACAAACGGAATACCTACCCCAACCTATGCCAACCTACCCGCCCATTGGCATCAAACCAACTACCACTACTATCATCGCTACCGCTACTACTCACCCTCTTATTGCGTGACTGTATCCTTGAGAGGTACTCCCACTATCTACAATCTACAGGGTGATTTTCTTGAAGTACCTATTCGCTCATAATGACATTTTATTTAGATCGCTTCACGCACATTTCCTGATCGGCTATTTATCGATCGATTCAACAGAGCCAGTTGAAGGAGGACATAGATATTAAACAGAAAAAAGTTCACGTACATACGCGTACGTATATCGATGTTAGATTTACAATTAATTCGCTAACTTGCTCTCCTAATAAGTGTCGTTGTTTCCAATTGTGTTATTTCCAAATACCTAATTCAATTTATGTGCTTTAATAAGTACAAGTCCAACAAATTTTTCATGTACACATATTACGGTGTACTGTATGTACCTATATTGTATATTTATTAGAGTACTACAAAATCCTGACCACCAGTGAAATTGAATTTCAAAATATACAAACATCAATGCGGAACGTTTTATATTAGGTCGTCCGAAAAGTTTCTTTCGTTTTATAAGGAAACGATGGATGCACAGAATTTTCCGTTTTATATTATTTTATCGAATTACGTATTATCCGTTTTGTTCTATCGAAATAAAGATCACAACGTTCGACAGATTAGGTTTCATGTTTCTATAAAGATGCATCGTTGTAAAAGACGTGTCTGTAAAAGAAAGACACTTTTCGGACAACCTAATATATTTACATCCTAATTGAAATTCGTAAGTTCGACACAGAAACGAAAACAATATTTGTTATCGATATAAAGATGGAGCAATTGATCTGATTTATTTTCACAAAATCTTAATTTCATTGTCGTGTTCTAAAAGCCATGTTTCTATTTTTACTAAAAATAAATACGAATTTACTAAAATAAAACGAATAAGAAATGAATTCATGCATAATGTACATATTGATAGCAAAACTATGTTATTATTAAAATCAATACTTATGATAAGACAAAGTAAAAATATGTAGACAATTAATTCATAATATTGCTAATATCTTAATTTCTTTTTTTATTTTTTTTTTTTTATTTTTTTTTTATTTTAATTTCGCATACTGTAATGAAATTAGGAACCTTTTAAGTATTCGTTACCTATCGTAATCAGCGGTACAGAGATATTATTGATCAAAAACATATACATACGTGTATGTACAAATATGCATATCCATAAAAGATTGATAATATAAATTAAAAATTTGAAAGTATTTTTAAACGCGTATCTACAATCTTGCAAAATGCGCACAGATCAAATCAAATTGTCAATTGTCATATTGGAAAGGAAAACTAACCAAATAACCTACCTACTAACCAATAACAAACTTTCATACTTTATACTTTACTCTTACTGTATGAATCCAATTTTGAAAAATGTCTAAAAATATAAAGGTATCTACTAATAATTCTTGCTATCAACAAGTGAATGGAAAAAACTAATATTTTTAAAACAAGTTCACTTGTTGATAGTTCTTCGCTTCGGTACTTGCTAAATGACGAGAAATAGTATGACTAAATATCTACATATATGTATCGGGTTACTTGGAAACTTCGTTTCGATTTTTAAGGAATATCGTCAACATGAAAGACCATATTAAAAAGTTTGTCGCCGAGAAACCTGAGAGGTTATGGAAGGATGGAATATTCAAGTTGTGTGGAAGATGGAGAAAGGTCGTGGAATAAAATGGCAACCACATAATCCAATAAATGTATCTCAAATCAAAACGTAAATCGGAACGAACATCCCGGATGACCCAATATAACGATCACTATTAATATTACCTTGTACATTATGCCGGTTGCTTCTCCTTTTTAATTCCAAATCTTGTTCAAATGTTATAATTAGACTGCGCATTTAGACTTCTGTGAATATACTTTGGAAAATAGAACCTGCTAAACGTCAGATGTAATAAGTATTCCATTTTAAATATTTCATACATTTTTGTATGTATTGCATGCAATTTTACATCTTCAAATTTCTCATAAATGCGTAAACATTCACAGTCTAATCATAATTTTTGATTAAAAATTGATGTTTCCTATAGCTCCTTTTAATATTTCTATCTTATGAATCATAATTTTTAATATAAAATTAATACTCAAGTGATAGGCAAACTAGAATTTTGTAATATATGTTGTAACATGTTGTGTTGATATCGGAAAGTGTTCCGCTTAATTTCCACGACTTAATATAATTACCGTACGGTAAAGAAGAAATGACAAAATACCTAAAAGTCAATCACAGAACTATCTAAATTCTTAACAGAATTTATTTACATTATATCAATATGTGTACAACGATTCCTATGTGAACCTATGCGTATTGGCGTACGTAGGTATGTGACATCACTAATGGCAAACTAACTTTATAATTTGTATAATTTGCAACTCCAAAAACTATATAAAGCAAATCTTGAAAACTTGTATCTATATCTATATCTATACATCGTTCTATAATCTATAATATCGTATAATGGAGCGTTGAATCTTCCCAATGCTACTTATTCTTTAAAACATGCATAATCGAGTGTGAAACGGTATCGTTTCAGTGCTATACGTCATTATTATCGAAAATAAAGAAGGTAATTTCAAGACATGTCACCCGTTAGATATGCCTACAGATATACTGATACGACAAAGAATTGATACGTTCCTTTCGTAAACGTCTCTCTTTTTTTCTTTCTCTTTCTCCTTTTCGAGCAAGAGTACCGATAGACCGACAATGGAGCACATCTGTAGGTACCACGAAACAATGGCTACCGAGATTGTGGAACCTATTGCGGATAGTATTCCATAATATACCCTGTTGTTTCCGCTCCCTCGGATAGAGCTACCAGTGTGCTCGATGAAAATATATGGCCCTCTTTCCAAGGTCTAAACTGACACTATCTACGCTTGTTATTTCTTCGCAAATTTTCCTTACACTCTCATTTTTAATTTCCGGTTCCTATCGTCATCGATACTGAGCATTACGTTCGAGTTAAAATTGCAATTACAACCACGACATTGTACCTACAATAATGTATGATATATTATGTAATATTTATATTATATAATTATTAATATTTCTTTATATGAAAACAAAATTGTATCACACATTATCATATGATTACAGAAACGCAACGAAGATATAAACTAGTTAAAAAGCTTGTTATGCGGTTTTAACAAAACTTACGATGAGTACATTATAATTTAAAATTGTTTAATAAGGCTTTCTCTGAGGTGATGTTCAATTCGCTCCTAAAATATTATTATCAATATTTAAGGTTCTCAACGTTGTCATAAGTAAGAGACCCTCCACACTCTAATATACGTATATTGTCAATACAATGTCAGTGGCCTTAAATATTGAGAATGATATTAACAATAGTATTGATCGTCTAAACACTCCTTAACAATTTTGAAGTAGATATATAGTGTAAAGTGTATGCATACATATAGCAAACATTACACGTTTTTCATTCGCATACACGTTGAATCAGAATTAGTTTTCTTGTTTTCTATTCATTTTTCAAGCATTTGAGTATCCCAAATTCTCTCGTCTTCGGCCGCTATAGCTTTGTAATAATGCATTTTTGACATACTTTTGTTAACAGTGTGTGCGAGAAACCACTTTTTGCGCGTCCTATCGTCTTAACTTCGCTATTCGCTTTAAACATTTATACCAGTCAAACGATATATAAGATGTACTTCCAATCTTTCAGTAATTGACCAGTTACCAGTTACCCGTTTCATGAACAATTTCCGTTATAGGCACGGAGTTTTATTCAAATTAATTAATTTAGTTTTCATGGGCCACTACTAGCTCACAAATCAACGAAGTTACGTATTCCAAAGTCTGATGATGCAAGATATTAATAATCACTTACTTATTACCAACGGCGTATTATTCGTATTCGAGAGCAGTTATAATTTGACGTATTCTATACATCGTTGTAACATTATGAATACCCGGAAGGTCTTAATTCGCTCTTTCGTTATACGTTCTAGAAGGACGTATCTACTTTATATAATATGATCATGAGCCTTCATAGTTACAAGCTCGGTAATATGTAGGTATGATAGCTGGAATTTGTACAGCTAACATCAAACTTAATCCAAACCTTGTGGAATTCTAAGCAAAAGACATAGGTGAAATGAGCAACTACTCAAGTGTACTTAAAAAATAGTGTACTCGCAATTAAAATTTGTAATCCCTAGGATAATATTTACAAGTTTACATTGTGTATTTAATATACAGGATGAATAACTCGATCGCCTTGAATATCTGGAGTTGTTTTTAACGATAGGAAAAAATGTTTGGTTCGAAAGGATAAATGTTATGAAGAAGAAAAAACTTTTCTCAAGGTCATATTTCCCATGATTTCAATGTGACCCGTGTTTTTCTAAAGGGGAGTACATATTTCTATCATCGTAGGCATGATAACCGAGATCGAAATCAATCCATCGCGTGTTTTACCTATAATACTATAACTATCGCATGATCTTGAGTACGAAACATTTAAAAATTCAACAAACGCATGAAAGGGTATGTACGACGCCTTAGAGGCGTTCAATGAGAACCAATCGTCATGTATAGTTTTGAACACAATACAGAATTAGTTGAACGCTTAAAAGAGACATTTCATCTTCCGATACAGAATCGTTGTAAGAACCATTCAAATATTTGAGAGAATCATTTCGATTCTCCACAATGTCTTACCCTATGTCCTAGCTGGCACTTTCACAACGACAAGGCAACCAACCGAAAAACAATTGATCGTACAACGATATGGATACGAGAGTAGTGTTCATAGATACGTTAGTTTTTTTTTTTTTTTTAATATGTTTATTTGACCAAGAAATACAGTTTTTGATTACATTGATTATTCATAATAAACAATGAATTTTTGTAAGAATGTGTTAGGCAAAGGTACCGATACGCGACGGTACGACGTAGCCATACTATGTTTGTGTCAACGATTTACATTTTTTTTTTTTTNGTGTGTTTGATGCGACCTTTGGATTTAAGCCGCTGGGGGAGCGGAGCTTTTATGTGATTTCGTTTTTATTTTATTTTTCTTTTGTCCTGAAAAACTTGGTCGCAAAAACAGGACGGTTCGGTAGTCTGCTTTTTATAGATACGTTAGTAGCGCGTCGCATGGTGACAGAGAAAAGGGTAGCAAGTTGGCCGTGCGACGATCCAATGTGACGTAAAAAGAGCAACGTAGGAAAAGGAAGATTCGCAAACCCAATCACCAGCGATCGCATTATGTGAAAATAAACATTGACCTGAGCCGGGCATTGGATACTGGGCAGTGGATAGTTGAGAGGGTCGCACACCGTGACCGCACAATCGGGTTCCCTTTCGTCTTCACATCAGTGAAACGACGCTAATGCAACGACGAATCCTTTTTATTTGAAAGATAAATTATTTTCTCATTAACACATTAATGAGATTTTTCTGATTGAAATGGAAGGACATTTCAGATCATAGAATTTCATGCAAAATTTCATTAAATAAATTAATCGTTGTGGAACACTTAATTCAATGGAATTTTAACACAACACAGAATGCAACTATAGCTTCAACTTAACCCCTTCCCGCGCTTTAACGAGTCTGACTCGTGATGAAGATTTTGGCCCAAACATGAATACCACGAGCCAGGCTCGTGAACAGATAAGATACGAGCCATTGTCGATGAGCTTTTCCTAACGAGACCGACGGAGAATTTCATGAGAATTGACGGGAGTATCAACAGCAGAGATGGCGAAGGGGACTGCGAGATCACAGAGGAAGCTTTACTGGATGCCAGAACTAGGATAAACCCTAACAAAGCGGTGGGCGTGGATGACATACCAGGAGCGGTGGTCAAGGAGTTAGTCGAAAAAAGGGCAGATAAGATGTTGAGAGTTGTTGCGTCGGGCAACACTCTACCTAAACCAGGCCACACACCGCGGGCAAGATGGCAGCCAGATGTCTTCGGATCCTTACTGCGTACCCTCAACAGGCCCAAGTACCCTCCATAAATCTTAGGAATTTCCCAGTCAAAGTCCTTCAAACCGAACAGATATTCCTTCGCTGAATTGTTTCCTGAAGTTTATTGTCCANCCACGGATTGACACGAGACAGTCGCCTTTTCTCACGTATGAGGCCTCACACTAGCAACTTTATCTCGAGGGCGGCTAGCATCCTTCTTCACCCACCATCATAGCAAATAACCAATTAACACGGAAGCCTATTTCCCTCACTCTCTTAGCCAAAATCGTCACCAACAAATCCGATGGTCCCGTGCGCTAGACACACCCATCCTTAGCTTTCCTCCGACACAGCATCATCACCGAACTTCACTGATTCTCCATCTTTCAAGCAGTCAACATCCTTTGACCCGTAGATCGGTCACTTACTTATCTTATACATACGCACCACTGTAACTATCTATCTTTACAAAGTTGTTGGAATAAACTGTCATCTATAACTTATTATATCAGTGTCCTATTCAATTAAACCACCTCTATTATCCTAATCGTAATAGGGGATCGATCATTTCGCGGCGTCGATTATCTAATCGTAACGGGAATTTACGACTCCCGTTGGCGTGCTTCCTGGCGATCGCGTCTCTCCGCGAGTGGTCGAAACAAGAGTGTTGAACGATGTGAACAACAGCGGAAGGTGGCGAGAGTAGTTCTCATCCCGAAGCCGAGTAGAGACCCTGCACTCACATCGTCTTTCCGACAAATCAGCGCGCTTCCAGCACTTAATAAAGTCTGGGAGCACACGTCTAAGAACCTGATTGAGGAAAAGTTGGGGTTAGACTCCTTCCACAAGGACCAATACGGGTTTCGCAGGAAGAAGAGTACGATGGACGCCCTGTGCCGGGTTGTACAATTAGCGGAGAATTGTAAAAGAAGAAACTGGATATGTGTACTGGCAGCGATGGACATCAAGAACGCGTTCAACACTCTCAGTTGGGGTAAGATCCTGATGGAGGCTGAAGCGAGAGGGATGCCCCGAAAACTGTTAACTCTTCTTGGCAACTACCTTGAAGACAGGAAAATAGTAGTCCGGAACATTGGTGGAACGGTGAAGAGGAATGTTTTTGCGGGTGTCCCACAGGAATCTGAAGAGGGTTGTGAAAAGTGAGTTCGCGTTTCGTCCCGGGACTACCGATGGACTCGTCAGTAAGGCTATGCCCGGTAATCCCTGCCTTAAACGTAGAGGGAGTCTCGTTAGGTGCGGTATTTATATTATGTGCCCGTATTTTCGACCGCTAGCGAGATAGACAGACTCGTTGTCGTCGTAGCCCTCTGGTGTTGGCGGTTGGTACCCGCGGATCGCTCGGGATGTGTTGCACCGCGTTGATGCATCACGACCTGTCGGCGTCCTGTTGATACCGATCCGCCACAAATCCATTTTGGGACCGTTGTTGTGGAATCCAGTTTACGACGGACTTTTGAAGGAGCTCCGGAATATCCCACGTATGAGTGCGGTCGCCTTTGTCGACGACTTGGCGTTAATATTGGATGTACCCAGTCAGGAGGAGATTGGGAACAGGTTAGGCAGAGCAGTGAGTATGATTACGCGACGGTGTGCTGGCAATGGGCTGACAATCGAGCACGGCAAGACAGAGGCGATTCTGCTCACTGACAAACGCCCAGGGTTATGGAAATTGACATTGGAGGATTCCTATTGAGGACGAAGCAGGAAATAAGATACCTTGGAGTGCAGTTAGATAACTGTAGAAAGTTCGGGGCTCACTTTGAGAAAGTCTGTGGAAAGGCTGATGCCTTAATGGGAGCGCTTAGGTCGTTGTTACTTAATGTCGAGGGGCCCACTGGCTCAGTCAGAAGATTATTCTACGAGGTATGGGAGTCAGTGGTGCTTTATGCATCCCCGGCGTGGGTTAAAGCGCTGTTGCGGAAGAAGAATAAGAACATCTTGAAGGGAGCACAAAGAGCCGCACTGGTTAGATCGTCGACGGCGTACAGAACTGTGTCCCATGCAGCGCTGTGTGTGTTGACGGGCACTGTGCCGATCTACTATGAAGCGAAGCTCCGAGCCGAAAAGTATGAACCTAAAAGGAGTTATCATAAAAAGAAGAATATATATCATAAGAAGAAAGAGAATAGTATGAGACCCGTTCCAGAGCAGGAGATACCTCAAATTTTGTGGAGAGAATGAGGGCGGTGGAAGAACGCATTGACGACAAGTGGAGAGAGGAATACAGTTTCTATAGAAGTGACAATTGGACGAGGAAATTAATTTCTGACGCTTGCATTTCTAAAAAGTACAAAAAATACATCGATCACTGGACGAAAGACGATTAACAAGGAGAATCATTCGAGATGTTGGGATTGTGACACCGATGCGGAGCATGCGTTGTTCCACTGCCCTAGGTGGATTTACGAGGCGACTGAATTTGAAAGCCACGTTGACATGCTACTTACGGTGGAAAATTTGATAGAGGCAGTAACCAAAAAAAAGAACAATTGGACTAGGTTCCAAGCGTTTTCCAGAAAGATCATACAAGAAAGACGAGTGCAAGAGAAGATTGTGGAGAGGAAGAAAAGACAAGCTAGTAGACTAAACTGAGAAGACCGAACTAGTGAGGGGTACACACTAAGGCCAACCCTGAAGTAATGTCGAAAGGCGTGAGATGGATAGGTCGGTGATAGTGCTACTGCTGCTCGTGGAGAAAAAGCCGGACTAAAAGTGCCCGGATTTGAACTTGGTCTTGAACGTTCGTAACCAACGGCGCTAACCACAGCTCTACCGTCGTCCGGTCGAGGGTAGGGTCTTTGTGTAGCAAGCCACGGGACAGAACCCGTTGGAAAGTTTGCTGTCGAGTGCCGCTACAAACGGTTCCGGGGTTGGTTCCTGTACCATAAGAGGAGCGGATAGAGGAGGGGTTTGTAGTGGGTATGGCGACTTCCGCCGAGTCCCACATACTCAGTCACTGGGTATGGGTAATAACATTTTCCCATTCTCGAAGAAAAAAAAAAGAAAAAGGCTCGTGAACAGATAGTCGGGCCAAACATAATTATCAGGAGCCAGGCTCGCGAACAGAAAGTCGGAGGCCAAAGATAAACATCGTAATATAACGATCGTAATTGAATGTTAGTTCCTATCAGTACGCCACGAAAGTTAGTCGCGATTTTTATAACTATCGTTACAAAGCAGTTATTGAAATTTAATAAACCCCTACAGAACGCAAAATACGAAAGTTTTAAATGAAAGCGATGACAACGAATCCAGTGATAGTGACGTGTTTGTGCCAATCAGAAAGCGTGCAAAGCGTATGATTAGATGAGAGTAGCGAAGAGGAAGGCACGACGCGTCAATCATGGATTTGGCAGAAAGTAAAAAACACACCAATTGTTTGGAAGTATTCTGAAACTCATGGCATAAAAGCGTCTGTTTTAAATAATTTAAGCGAGGATCCAAAAATATTAGACCTATTTTCTATTATATTTGACAACAAACTTTGGCAAATACTTGTTACGGAAACAAATCGCTTCGCACATCAGACAATGCACGACGAGCGTAAAAGACAAGAAGTGGACGACACTTGATATCCTGTTACGTTAGACGAAATAAAGGCCTACTATGCACTGTGTATTTTGATGGGTCAAGTAAAAAATCAAATATCCAACTGTATTGGACTATAAGAGCAGTAGTAGAAACGCCAATATTTAGAAAAACCTTTTAAGGGATTTTGGCAAATTTCGAGATTTTTACATTTTTCTGATACTGAAACTGCTGATAGTAATGACCGACTTCGAAAGGTAAGACCCATCAATGGAATGACCCATCAATGCAATGGACCCATCAACCTCTGGAATGAAAAATTTAAAGAAATTTACACATCCAATGAATATGTCAGTATAGGTCATTGATGAAATATAAAGGGCGTTTAGCGCACAAACAATTCAATTCGTTGAAAAGAGTTTGATCTGAATTAAAAATATACAAATTGTGCGAGGCAAGTACCGGTTTCTGTCATGGATTTAAAATATATACCGGCCAAGACAAAATTGATCAAAATGATAGTGCGTCGGAGAACGTTGTGATAGAGTTATCATAAATCTATAATAAACAAGGAATATGCTTTGTTTCTGGACAAGTGGTACTCTTCACCCAACCTCTTTTTAAAATTACACCAGAAAAAGACAAACGTCATCGGGACAGTACGTAATAATAGGAAAGATATGCCAGAAGACATTCAAAAACGTGTTTCGAAGAAAGGAGAATGTGTATGGAAGTGTTGCAATAATTTGATAGCTCTGAGATGGAAGGACAAACGCGACGTGTATATGATATCATGGAAACATGGAAGTGTATATATATATATATATATTATTTGGATTAAAATTAAATTTTTAAATTTTTAAGATTTAAAATTATTATTAATTTTTAATGTTTAATTGTAGATTTTATATATATATATATTATAGTTATATTTTATATGATTGGATTGATATAAAATATAATTAAATTTAAAATTAACTGAATATTTTTATTTAATTAATTTAATATTTTTTATGATTTTAATAAATTTAAATATTATTTTTTATATTATAATATTATGTATATATATGTAGTTATTAGTAGTTTATTTGTATTTTATTGTAAATTAATTATTTTTATATAAAATAATATTTTTATATTTAAATAAAAATTTAATATATATATACTTATATTATAATATTTATATATTATTATAAATTAAATTGTATTATTTATTATGAATAGATATGTTAATTAAGATAATTATTAGATTTATTAAAAATTATTATATACATAATATGTATCTATTTATATTTATATTTAAATAATAAATTTATTTTATATTAGTTGTAATATAATTTTTTATTTTATAAGAAAATAGATTGATTATTTTATTTAAATTGAAGTGTTATATTTATATATATATAAATAATTTATTAATTAATAAATTAAAATTAAATATTGATGATATTATAATAAATTATTTATAATAAATTAATTATTTCTAAATGTATCCTGGAATATAACAAGGGTATGGGTGCAGTTGATCATCAAAATCAGATGTTCTCCTGTTTCCCAATCATGAAAAAAGTCATCAAAGGATACCGAAAACTGTTCTTCTACATGTCAGATATGACTCTATTCAATACCTATATTATGCATAAAACAATGCACATCCGAAAAAAAGGGAGACTTATGTTGATTACCGAATAGATATAGCAGAGGCAATTTTGCAAAATGTCGAATTAAATATACATCAATTGAACCTCTCCGACTCTAAGTACAATATTGGCCTCATTTCCCAAAAAATATCGATCCGACGCCTCGAAAGAAGCATCCAACAAGGATGTGTAAAGTTTGTTATAAATATAAAATACGAAGCGAAACGAAGTGGGAATACGCGAAATGTAAAATAGCTTTACATCTGCCAAAGTGTTTTAGGAAGTATCATACCATGGAGGTTTTTTAGAGTTGTAAGTATTTTCTTATTAGATATTGATTCAAGGTAAACATTTCTTATAATTGAATTCTTTGTTTATAGTATGCTATTTATTTTTACGCGTAGTATTATTACATTCCTTACGACAAAATCACATTTGAAGGCGCTTGAATTTCTATTAAAGTATTGTCTATTCATGAAATATAATTTTGAAACTGTCATCTATTATAAAATATAATATATTTATAATACCTATAAAACGAAGAAGGATTAGAGTTTACTTCTACAGCAGCAGTATCGCGTAAGACTGACTATATCATAGGTATTCACGTTTCGGCTCGTATTGTGACTATTCTCGAGCATCAATCTGGTTTGTTTACCACACTTTACGCCTACCGCTTGGGCCCGAGTTTCGTCGTGCTAAATAGCACGAGAAGGGGTTAAACTTTAAATTGACCGCTAGCGTAAGGAACGTAGAAATTACAAGAATGTTTATGTGGCGGATCGGTATCAACAGGACGCCGATAGGTCGAGGCATCAACGCGGCGCAACACCTCCCGGGCGATCCGCGGATACCAACCGCCAACACCAGAGGGCTACGACGACAACGAGTCTGTCATTCTCGCTAGCGGTCGAAAATACGGGCATATGATACAAATACCGCACCTAGCGAGACTCCCTCCTACGTCTAAGGCAGGGACTACCGGGCATAGCCTTACTGACGAGTCCACCGGTAGTCCCGGGACGAAACGCGAATTCTCTTTCCACATGCCTCTTCATTTACTTAGTGCGATCGTGCGCATAAATTTATATTTATAGTATGTTCGGCTTTAGACAGCAAGGGGATAACTGTGATCCTTGAATCGGGAAGACTAAAAGGGGAGACGCCTTCGGATTTCGGATTTGTTGTAGTCATTGAAGATGGCACGGTGGCTCGTCTCTATTTATGAGAGAGCAGGTCTCACTATGTTGGTCATAATATTGAAAATTCATTGGATAACGACTATCTAAATTGAGTGTCACATCTTTCAACAGTCAACACCGAAATTACTGCAAAACGGTTTTGACATACCTTCATTTGTTTTGATATAAACTTTAAGAAGCCTATATCCAAACAAATCATCATGGAACATGGAACGCTATACAGTGCGGCAACGTGTGCAAATTGCTAAAATTTAGTATAGAAGTTTATTATTAATCCATTAACGAACCAACATTGTATGATATGACACCGTTAGACCTTTTTCATAGGAACTTTTCCAAAATAGAGTTTACGTCGATAGTCCAGACACGATTGATATAGTCGCCATTGACGAAATCCAATCCTAGTTATATGAGAATTTAGTGGAAGATTGAGTCAAACGCGTCGAGCTCGTGAAAAAAACTGAGAGAGATCCTAAATGATAGATATTGTGTTCCATATTATTGTAACGAAGTATCTATCTATGAATCTGATGTTAAAATAAAGAAACCAGACTAAAATAATTTGATAAATAAAGAAACCAAACCAAATAATTTGTATTTCATTTCAATTTAAAGATGTGACACTCAATTTAGATAACTCCATATTTCAGAAATATAATAGATACAAAAATTTATTGATGAATAGGTGTAGTTTTTACAAAAAGTATACATATTTAAATTATTGCGATAGCATCCAATTACAAGAGAAGAATGTGCATTAGTGAAGGGAATACGTAGATACAATAATGATATATGTATTAAGCATATGGTAGATAGTGAAATGTACATATGTATACACATATATAACATTTGTTTTAAAAAGGTTAATTCTTTATACATTATTTAATGTTATTAATCCTTATAACAAATATTTTTTTATTATATTATCTACAAACCATTCTTCCGTAAATTGCAAATGATTCCCATGTACATTAAGAAAATGAATTCTCCCAGAATCGTGTAACATTTTCAAACCTAAACGATCCTGAAACGTACAAATTTATTTTCTGATTGAAATTATTCGTTGCAGTTGTATTTTTTGAAATGCAATTGTAATTTCAATTAATTTTGCCAAGTATTCGTTATAACTGAACCTATAACGTTTATTTTTAATCATTATAACTAAACAAAGATGCTTGTAACCAGACAAAAGCTAAAAAACGACGTTTGTGTTTTCAAGCATTATTACATCATAATCCTGTAATGATACCTATATAAAATTCTATACCTCACGATATAAATCAGATTGTTCCAATGTTTGAATTAACGATCCCTGTCCTGGTTTGTAAAATCCAAACATTTCCGTTTCTGTAGGCGTGACAATGGTATCATTAGTAAATTTAACTAGTACCATGGTACGTAATCTCTGAAGATTCTCCTTGTACGTCTGGAAAGAAATTTCAATATTATTTAAAGATAAAGTAAGAACGTAATTGACAACAATTATTATAGGGTATTCGCACACCCTTAGTTCTACTTGACTTCTTAGCGAAGGAATTCACAACTCTAAAGGGACGATATGCTCGCACTCTCTTTTCTCTCCCCATGTCTCTCTGAGTTTTTACCATACTTTAGTTTTCATTTTGGGAAACAGAGAATTTCGATATGCCAACTTGTAACAGAAAATTAAACTACTAAAGATAGGTCGAGTAATGCTCGTCCATATGATCATCAATGTTTAAATTTTAAATGGGCGCGTAGTGAAAAACTAGTGTTTTTAAATTTGTCTCAATGCTTTTAAATTGATCGGTATAATAAGATGCATATAATTATTTAAGTAGCTATAAAAATTTACACAATGGTATTTCCTTAAAGAGAAAGTAGAAGTAACATATATTCCCCTGTGTATAGTTTTATGTAAAAATGACACTGTCCGCTTTTACTACTTTCCTCCGGAAAATAAAAATTTATNATTGAAACTAAAAAATAAATTAAATCAATCGGAAATTATTGACCGCTTCAGTGCTTAGATGGAAGTTCTAAAAGCGGGCAGGAGTATATTATCATCGTCTATGAAAATATGCTCATTACACTTTACAAAAGAAGATTTTATCCCATTAAGTAAGTAGATACCTTTTTTTTAATATCTATATTACATTTACAACTGGCTCTGTTAAGCCAGATAAATAACCAGTAAAGAAGTAGAAAAATAAGTATGTAACCATAAATGAAATTGGACATAAAATTGATGATTTTTAAAAAGATGTGTAGAAAATTTATCTAAATTTTCTCTTGTAGATAGTCGTAAGCGTCATTTAATTAAAGAAAAGAGCGATTTCATCGATCTTTCAATTCCAAGTTCCGCAATTAATACATTAAATATAAGGCCTATTATATACATTAACAGCTGTTCAAGCTGTTCTTTTCGAAAGAAATACTACTCAATAGAATAGCACTCAAAGAATTTTTTCAATTAAAACAAATCCTGAAATTGTGAAACGCTACTGAATATGTGTTTGAAATGTAAATAAATCAGACGATTTAAATAAATAACAACGAGACCGAAGGACGTGTTTCAGTATTTCGCCATCTTACCACCAGAGGACTGAAATCTATGGCGCGTCTTCATTAGAATAGTTCATGGGCCTACATATTATGTATAAAAATTAAGCGCAAGTCTACGGAACCCAAACTCGTGTCAGTAAAAGAAAGAAGTGATACTGCGCACGCAATAATGGACGATCGCCGATTGGTCATTGAATTTCGTTACTATATTGTTAGAAACATAAATGAAAACTTGTTACCGGTACACTCTTATAAGAGCGTACTTGCTACGTCTGTATAATATTAATGCAAAAATGCATACTGAAAAAGGAAAGCTATAACATTAAGAAAAAAGCATGATGAAGAATAATTGTACATATAACATTTCTTTTACTGTGTTAATTCCAAACTTCCTTCACTTTTATACATATCCCTCTTGACATCACAGAATTTTCTACTGTCAATAATTATTGATCTCTTATCACAAATAAAAGCAATCAAAAAAAATATATCATATCTACCACTTATTTATTCATATACATAAATTGTTTTATATATTGATGTACGTATATAGTTACCAAATTGCAATTCGTTCTTCCTATCTTTCTTTATGTAAAATAATAATTTTAATATTAAGCACGTTATGATGTATTCTAAGGATTCAATTTATGTTTCATTTTATAAAAGCGATATTTACCAGTCCATTTGAAATAAATTCAATTCAATAATTCTTACGTCCATGACCATGAAACGAGTGTCTTTCATTTGAAAAATTTGGCGTAATGGAAAAGATTGGCGTCCATGTCCGCCTTACGTAGCTCCGCAAATAGAAATAAACGACCTTTTGAAATTTTTACAATTTTCCATACTTTCCTAAGTACAATGCAAATGCAATAACTGGAATAGAAAAAATACTTGGGCCTCAGTCAGATGATAAGTGTTAAACATTTCATTTTTATCTATTCCACTCAAAGTTCGGATTGCGTTTCGGTATTCTAAACTATAATTGAAGGATAAAGTTTTATAATTATCATGTAAATCGAAAAATTATGTTCTGAATTGAAATTTGAAACGGAATAAAATATTCTATTAGTAGTAACCTTTTCTTAAATTGTTAGAAAAATGAAAGGAACATTAGCGTGTACAGATACATAAAGTCACATATGTATATGTATATAAGTACGTATAGTCAGATGCAATTTGAACTTCGGGGGAAATGGATAAAAAGATGTCTAACACCTGACTTGAGACCCAAGTTTGTTTCTAGTTATTTCACTTACATGTATTTAGAAAAAAAGCCAAAGGTTAAAATAATTACAAAAAACTGTCATTTATATCCATTTTCGGAAGTGCTTATGGCGAACTTTGACGTCATTTTTCCAGCCGATATCAAATTTCCCGAGCGAATGGCACTCATTTTAGTTATTAGGAGATAGAGCAGCAGCTACTAACAACCAGAACATGCAATAGCTATCTTTTTGAAACTAATAACTCACCTAGGAAACTTTCCTTATTAGATAATTGTCATTTTTAATACGATAAAGTGTTATGTAGACATATAGATATCTTACCTCATTAATATAACGCTCGTTATTGATGTCGGCCATAAACATACTTTTCTTTTTATATTCTTCTTCTTGGTATGGATCATGCCAATACGTTGCTTGAATAAATTTTCCTTGAACTGCTCTATAATGAAATAAAATAATTTTATAACATGAGTAACGAACTGTAATGAAAGTATTTATAAAAGAATATACACTTTATATTTTATATGTACTATGTAATAATTATACACATATAGATATAAGTTATTGCTATTATATAAAAGTGTAAATTAATATAAATGTTAAAGGAACAATATTACAATCCCTTTCAAAAGGTATAAGTATAGTGACTACAAAAGGTATTTTATAGTTCGTACACTACTTATACTTATTATTACTAATTAATGAGGTCTGATTATATCTAATAAATTTCCTATCATTTATAATACAAAAAATTGATACTATACAGATGAAATGTATAACTTTATAAAAAAACGCTTTATTGGTAAAGGAGGTACGTATAAATACGGTAATTATTTAGAGAGTTAAGCTATCTTGGATTTCGATGATTTTTTGATATGTTATCGGGAACATGATTCTAAAGAACTTTCATCTATAAGTGTAGTCGCCGTTCGGTCTTATTTTACGAAATATTTACAAAAAGCTGTCAGTAACATTATAACGAATTCTGCCTATAACTGTGCGTTCGTGATAGCGTATAAAAACGTAAAAGGAATCTTTCGTCGATCACTGATGACCTGCACCGCGTTGAACGTGTTAATGACTCAATACTCATAGCGGCTTTTTCAGTCTTTATATTTTCCGAAAACTTTAGTACGTTGAATGCGTAGAAATAATTACTTCTAAATATCAACTCGGGATGGTTTCATTCAACAACAAACCAAAATGACTGCAAAATGGTACGCTAAAGCCCACTATCCATTAAGCGTCGCATTGATGCTAACAGTACGTTCCCATGCAGTGCAGCTCTCCATGAAACAGCAGCGAACTGTTTTTGTCATGACGATTGGAGTTAACATTGTCAGTAGTTAGTACAGAAGCATAGATACGTTACAACAATAAACGATGCACTTGTACTTCTATGAAGCGACGCTTCATGGACAGTGAACTTAACAAATGCAGAAAACAAAAATTAAATATGTAACTTCTAAAATCAACGAGTTATGCATCAAAATGCTGAAATTGTTAATTTGCAACCTAATATTTGTTATGATTGTGCACAACTTTATGTGTTACCTATTTAAATTAACATTATATGGGTATGTAAGACATTGTAAGAAAACGAAAGTAAAAATTAAAAATCAGTACTGTAAGTAGGCTCCATATTTGATTATGCGAGTTATATAGTTGCAAATCTTAGGTTTCAATGTTCCACAATTTGGCAATCCAAAAACGCCTTGATGTTGACCACCCAAGGAGATGAAATTTTTAACTGGGGGATTGGGGCATCTTTGAATTACCGCTCTCCTGTAATATATAAAGCATTAAATGATTATTCCAATATCATCTTTGTACGTAACACATCTGTTATAAGATTGAATTTACTTTAGAAATACAAATATTTTTTTCAAGTTTCGTTAACCTATTAAAAAATTTATTGAACTTGTTTTGTTTTAAGTCATATTGTCGTTAGCCCAAATACCACTTATTGGGTGATTACGATAAATACAACCTTCAAATTATTTATGTATCTATTCATATAAGAGAATTAAAACTGTAATACCGACTAGGGTTAGTGTATGCATATACACATATATACATATGTACGTGTATATGTACTTATACACGTAAATCTGCTCGTGCATATATGCTCGTGTATGTACAATGTGCAGGGTATACTGAAAGTAAGTGTCGTGTCATGTCTGCCACAGCGTGAGTCTACGTCTCTTTGAACACCTCCTACATCTTAAAATTCAGCATGAAATTTTTTATTGTATCGCATAGTACTTGTAATGAGGAGGAACTATAGCAACTATAGCAAACAACTATAAGTCGCAATTCAATCGTTCTCTTGAAAAATAATGTTGATGTTCCATTGTCCCTTGCACTGACATTATTTATATTATGTTTATATTTCGCAGTCAGATAGAAAGTAAATGATACAATATGTATTATATTAATGCGCCATAATTGATTTTCTCGAAAACGAAGCCTTGTATTAAAAATTGTCATTCTACATTTTTGATACTTTTACACGATCACAATTATCGACCTTCGGCTTGTTGCACGATTTTCAATACACCCTGTATATCATTTACTAGATATCTATCTGTGAAATACAACAATAAACTCCTTTTACAGATAGATCACACCTTCCGTCAAATACCTAATTTAGTTAATTTTCTCATAAATAATACTTACAGAAATTGAGCACCTTGAGAAAATCCAATAGCATTATAACCGTTTTTAAGACGTTCATTTTTCAACAATTGTTGACAAACTTCTTGTATTTGCTCATTAATATTTCCAAAGTAACTATGCTCGACATCCTAAAATATTATAATAAAGTGTCAACAAACATTTAGCTTGCTGCCTAAAAAAACATCGGTTATTGAAACATCACTGACTAGTAGCTATTAATGAGCAAAACTGAGATAGGTAAACATACAGTAACTCGCATTAATATTCGAACACTTATAGTATTTTCAAACATTATCTAACAGATTTATCTCATCCTTTTTTAGTTAGAAAAAGTATGTACATTAAATAAATAAAATATATGTTTCTATCAACTACAATAGTTGGTACACTACAAATCCTTTCAAACATGAGTTAAATGGTGTCGAGGAGGGCACAATTTGATGTTACTGCAACTTTTTAACCATCTAGTTTAGATTATTCAAAATTCAAAAAATATGTATCTATTTATGTAGAGTAAACTTAAGATGCTATTATTATATAAGTAGTTAAGAATTACAAAAATACCTACCTCTATTTCATTATTTCCCAATCGAATAGAATACACATAAATGTTAGGTATTCTATTTTCTATCAATTTTTTTATTCCTCCCAAACTAAATGAAAAGCAGCAACTGTCTCCTGAAATTATATTATCTTTTAACCATAATATCTGGTATCTATTGTATAAAAACACGTGTTATTAGATTTATTACATGAAAAATTAAATATTAATGCTATTATAAAAAATGTTAATTACTGTGTGCTATCATCGTTTTGAAATAAAATAAAAGTAATATAAAAAAATTAATAGTAACATTCATCTAATTTATGGTAGTTTAAGAGAAGTGATTTAGAATGTGAGACAGATAAAAAAACTAGTACTTATATTTTCGAATTTTATGCGTCACGAACTACAAAATTGCAGAAAACAGAACAATAATTTTTGGTTTTCTAAATTAAAATTACGTCAGTCAATTTCCAGCAGTCAGTTGTATGTAGTTGTATCGGTCTGTCAACTTCGAAATTTTATATCTCGATAGTGAATGGTGCGAACGACACAAGTTTTTAATACATAGATAGTAAGTCCTATTTTGAGAACGTCTCGAAGTCAGTTACAAAAATATGTAATAAAAGATGTAAGTTCCCGTTTGAAAATTTGAATATGATCTTCGCAGGACGTTTCAAGGTCATCGCAAAATCAAATATACAGTATATACAGTATATAGTATGTCTCTCGCGATATCATACACTTTTTGTCTGAAGCATTTTTTCGTGCTATCCATATTTTTCGAGATATTTGAGTGTTCTCAGACAAATCGATCTGTACAGTAGAACTCCATTTATCCAAACTGACATGCATCACAATGCCCGATTTATCGAATACATACATCTTCCTGTTATCTGAATTCAGGCCACATAACGCACTGCTTCTATGAATAATGATTTTTGCCTTATTATGGTATTTGCCTCTTTTACAAAATTCAGCATAGCGAAATTCAAACTTAGCTTAACAAATTTCACATATGGAAATCAACTCCGATTAAACGAATAATAAACAGCGAAGCTTGGAACTAGTGGGCACCTATTATCTGACTGATCCAGTTAGTCGACACGTCTTGTTTCTTAATTATGTCGGATAAATAGAGTTTTACTATATAGGTACATTGTATAAAAAGGATGAAAAACATTACCCATTCCATGCCATAGAACAACTGGAGGAGAATCAATTTGCACGCCATCAAATTGATATATATACGAGAAAAAGAATAGTACTAGAATATATTTTCCCATTATTATGTAATTCCTTTTATACGAATGGATTGTATGAAACAATTATTCCTATAAAAGAAAGAAGTTATATAGTACTATAAAGAATTATCCATGCATCGCTATTCAAATCTACTGTTACAAATTAATCTGCATCTACAAAGAAAGTACTACACAGCTCTGATTTGACATTTCGCCTTGGACCTTCTCAAATTTCTGTTTCGATGTTCAAAACCTGTTTGTTTTCAATATATTCACTATATCCCTTTCATCAAGAGTATTGGTAAGCGAGAACGATATAGCAAGTTCATAAATTCGGTCAGTGGTTAAAGTTTACAATTTTTGACGATCACAATAAATAATTAGAGATAAAATAAGTAATTAGAGAATGAGAATTACGGTAAACTATATAGAGTTGTAGAGCTGTACTATGTCAACTGAGAACCTGTCTCTCCTTTGCGATACTGCAAAGAATTTTCCGAACTAATTAGCTAGGAAAGAATCGAAAAATCAAGTTTTTTAACTAATTGGACGATTGAAACTATGCGTTTGAAAATTGTGTTCAAGTGAAAAGGTTAAAGTTTTTTTGTGCATTAAAACATTAATACTATTATGAAACTATTATAAAATTATTATGATTATATTGTTGAAGTTTCAAACAAATCTGAAAATATGTATAGAATTTTCAAGATATGTATAGGAGTATGTAACTACACACAAGTATATTATATTTCGCAGAGGTCACGAAATTATTTGAACGATCGATTATCTACTATATTAATATAAGAATAAACCTCAATATTTAATAATACCACCTGTTATATCCCTAAAATTGCTATTTATACTGTACACTAATTTTTTATTAAATATATTTGCAATAAATATTCTGTAACTTCTACTAAAGTCGTCCAAAAAGTAATATCTATTTTGAAATAACAATAATACAATTGCATTTTAAGAAGCTTTCTCTATTTATATTTTCAATACAATCGCCGCTCCTATTTTAGCACTTATCGTAACATGAGATGAGCTTTATACGTATATATACGTATTCTACGAAATTATATATGACGAAGGTATACAATATACATACACGCGCATACACACACAATACATATATTGTATACCTTCGTCTTATACAATTTCAATACTTCCACTGCGAATTCACAGTTCGCATAACCATCGTTGCACATCGCTCGCGCCGTTCTTTTTCAGGCTGTGTCCGTTCCGTGTTCTTGTCGTGCCTCAGATTTTAAATGTAACGTTGAATTTACACTACTTCACTTTGAAGGGACACACGTTTATACATCATCCGCGCCGCGTCCGTTGGTCATTAATAGACACGACGTGTCCCGGATGCATTTGGTAGTTTGGTAATCTTCAATATTCTTTCTGTTTGCCTAACACAGCACGGACGGCCACAGCCATCTCAACGTGTTTCGTCCGTGCATGACGCTATCTTTTATAGCGAAGAACACTTGATGCGAAGACTGCGTACCGCCTAATTATATACAGTATTCCTATACTGTGTCACGCTGAAGAGATTCGTAAAACTTCTGTCCATGATCTATTAGTCGTTTGTAAAAATGAAATTCTCTTTTTTCTTTACGGTTTTTATAACGGATGTACGTTGAATCGGCCTTTTATTCTTTTGTCGTTTTACTTCTTCTTTCTCTTCTTCATCCAGAAGTTATTATCTATTAGTAATAGCTATCATAGCTAACAATAAGTTTTCAATTGGAAATGGTCCCCGCTGTAAATATTAACGCATAAACATCCGGACACGGAACGAATACAGAACGGATACGGAACGGATACGGCTTGATCGTGTATAAATGGACATTAAATCATCGTCTCCTGCGAAGTATTGTCCTCCCAAAAACTCTTTCAATTTTGTAGAAAAACAGTAACTGGCTCGTTTAATGCGTCCAACATTTCTAATGAAATCGCAGGCACTATGCCTTAATTTCTCTCCACAGTAATGAGAGGTTGGAATGCTTACAATCACACCCTCTACAATCACTGTCGTACCAATTATTCATAATCCTATCGTTGTAAACCGTTCTTTTTTTAATTTCTTTTGCATGAACGTTTTCTGCATTCAAAAAGCGTAGCGGTGCGACAATGCGGCCGCATTACATTTTCGGTGGGATTTTCAATTCGTATCACTAGTTTGAACGTATGAAACAACGACAGTAATAATTACTTAAGCACAAAATTTGCTATGATTAACATATGAATGAAGTTGATCTTTTAGCATATTCCATCTTTTTATATGACCTCTATGTACATTACTATGTATTCTATGTGCATTTTCAGGCTAATTTTAAAGCAAATTAATATGAACATGACGGTCGTGTCACATTACGATGTTAATAAATTCTCGGTATGTTTGATATAACATACAATATGGACGTAAAGCTTTTCTATGATAAATGTTTAAATAGAATACTCTTGCGAGTCAGTATATGTACACTTGTACACTAATGTACAGTGGCTGACGAAAATATTCGAACACTCTTAGACTCTTTGAATATACATATATTATACAAAATCACTGTGACATCGTGGCTGACATTTAAGAACACTTTTGTGAGATGTTGAGTATTTGCAATCGACACAAAACTATGGTTAGTTCTGCTGCTTTTAATTGTTTATACTGTTACTTTATTATAATTTTATAATTGTATTATATATTATAATATTATAATTAATAATAATATTATTATTAATTATTAATTATTAATTATTAATATTTATTAATATTTAATAATTAATATTATTATTAATAATTAATATTATAATATTTATAATTGTTTATACTTAAAATGATTTAAAAATTGAGAAAAACAATTGGATGATCTTTCTGTCAACCTAATATATATTATCAATGTTTCTTATAGCTCAGTCAAACATTTCGTCCAAAACCATAGTTTAATTTTCACGTTTTCATGTTTCAAACTTGTAAACGCAACAAATTTTTTAGCAGTTCCATCGACATCATTATAAAATTTCTTATTATGCGCATTTGCAAAAAACTGCAGTTGTGTATCGATATAAAAATCGTAAATATACATATTAATGTCTTAAAGCATCTTATAAATTCGCATAGGCTAACTAAAGATTAGCAAAAAAGGATTGCTCTCTTTTACTAATTTAAAAAGTGATCATTGCAATTAGAAAGATCGATTGTCGAAAAATGATCGCGAACGATCACGTCGGCCGGGGAAAAATATAGACAAAGGCAAGAAAGCGACAAATTTATACATAGTACATTTTTATACTCCGTTAAAATATTTATTATATGTTTATATTACAGTTTATTACGTTACTATCAAAATATTATAATTCCTCAAATTAGAATTGGTTACTAATATATAATATAATCTCAAGGCACAAACAAAAGCCTGTTATAGACTATGGTTAAGAAGATAAATATTCACTAATTGTAATAATGACATATGTAGAGAAATGAGATATATACGCATTGAACAGTCGCAGTTCGATGAAGAATAAAGAATTAAGAGTGTAATCGAACGTGTTTTTCATTGAATAATCGTGATTTCATAATAGATATTTTTATTTACATTGTATTATATCATTAAGATATACTCATTCGTTATATAGTAAAACGTGTACATATGTCCCTACCAACACAACTAATACGTCAAATAATAATGATATAATGACCAAGTTATAAAAGAGTTAAAATTGGAGAAAATAAATAAAAGCGTAGCTCAAATCTATATCATCTGATGAAATACAAACGACTGCATTTCCTCAACCACGATACTGCACGACTTCATTACTACCGAGTGGAAAATTAATACCGACAAGATATTCGATTGACATCACTCATAATCAGTTTAACACTGAAAACCGATCGGCTAGATTGACTGACCCATAGACTTATGGTCTACATATGCATCTATGTTTTTACGTATGCATACCTAACAATAAATCACCATATACTACCAAAGAACTAAATTACCAATCTGACTTGATTGCAACTTTATAATAAACCCACGAATTTAAAAAAGTGTAAGTAGAAGGAAGATCATAAAATATAAAAATATTTTGTTCAAGTTTTTTTTAATATTTCATCAGTGGTCAAACAAACAATACCTTTTATTTGTAGAAATGACTACGAATAAAATAAAAGATTAATTTAGAAGTACAATGGTTTATGAAATAAATCTTTCACCAGTTAAAAACAAGAAGGAATGAAATTCGTATATTTTTCAGTTGCGGAAAATAACAGCTGTTTACGAAGGCAATTTTTGTAAAAATCGACAACTTTAAAATGTTTCCTATTCTCATATAGCATAATGTGAACAAAATTAAACATCCAGAAAAAAGAAGTCCGATTGGATTAGATCGGAGTTCTATTTCGGATAGGTTTTAATTAAATCTAGCATCAAATGCAACATGAAATAATGTCGAAAATTTGTTATTGTCAGAACTGAGATTTCGTATGTTTATGTTCAGAGTATCCTTTTTCACCTTTGGATAGGGAAGATAAAATATACGTGCAAGAATTACTCATCACTTACAAAAGGTTCATTACATTGAAGATAATATTGGTAGAAATTTTATTTGTTCTATTTTCTACCTTATCGTAATTACTTAACATAAAAAATAATTACATATTATCTCGACTAATCACTTTATTGAACTAATAGATCTATTAAAAACATCATTCGTTTAACAATATTTAAAAACATACATTATGTGAATAACGGCATTAAGAAACAAAAACATATTTAGCATTATTTACAAAATAATGTTTTTATGTTTTGAATAACAATCTTTTCGAAACCACTGATAATTTTAAATAAGGGGAAGTAATAATATTAAAATTTCATTCAAAAAACTATATATGTATTTCAATTTCTGAATACATGAAATAAAATAAATTTTGTTGTTGTACTAAGAAATATCTGCTTCTATCTGCAATCTATATTAAAGTTTTACTATATTATAACTGATTATAGTAAAACTTTTTCATATAAAAAGATTTCATATAAATATTTTCTATGTTTTATTCTTCTTCGATCTAATGTTATGAAGGTTTAAAAACTGATTATAATTTTTTATGCTTGCAAATTTAACCTACAATAGTAGAATCCTGTCTTAATAAATTAGTTTTAATTTCAAACTCATAAGCTATAATTAATAAAGTACGATAAATTTTATAATGATAAGATAATTAATAAAATATTAAAGAAACAAATACAAATGATGTAATAAAAATAAATTATTGTTCAAAACATACATTAACAAAACTTTTGTGTAAGTAATTTTATACTCTGATTTGTGTATGCTATTTGATGTATGCATGTAAATGTTAAAACACGTATATATGTATATAATTAAAGTTGAACTCCTTATATTAAAACTATTATTATCATTTTCTAATATTTATTGTATTTGTAGGTAAAGATTAGTATAAAAGATTTATTATGACGTGATATAAAATTGTTAAGTAGTTGAAAAATATAGAACAAAATGTATATTATAAGTATTATACATACTGTATAACAGATGTCACTACGCAATGAGTGTTTTTAAATTAAAAATTTTAATTCTTATCTTTATAAGACAATGTTAAAAATTTGCATCTTACATAGTTGTTTATAAAAAATTTCTTGTGGCTTAAAGCAAGATTAATACTATATAATAATAACGAGCTTCTTTACCATTTACCAATGATTATTTATTGGTATTTTATAGGTTATGCATGGTTATCCTAAAATTTATGACACTACGAAAATTTGGC
>JACXIP010000032.1:1119520-1350379 GCA_014737485.1 Bombus picipes
ATAACTTTATAGAATGCAATAAAATACAATCATTAAGTCAGGTATCATAGTTTTACGACATTTCAATCTTTAGATTCTACTTGTAAAATTATGTGAGACAAAAAGCTTATTTTACTCATGTTGAAACCAATGTGATTTGTTTATTATAGATATTCAGTACATCAATACATACATATATATATGTATTGATGCATTTATGCCTTATTGTACTTTTATCAGTTTGCAAATTATATATCACACATAAAATATACACATTTGTTTTTATAATTTTAAATTTGTTACTTATGTGATTATTTATCTTTGCAAATGATAAGAAAACTGTAAAAGTTATTATTTGCACTATTATAGTAATATTATATCAATATTTCGAAAATTTGCATTTTTTAAAATTGAAAAAAAATTAACGAACTAAAATGAAATTTTAATATCAGTGATATTTAGCTATTATGTTGTTAAAACTTTGTTTTAGTTGGTGTTAAAATAAGTTTTTTTAATAATTGGGCTTTTTAACATTTTTGCATTTTAGATATTAATTTTGAAAGTGTAGCAATTCAATATTACCATACTCTTTTATATATATTTGGCTCAACTTTTCTTTTTAAAAAAGTATTTATTCTATATATGTTTAAATATAAGGATGTATGTTTTACATAATCGAATGGCGTTTGAAATTATAAAAGAGAAGAATGTGTACTTTGTATGTGTGAAATACACAATTGTACAATTTGCACAATTATAAAAAATGTATTAAAAGATAATGTTTATTATATTTGTTGATTTTTTCATAACAATTATTAGAAATAGATATTAAAATCTTTGTTATATCATTATTATAAACATAACATTCTAAAATTTATAGATAAAATATTGCATGTTCTTGCTTTTCGTATCATTTTAGAATAGTGTATTACATAAAAATTAGATTCATACATGTAATTCATCAATATATTTAATAAAATAAAATGTTTTAAATAATTTATAATAAAAGTTAGCAACACTATTTATATGATATTTTACATTAATTCAATAAAGATTTTTAATTGCATCTCAATTTAAAGAATCAAAAGCATATATATTTTTTAATTTAAGCGCATTAGTTATGATGACATGAACCTAATGTCATGAATAATGTACTTTCAATATAAACAGAAGAATGTTATGTAAACATTAAATTCATGCAATTGTAATGTGGTAAACTTGATGTTTTAACTATATTGTTATAGCAATATAGTTTAAATAAGTACATAGTTACAGATAAAAGAAAGTTTAAAATTTGTAGTTGCATATGTAAGTATTAGTAACTTCTGTATTGAATATTTTATACCATATTGATAACAGCTATTTATCTTTGTATGGAATATGCTTTACATTTATTCGTTGCTATTATTAACTTTTATTATTATTTTATATGTAGTATTTTTCTAACGGTAAAAAATGTTTCAAATTTGAATAAAATATAAAAAAGTTCTTATTAGTATGCATAGTTTCTTGTTTTAGTCCTATGTCAAATATCCTAAAATATTATAAATCCTTTTATTTGTTAAAATAAAAGCAAGATTGAAATATTAAAATTCAAGGTTCTCAATGGGACTAAATATAATTCTGTTTTGTAATATTATGATGATATTTCATTTATCTTTTAAACTTTCTTTTGTGCACCACTGTATATCGACAATTTTTCAATTCTCATGAGGTATATGTTACAGGTGTAATATATGATGGTAAAGAACGTATAATGCAAGATGCTGAAATGATATTAGAAACTCCAAAAGGACATTTAGCTAATGTGAATAACTCAGCTGCAAGAATATTTGTGACATATAGACGAGCAACTCGTAAAATGCCATGCAACTCATTAGTCGTGACTGATATTTGTGTAATATTAACAAATAAAGGAGAAACTCCCCCACATGCATTCTGTGTTATCAATAAAAATTTGAACAAAGGCATGTTGGGTAGTGATGTGTATCTGTGTTATAAGAAATCTATGAATCGGGCAAATTTGATATCTTTTAAACCTACAATACTGTATAAATATCCAATAGTTGATTACAGCAGTTTTATTTTTCCAAATTCTGTGGCAATGTTTTGTTTGCCAATGGGAGCAACAATAGAATGCTGGCCCAAAGTAGCATGTAAACCTAAGCCAGTGTTTTCTACATTTGTTTTGACAGTTGCTGATGCAGCTCAAAAGATATATGGATCAGCAATAACATTTTATGAAGAACTTGAATTAGAAATGGATAAATCAAATTTTAAGGAAAACCAACAACCAGCGGATGTACTCATGGAGAATATGAAGAATTCTGGTATGAAATCTTTTGTATATTTATATATAGTATGATGTAGATATGATTTCATGACTGAGATATACATATGTATGTGTATACATGTATGTAGTTTTCTCACTTGGTCGTTTCTTTGCTTTACCTTTTTATATAACAACCATATGGGATGTCCTATAAATCATAATGTAAAAGATGTAAAATGTCGATGAAGCTGATTATATAAAATTACTTCCAAAGAAAATTATGTAAACAAAAAGTGTAGATCAAATTTTTTGATTGCTTCTGAGAAAAGTGATATTCAATGTAAAATTATGATATATAAGATAGGTACATTTCGTATGTGATCAAATTCTTAGTTAAGAATTATATGTGTATTCTAAATAATTATATGTGTTATCCAATAATATTAATATATTGGTAGTCTAGATATTGTAGTTTAAAAAGCATTAAACTTTGTAGATAATAGACAATGAAATGAGACTGAAATTGTTAATCTTTACTTCTTCTTATCAATTTTAAATGATACTTTATTCTTGTGTTTTTTGAGAGAAGAATTATTTTCATCAATTGGAGATGTTTTACTACAAGCATTAAAAAATTCAATTTATTAACAGATCACATCAACACATTTTAATAGCGATGTGATATTTGTATTAAAGAATTGTTATCATTGTTGGATTAGTTTTAGCGACAAAGTTGCTTGATCACCATGATTTTCCATGCATGATTAGAACCTAGATTTGACATCCATTATCTGTAAAAAATAAAGATTGTTTGTATGGAAGAAATAACAAGTGCTGAGTAACTAAAACAAAGATTTATCGTTGTTTTTGAGGAACTTAGAAGACAAAACGTGTTGCAGTTAATTCATGGTATTTGATACTGTTAAACTAAAGAAAGATTTGCTTATGCCAGTATGGGTAGATATTGCTTATCATTTATTACTGGAAGTAATAGTTTAATATTGTTCCATAAAATAAATCATTAAGATTACGATTTAAATGCAGTTAGTACTAAACCTGTTTAATCTAAACCTGTAGTATTATAATTACATACTTAGTTATTTTTCTTGATATCTAGAAAAGCAATCAAAAATGTTTATTTTCTATGTTTTCCTTTTCTTTTTATAAAGAATCAGCATCTCCTACAATTTATTGGATATCCTATATTCAAGTGAAACAATATGAAGTGAACTATTGTAATAACAATTATTTAGTGTTTAAATTTGATTCTAATTTTATTAAAATCATAAATTAATCTTCATCATAAGTTAAAATTTACATTATCATATTTAATATATACTTATAATAATAATAATAATAATAATAATAATAGCAATAACAATAATAATAATAATAATACAAAATATTAAAACAGTTGCTACATACAATAGAATTCATATTTAATAAGCACATACATAGTTCAGACAAAAATGCTACACATATTCAAATTTATTTACTGCTTACTATTTATACAAGGAGCTTTAGTATTTATTATTTTAGATATTGATATTTTAGCTATAAAAGGGTTTCATTAAGTAGTATTCGTAGTACCTAATGAGGAAAAGAAATACATATACATGATAATTATTATCTTCTTTGATATCTTCAAGTCTTATGGCATATAGTAAGGACTTTTTCTCCAACAATAAGTTTATATCTTTACTTATTTTGAGACTCTTTTCGTTTACAAACTGATAAATATCATCTTTTATCTTTTGTAATAAAAAGTTTAAAAAACAAAAAATTGGAGCCTTAAGAATATTTTTTTTTTAAATTAAATGTTATTTTTGCAAACATTATTATACACCTCGCAGTAATATTATAAGACTATTAATTTTGATCGAAAAATGATTGATCTCTGAACTGCTGTAACTTCTTTACTTTAATTTATTTTCTAATTACATTCTCATAATCTTTTGATCTTTGAATTGGATTGTCCAGGATAAAAGCCTCTTCTTTGCATCGATTTTACAAATGTGGATATTTTTCGTTGCCGTCACACTTTCAATGAATAGTACGCAGCTGACATTAGTGAAGAGGTCGCACAGTCAGATTTGCATTTCGTATATATGTTTTTAGTGCGTGAGTTTCGTACATAATTCTAATGTGTGATTGTGCACTGTATATATGTACATATACACAAATTGTATTTGTATATGTATTAAATACAGACACCAGCAACAAACACGCATTGGATGCACACACTAAATATACATTAAAAATAGATGTTAGAAGTATATGTTAATATACGCATTATACACACATACTAAACATTAAACACCCATGAAAAACATACACACAAAATGCAAGTTCGCCCACGCAACTTTCTGGTATATCTAGTGTGATAAAACGAGAATAATAAATCGTATAAATTTTAGAAGAAGTTCGTCGAATAAAGAAGAAACTTTGTTTTTTAAATTCATTTCAAAATGAATCGCAAACAAAATATATTAGATATCATAGGGCCGGGATAAATAGAATTTATCTTCTCTTTCACCTCCTGCCTCCGAATATAAAAGTGCCTTCGACGAAATTCTATTCAGAAATCAAATGGAGAGACTTTGTTTTTTAAAATGAGTCCATACAAACTTATATGATTTTTTCCAAATTGATGATCCTTTAATTCTTTTGTACTATATCTATTATTTAATGTCGCATCACTTGCTTATACCGGTTACTAACAACATAAGAAAACAAACATAAGAACAAATTTGTCATAACGTTTGGTAGGTTTTAAATATTATATTAACCTTTACATTGATTCTTTGTCCTTTAAGTCGTCGTTTAGGATGCTCATTAGGATGTCTTCATATTAAATTGTCGTCTGTATGATGTATGGATGCAGTGTATGATGATGTGTTCTTCTACTGTCAGATGTCATGTATTGTGTACAGGTCGCAGGTTGGGAGCTCTTTTTTGATGTGATATTGGTAACTTAATTGCGTTGTTATAGCGAGCGTGGTATATTGTTTTAAAAAAAGTTATCTTTGATAGATGGTAAACGTGGTTCTGTAGATGATTTCCGTTTTTCATTTCAATTTTCTTGTATTACTTCTTTTAAATAAGAAAGAACGATTTCAAACGATTTCAAACGATGCACCTACGCTATGATCAGGTTGGTGAATCAGCTATTTTTCTGACTGTTCTGTCCGCTCTTTCATTTCCTTCGATGCCTATATGAGAAGGGATTCAGATTACTATGACGGAATTATTATTTTGGATTGTCTTGACTTAAGATTTTTGATATTCTTGGATGGTGCAGTTGTTTGTCCATTGATTTTGGATTGCTTGGATGGTATTTACAGAATCGTAAGAAGTAGCGAAATACATATTTGTTTCGATCATTTTCTATAATTTCCATGGCATGTTTCAACGCGTTAAACTCAAGAAAGAGATATGTAGAAGTTTCATGATGAAATTTGACTTTTATGATCAAAATTGACCAGATACGTATAATTGCATGATCAATGCTGTTTTAAATTTTAGAACCGTCAGTATATACATATGTGCAGAGGTAAATAGGGTATTGGTCGCCGATATTTATAGGAGAAATTCAGAAATTCAGCGAAAAGTAGGTTTGAGGAATTACCACTTCTAGCTGTTAAACGGCCAAATTAGAAACGAATTTCTTCTTTCGGTGAGTTTGGTGAAAAAAATGTATTTGCACAGCGAGAAGAGGAAATATCCTCGTACCATACCGTCCCCAGCAGCCACACACATACACTGTCGGCCATAACTATTTCATATAAATTGTACGTTTTTCATTGTTTTCACTCTTCAGTTATACATATTATTATTTATTATCGATCTATTATATCATCTCTATCATATATTTCTTGTAACGTAAACACAAGGTAAAGAAAAATTTGTTAGAATTATCTAATAAATATAACAAATAGGTTTCCTAATATTTACGGCCGGTAGTGTAGACAAACTTTTTTTCAATTTTTTAACACAACGTAACAATTGTTTATAAAAAAAAAAAACGCAATTTAAAAAAAGGAGAACGCTGTTTCCAATCCGAAAGAGGTTTATTTAGATCTCAGCAAAAACTTTCTTCCTATAATATATATATTCATAAATTAAATATATGCAATGTACAATGTACAAATAAAATGAAACACAACTAAAAATTAAAACATTTAGTAAACCGTATTTTATGTTTCCAATTTAAACTTTATTCGTGAATTTAAATAATTTTAATATATTCATTAGACGAACATTTAAATCATTTTTTACTATAATTGTTCATTGTCAAAATTCATATTGGTGAACATATTTCCAATAAACAATACATATTTATTGGATATGTAAGATAGTCTCAAAAGATAATAAAAATTTTTCTGATATGTTATAATTAACGTGTATTTGTGTTATTGCTTGTTTGACCAAATATATTTATTATAGAAATAGAAACAAGTTGAGGCATAATTTTAGCATTCAGTTTTGCTAATAGGGAGGTATAGGATTGAAAATTGGTTTATGATATACTCTTTCGGCAAACTGTCATTGGAAGCATTGTTTGCTAAAATCGATTCAAGGGAACTTTCGATACTATTACCCTGCTGTAGTCTTCAAACATCTGTGAAAATATCTCAACTAAAAATTTCACTTTAAATCAGTCTTTTCTAACTGTTTTCCATTATATCTAGAATTTAAAGCATTTACATGGTAATTTAAAAATAATCCTTATGGTTGGTAGAGATGGAATTGCTAAATTTCGGATGTGATTCTACTAACTCAAATTTGCGAGTAGAAGAGAAAATTGCCGATCGGTAAAGGTAACTTTTTTTTTTCTATTTTGTTTATTAAAATTTACAATCAGTTCTCGCATTGAGAATTTTCAGTAATTTTTCTGGCGTGGCGCAGTGACATGGCTAAATATTTATAACAAGTTAATACTTAATATAGATATGTCTAATTTATAAGTAGGTAATATAAATGGATGAACATTAATTCATTTAGATAATTAATTGAATCTAGCGTTTAGGTCTAGCGGGTAGTGTCTCTTCAGCCTGCGGATCTGGTCCGATGTATCGAGTAGTCCAGTGATAAGGGGATTTCGATGTTTGTTGACTCTTTTGCTATATCTGTCGCTATATTTTGCTATTTCCTTTTTGACTGTGGGTATCTTGAGGTCGCGATGAATTGTTTCGTTGGTAACATACCACGTAAAGGTAACTTGATGCTTTGTTTTTCTTCATCTTTAAATCCTGCATTTGCCTTTTTGCCTCTTGAACTAGCACAGTACGCGTCGCTAACTCTGTGCAAGTTTTTGATTTGTTACAGTTTATGCGGTTATGCTTTTAAAGAACGTAAGTTACCACAAGCTGTTATTTGAGAATTTTCCAGTGACACTTCTTGACAATATTGAGAGGTCGGTTATCTTCAACGTCGTGTTTTTCAATCTATCTCCTAATTCCGTGTTGTTAATGTTGCCCCGTAACATAATTAGTTATTTATATATTTATTAGTTATTTATTATATTATTAATATATATATGTCGGAGATAAGAGGACACCGGCGTCTCCCCTCAGAAACTTCGGGAAAATCCATAAAAATTGTAATTAAAATTTATAGTTGTAATTAAACAATTTGCCGTCATTCTACCCAATTGTATTTGTTTGAGATTTGTGACAATGAGCTTGGGCTCAAGGCGACAATCGGTCGCCGAACGTAGCCGCGGTCAACGGGACGAATCCTCCGTCTAACAAAGGTACGGAGTAATTCTATAGCTCTCCTTAAAAGAAATATTTGTAGCGGCACGCGACAGTAAACGTTCCAACGGTTTCTGTCCCGTGGCTCGCCACACGCAGATCCTATTCTTCGGGTATGATGGTTACCAGATGCCGATGCGTCTTCACAGTACGTGATCAGTTAGCCCGAGGGCCGTTATAAACACTAAGATCTAGTTACCTAAAGTCCTTCAAACAGACAAACAGTCTTTGTTCCAACTACAGGAAGATAGGGGAGATCTATTCTTTTCAACGAACGACATCTCCCACTAGCAACTTTCCCTCAAAAGCATCTTTTTCTAACCACCGATGTGGAGATTGACCAATTAGCAGCAACGTCAGTTTCCCTTACTTTCTGAACGAAGGCTATCCTCGACGAATTCGATGATCTCGTGTTCTTAGACACACCCCATCATAGTTTTCCTCTGTGGTATCGCCGGGACGGAAAGTCATTCTCTCTTGCGATCTCATCGACGAAAAGGTTAACGCCTTACGATCACTGAATATTAACAAAGAATCCGACTTAGATTTTGTGAGTACGTACATCTACCATCCCGTCTACCGCGAATGCGTAACCATTGTGAGTTTGCGTCAACTTTGTACCATCTTTGTTTGTGTCAATAAAAGTCACTTCAGTGGTGTAAGAAGATGGATAGCTCCAGTGAAGAATCATTACCTCCTATCCCAAGCCCTCACCGTGAGAGCGACGCGGGCCCGGACTCCGATCATGATTCGACATCAGAAGTGGGATCCGAACAGATGTTGTCGATGCGGGATCACAAGAGCATCGTGCGCGAACTAATCCGGTCGCTAACAAAGAAAAAGAAGGGATACAAGGTAAAAAGGATATCGTTACCGCGCTTTAACCCCGAAACCGCGGACGCAGATCCAGTCGCCTGGTGCTCAGCTGTTAGTCTGCTTATGGAGGACAACCCTCTGCAAGACAGCGCGCTATATTCTGCTTTGAACCATGCCCTAGAGGGTCCGGCAGCGTATTGGCTTACGCAAATAATGGATGGCAAATGGGTCACATGGGCAGCTTTTAAGGAACAATTGAACGCGCGCTTCGGTGGCCAAGAAACAGCAGCCTCGTCGCTAATAAAGGCATCCACGGAACTACAGCTGGAGAACGAAACATCAGGGGCGTATGGAAATCGTCTCGTTTCCCTCCTGTATTCGAGATGGCGAAATTCAACAATGGAGGAAGTAGTCACCGCCACCGATCTCTATCTAATGGGCTCTCGCGATCGACGCTTTAAACGATTAGCGCTCACGACCGATATCAAGTCGGTGGAACAATTTCAAAGAGAAATGAAGCCTTTCCTCTACAAGGAGAGGCGGACGTCTTCGTCATGGAGGCCACCATCGGGTTCCGGAAATAAACGAAGCAGGTCACCCGCCCCCCGGAACAAGTACCGCCACTGCGGTACTTACGGACATACAATTGGGTAGAATGACGGTAAATTGTTTAATTACAACTGTAAATTTTAATTACAATTTTTATGGATTTTCCCGAAGTTTATGAGGGGAGGCGCCGGTGTCCTCTTATCTCCGACATATATATACAGGGTGGTTGGTAACTGGTGGTACAAGCGGAAGAGGGGTGATTCTACGCGAAAAAAGAAGTCGGAAATATGGAATAAAAATTTTTCGTTTGAGGCTTTGTTTTCGAGGAAATCGACTTTGAATTTTCGCTCGGTACACGTGCACCTTATCACGTCTCGTTATAACGGATCTCACTGTAGATCGTTGTCTCGATGGAAAAATTAAAAAAAAAATGTTTATTCTATATTTTCGACTTCTTTTTTCGCGTAGAATCACCCCCTTTCCGCTTGCACCACCAGTTACCAACCACCCTGTATATTAGTTATTAGTTGTAATAAGTATTTATACCAGAGTTCCGTTCAGTCATAGTCAGAGTTGCTTTGGCAGTCTGGTCATATTGTTAGTATTATATATTGTTAGTAGTATAGTCTCGGAAATATCTACGTTCCTAGGCTTTTGATCGTTGCAACTGTAACTAAAGTAAACTAGCCATCGCGTATTAGATCATAGCTGGATCCAAAGAGTCTTTCGGAATTATGTGTATCTTATTGTACATGAGTTGCCGTCTGAACGGGATCTTAGCAGATTTGTTAAACAAGCGTCTTTGCAGGTGATTGAGTAGTTTGCCATCTGACTTTTACGTGTATGGAAGTTGTTACTACGTTTGTATTTACTTAGTAATACTTTGTTTGTAGTGACGAGGATCATCTGAATCGTGTTTAGCACGCTGTATTCGTGTGAAGGGTCATAGAAATACAAGATTCCTGGAGCCTTTTTATATGAAATAGGAATTACGCGGTAGGCAAAATGTGAAATGTTCAGTATGTAAACAAGCTTATCGTTATATCATCATACTTACCTTGCTAATATCTACAAAGATTTGTAGTTTCTAAGGGTGTCAGAAGCGTTTCTACAGCTAGTTTGGTCTTTCTAAATGTACAGAAAAGAATATCAGGATGTACGAGTTGAGGATGTGTTATGATGTATTTACTATCCGCAACGGCATTCGATTAATTATTAGGGATTAGATTATTTATATCGTTACTATATTCGTTTAGAATATTGGTTAACTCTAACGTTAGTTCCTCAAACTCGATCTCATACTCGTTTTCGGCAATATATAATATATTTAATAAATTATAAAGTTTAATGTTGTTACTGTCGATAGAAGTTAGTTTGGAATTAAAAAAATTGACATATATTCTATATACCATGTTCTGTTTTATACATAGCTGTTCGTAAGCAGCTGCAAATTTTGTGTTACATCCGTATCTTGGCAAGATGCTTTAGTATATAGGTATGGTATGCTTACTTCGTACGAGTTGCTTCCTGGAAGTGCTAGGCAGGCACTGGGTTTACTGGGTCCATAGTGGAAACATAATCTGCCTCGGATGTATCTAATGAAGAATTGGCTAGTTTTAACCTGTTAACATGTATAAGTTCGGAATGATTATTTTTACTTAATATTTAACATTCTGAATGTATACTATGTCTCCGATTTGGTATTTTGGTACGCGTTTAATTATTTTATTGTCGTAGATTTCCTTGCTTTTCTCCTTTGCTATATATATATATATGTTTTCCTTTTGGAAAACCTTTGTTTTCTATTTGGAATTAAAGATGATTCCTTAGTTGTCTTATGTAGTCTGTTGGAATTAAAGATGATTCCTTAGTTGTCTTATGTAGTCTGTTCCTCCATTGCTTCATATGTTGCCGTATTATATGAAAGCGTGATTAATTTAATGAATTCGTTCCAATTGATTCAATCCTGGTTTACGGAGTGTCTAAGCTATCCTTTATTATATGGTGTGCTCTCTCGAGGTTGCTATTTGATGGGAGCCTATAAAGTGATAGCCCGTGTAGGTTTTATTTTCAGACCCTTTCCCAATTAGCTTCTCTCGAAACACGTAAATTGATAGGTACTCTATCATGAGATTATCGTCTATTTTCTTGGTCGTGATATCCTACAGGGCGATCAGTGTTATGAGTTTCGTTAATTGGTCTTAGGTATCGATAAGATACAACGGATTCCCTTATTTGTTTTGGATAGTGAACTTATTAAGACACTGACGACTATTTGGCGTGCTGCCACTGCTGTATTTGTAATTTATAATTTCAATCCTTGCTTTGGTTTTATTCGTTCATCTTTGCTTTTTCTGTAAAATTGACAATGTAATATTTCTCCTGAGATATATACTTTTCACATTAAGCATAATGTCTCTTATTCTCACTACAGCTTTAAAAATTATCGCGTGTCCATTTAGTGCAAATTCGTGTACCTGTTTCACGAATATCTCTCAGTCCATGCATATGGTTCTTCTGTAATTAAGTTGACGTTAATGTCGGTGTCACTGAAAATAAAATCGATGATATTGTATAGATTCCTTGTTTGGCTTTTGATGGCTTTTTACGAGTTATAACTCTCCCAGTCTGTATTTCTTAGCCAGGCTGTTGGGTATTTGTCATCCTCTATCGTTCAGTTTTAAAGGCTCAATTTTCGTTAATACAGCCGCGATGTGTTTAACGGATGTTTATTCATGTGTATTAGTGTTACCAATGGTTTCTTGTTCAGTTGTTTGAATTTGCTGTACTTTGATTCCTGATTAAGTAGGAATTGTGTCACATATTTCTCTAAATCCGTTATTTCTTCAAGCATGTTACTGATATCGGCTTCCCGTTCGCTGAGAATTTTAAGCGTGACCAGTGAGATGGCATTTCTCCTACAGAAAAAATGCGAGACAACGCATCAGCGTATTAATCTTTCCTTTCTTGTACTCCATTCCATATTCGCATTCTTCCAGTTAAAGACGTCATCGCATCAATCTTTAATTAGGGTTCTCGACGATCATCAATCAAACTAGCGGTCTGTGATCGATAACAATTTTAAATTTTCGCCCATACAGGTACGATCGGAAATGTGCACATACTCATATCGCGGAGTTATATATTTCGGCGTTATTCAGGGTTCTGAACGCGTATTCACCGCTTATCTGATCCTATAGGTCCTTGGCTGAGTACCGCTCCAAGATGCATCGGTTGTTAGAAAAAATGACTTTTGAAATTCGCGATATTCTGGTACTGATTTCGTGATTACTGCTGTCTCAAGTGATTGGAACGATATCTTCCGTAATTTTTTCCTATTTTCAATCGATAGTTTTCTTCAAGAACGTCATCGGTTTGGCTAATTTGTTAACGTCTTAAAAGAATTTTCATTAATAACCACAGTCCTAAGAATCGTTTAATTTGCTTAGGATTACTAGGAGTTGGAAATTCTGTGATGGTCTTAACCTATTCCAGGTTTGGTTTCACGCCGCTTTCTGATATGACATGTCCGAGGTAGATAGATCACTTCGGGCCGCAGATACTCACATTTATCAGGCTGCAGTTTCAGGCTTGTCTTCTTCAACCGCTGTAATAGTACTCGTGGTTTTTTATTGTGTTCCTCGGGCGTCTTGCCGTATACGAATATGTCGTCCAAATATACAGAGCATGTTAGATTGATAAGGATTTTCAATGCACGTTGAACTAGCGGGATCGTCTTTTAAAAGCCAAAAGCATTTAATTTGGCATTTGTCGATATTTGTAATGCTCATGTGAAGCGCTAAAAGCGGGTTTGCGTGAGTATTTCGGGTTCATGGGCATATGGTGGAATCCAGAGGTTAAGTCAAATGCGGAGAAATATCTTGCGTTCCCTAACTGATGTAGAATCGTTCTGTTGCGGTTCTTCGTTAAGTTTTTGCAAATCTTGTAGTAATGAAACAAAGAATAGTTTCTTTATTTCGTTTCGCCGTTGGCATGTTTTTTTTTTAGGTACCTCTCAGAAAGGAAAATTATATAGGGAGTCGCTAGGTTGGATATTGCCTTTATTGCTGACAGAATCGATAACATTTCCAGTCATAATCGAGAGTCAAAGGTCAGTCATAATAATTTGATTACAGTTGATTTTAATTCTTGGTTGTTGAGGGTCAACTTTATGATTATGGGATGCCGATTTCTGCAGAAAATAATTATTTCTGATCTTCGGTTAGGAAATTTGAATCCGGTAATCTGCGACATTTTCATAATTTGTTTAGTGTTCCTTGTAAGTATATTTCAGTGACGTGACCGTTCTTTCTCCTGCATATTATAGTTAAATCGCCGGTAAATAATAACCCTTTGTCTGGACTGGTAATTTCCTCAGCTTTAGAGGAAGGCTCTGTTTTTGTTGTTGGCTCTGATTTTGATAACTCCTATATGTAAGAAATTACTGATGAAAATTATCATATCATAAGTCATAAGCCTTTTCTATGTCGGGAGACACGACAGTCAGATGGTGTTGGTTGACATGTGTGTCGCGTGTTAATCTCCAGGTTTATTAAATGGCTACAGGTAGAGAAAATCACTTTGAAATTTGGAAATTAACAGATATTTTTCCAGGTCCTAACAGAATCTATGGTTAATGATATTCTCTGTTAATTTGCACATCGTATTAGTGAATGCAATCGGACGATACTTTTTTAGGTCAGTTGGAATTTTGGCTTTAAGATAGGAATGACTATGGCTTCCTTCCACCTGCTTGGGAATACATTGTGAATGCGGATACAGTTGAATAGGGAAAGCATGTAATCAAGGGCAGGTCGAAAAGAAGGATGTTTGCAATTCCATCATGCCTACGACTGGTATTGCTACATTTAGTTAAAAAATATTTTAATTCAACGGTTCAAAGAGGCATATCCAGGGTGGATATGGTGGATGAGTCATGGTTTGTATCTGAGGAAGTCGATGGGTGTACTTTCTTTTTGTGATGTTGGAATTCCTTTCAGTACTTATCGCTAAAATTGTTTGAAATGTTGATCCTAACATTTCCGATATTTCGTGCGAATCTGTGGCGAGTCAGCAGCTGTCTTCTTTAGTCAAGGCAGGCATTAGTGATTTAAAACTTTGATCGCTTTTATTTTTTTCCAAACTTCAATAATTAGAGAGAAGTAGTTCGTTTGTTCGAGATATAGCTGTATATTCTTTAAAATTGATAAGATTTATGTGTTTTATGTCCATTGAAAGATGTTTGCAATTTTTAATAACTCATCATGGATCATATTGGGTTTTTATATTACTGGAGTTTTCTGTTTTTGGAGTAGATAAGGCAGCTGTTTTTGTAATAATGTTTATGAAGTTTATAAATGTTTCGTTTATTAAATCAGCATTCGACGGATTTGGTTCCATATGTCGGGGAATTGAATGAAATATTCTGTCAAGGAACATTGCCCAGTTGATTTCTTAAAACTTCCATCTTGAGAGCTTGTGGAATTAGATGTCATAGCTCAGATGATATTTTAGTGTTATTTTGATCGAGAAGTGGTCGCTATAGTACAGATCATTTACTACATTCCATGTGATATTTTGAGCAACTGAAGGGTTACATAGCGATAGGTCATTCATAGCTCTGCTCAATTGGCTGGGTGTGCGATTTTTAAAAAAAGATTTTTGTAATTTTTGATCTTACTAAACACAACAATAAGGAAATAAAAAGAATTTATGGCCCCTTATCTTTAATTATGAAATATCCTTTGTGGCATTAATTCGATTAATTTGAGTCTCATTTTTCAAGTAATAAATGATATTGCATTAAAACAGCCAGATGCTGTGTTAAAGTGGGTAGAATTATTGATGTCTAATAGAAAATCTAAGTTGGCAGATTATGTCTCTTTTACGGTGATAGTATCACATGTATCAGTTTTGTAAGAACCCTACAGAAGTTTATGGCTATTAAAACCAAAGATAATAAAGAGTTTCGGTANATTGGTTTATTAGGTGAATAACTTCGTGTTCATCTAGATGCTGGCTGTTTCATATATAGATGTTGTATATGTGTATTGTATGTTTTATGGAAGATTTTGACGACTATAGCTGCGAATCTGAACGTGACTGTGATTTGTTAGCTATAAATGTTGTCTTTCACGAATGTACCAACAGCTCTGCTCGATTGGCTGGGTGTGCGATTTTTAAAAAAAGGTTTTTGTAATTTTTGATCTTACTAAACACAACAATAAGGAAATAAAAAGAATTTATGGCCCCTTATCTTTAATTATGAAATATCCTTTGTGGCATTAATTCGATTAATTTGAGTCTCATTTTTCAAGTAATAAATGATAAACATACCTTAATTTACGTCAAAAATCTGCTAGTATCAATGAATCAGTTGGTGAATCTTTCTTTCTATCTCGTTCATATTTCATGTTTCTCATTGTAATTTCAAGATCCACCAACTGAAACAAATGACAGCATATACATACATACATAGGATTTCGACTGTTACATTAATTAGAGTGAGAAATATGAAGTATAAGTAAGATAGGGACAAAGGTATCTCAGTTGTGTCATTGATACCAGTATATTTCGAGTGTAAAATTCTATCGTCTATAATTTGAAAAATAAGTCTCAAACGACATTTTTATGCATGAACAATTCTCGTCGTTTTAACCGTCATGAACTAACCTTGTAAATATCCTCCACATATTTTGTGACGCTCTATATGGCATTTATATTAATGAAAATTTCCAAGAAAGGTGCACAATATGTTTAGATTTATTTTAACGCATTTTCGGTGTATCGAAACAGAATGTCAAATAGGTAACTTAAGTGTACATTGATTTACCACGGCATACACATTTGTGATAAGTCAAGTTTTATGTAATATTTTGTTAGTAAAAAATGATGAACAATCTAAAGTTACAATGCTACGATGTAACCAATATACTAATAATATATTCATTCTTGTTGATTTTTCTCACCAACCGGTATGGTGCTTGCGACCCTAGCTCTAGCGCATTAATTATTTTTTTAAATATATAGATAAAAACAGAGTAATAGAATTTACGTTCATTTTACTCTTTCGTATAGTACTTTACTTTAATTACTAATTTGACTGTTAGTACTTCAAAACATGACTATTTTATTTAAAAATTTATTTTATTTTAAAGAGTTTATTAATAACTATTTGAATATAAATGCTAAGAAACATTATAGAAACGTCTGTTATTCGAAACAACTAGTTGGAAAACATGCGTTCTTAAAGATTTATAGAGAAAAAAAAATAAAGTAAGATCAGACATACGTTTATTGAGTTAAAGATATCCTTTTTATCGTGTTTATGCTTGATTAACTTGTAATATTGAAACACCTTTACATTAATTGATGCTTAGTTTATAAGTTATCAAATTCTTATGCGAATTATTCTACTTTCGTTCTCTAGAATTATTATTAAATTATTCTAATTTATGAAAGGAAATGCGTACATTAAGCCGTGATATGAAGCTTTAGTATAAGATATGAGATAATAAATTTCAGATATGTATAACATTTTTCAATCATATACATATATAATTGTTATCCTTGTTCTGAGTAAGTAATGAACGAAGGATCTTTTTAATAGGTTCCATTTAGAAATGCTAATTTTCATTGAATAATATATTACGAACAACTACTATTATAGAATCATTTTATGTTCAACTATTTAATCGGAGTGGCGGTTGCAGTAGAGGATGCGGTTATACGTTTAAATCACATTATGACTTTCATGAAGTAACATAATAAAATAGAACTTTGATAAAAATACATATATCATTTTTTTTATAATTTATATGATATGATATGATAAAATTATAACAAATTATAAGAAATATTGCTTCTGGCCTGTAAAGTCGTTAATTTTTAACCATTTTCTGCTTCTTAAACTTTTTTTTGTTTGGACCTACGTAAAATGCGTGAAAATGATCGCGCGCATTAAATAAATATAACGTTATAAGATTAATTCTAGAAAGAAGAATAAAGGACATTTTTTTCTTGTTTCAGTCGAACACGCAGAAATTGACTACCAGCAGCTAAAAATGAAAACGCAGAAGCAATCTGGAATATTTAAAAAGCTCACGCTAGCTCAGTTAGAAAAATTACAGTATACAAATCCTGCAACGCAATCTTTGAACATTAGTAAATCTATATGCATCTTATCACATTGGCCGTTTTTTGACACATTTGAGAAATTTTTAGTTTTCTTACATAGCATGTGTAATAGCAAACCGCAACAAGTTCCTATTGAGAAATATATAGCATATTTTTTGTATGATATACCATTTCCAAGTCCACAGAGACCGAGAATTCTTGTGCAGTTAAGTACTACGGACAGATTAATTTTGACTCAACCGGAAGATTTGGCGCTTCCTAGGTCTGGTGCCAGTTTTCGACAGTTACTCATAAATTTAGGAGCCGATAATTGTTTACTTATATTATTGTTAATCCTTACTGAACAAAAAATACTTGTACATTCGTTACGTCCTGATGTACTTACATCGGTGAGCGAAGCAATCGCTATGATACTATTCCCATTTAAATGGCAGTGCCCGTACATACCTTTGTGCCCTCTTGGATTGGCTGAAGTAATGTATTTTATTTTATCGGTTTAATGGTAAATGCCAAAGGTAATAACGAATCTTATATTTTAGGTTCTGCATGCTCCACTGCCGTTTTTAATAGGAGTGGATTCCAGATTCTTTGATTTATATGACCCTCCTTCTGATGTTAATTGTGTAAATTTGGACACAAATAATATAGCGATTTGTGATGATAAAAGATATTTAAATGTAAAACTGTTACCAAAGAAAGCAGCTAGACAGCTTAAAAATTGTTTAGAACATCTTTATTCGAAGTTGATTTCTTTGGGCAAAAGTTATTCATCAATGAAAGGTATGTTTAGTATTGTTGTGCTTGTTCTTTTTTTATCACGATACTTTCATCTTTAATGACTTTGTTTTTTAGATACAGAAGATGAAGAATTTAGTGTGGATAAAGAATTTCAGCAGAAGCGAAAAGAGCAGGCTTTGGAGCTCGAAATACAAGACGCTTTTCTAAGATTTACCGCTACTATACTCAAAGGTTATCGTGCTTTTTTACTACCAATTACCAAAGCGCCAACAGTTGGTTCCACAGACCCAACTAGTTTGTTCAATATACAAGCGTTTCTTAGAAGTCGGGACAAGGCTCATGCGAAATTTTATAGTATGTTAGTGAAAACGCAAATGTTTATAAGGTTTGTTTTTATTAATATTTCTTTTATATTATTTACAAAGTTTAACATAATAAATCATTTATTAATATCATATACGGCGGTACTGGATATAAAAAATTCTTATGAAATAAGCAGGTCATTGCTGTTATTTAAAGAATATTTTCGATTACTAAGAATTTGAATTTTAAAATTCAACTTTTGTAGAACATTATAGATATAGATCGAGTCACTTTTTCATTTTTATAAAAAGTGTGCGATATTAACGGGTATATATGGTATTAAAATTGGCTTTCTAAAATATTCTACTCATTTAAGATATTCAAATGATTTTGAATTATTTGTTTGTAGTGTTTACTTCCTGTGTGAAAATTTTAAGAATCCATTTTGTAAGAAATCTTCCAAGAATTTTTTATAAGAATACTTATTAATACAATATAAGTCAAATATAAAAGTTCATGTTTGTCGTATATTGCGTTAATAAAACATTATGTATTCTTATTGCGTTTCACAATAAGAAAGAAAACTTGACTGCTTAATGACGGAAGTCATGATACGTTATGCCTTTCACGTAATCTTGAGTGCGAAAAATTTAGATACATCAAATATTAATATCAATATCACCATATGTACGTACATTGACATTTCTTGTTTCGCCAATTCGTTTCGCCAATTTCGTTTTATATATGTAATAATTACATATTGAACACAGTTTACAGCCCAAAGTCTTGAACAATTTTAACGAACAATCTTATTGTAAAAGCGAGCCGTGAAAGCTTCAAATATTTTATTAAGAAATACATAAATTATTAATTTTGTTTGTTTTATTTTTTTATTGATTTATCTCTTTGAATAATAATTTTTCATCTCGACATCGAATCAAATCAATCTCAAACGGAGTATTCTTTCACTGTTCTTCGATTACGATATACTATACGTTAGAATTTTCAAGCCTTTTATACATATGTATTTAATATAGATTCCCATGGTTCATAACACATGGATCTAATAACCTAGGGAAGTTTATCTTGAGAATTATAATTAGTTTGCAGAGTCCAGATTTCTGGCATCTAATATTCTGCAGACAGAAATATGTATGTGAAACTTTTTTAATTATATCTACATTGATTCATAGCACTGTTAATTGTATGATCAATAGTTTGCAATATCGTCCCGTTTCGAACTGAAATTAATGCTTTTAAACCTTTTGCCGTCGACTTTAGTTTAATTTGTAAGATCTAAATTCATTGGTAAAATGAACGACTATTAGCAAATATCTCAACAATCGGTGTTTTTCAGTAATCTTCGAAACATAATTTTTGATTTTATCCAGAAAGAAACGATTTTTTGACGAGCTTTCAGATTCATCAGATCAAATTCGTATAATTACTTTCGCATTTTACAAACACCAAGTTTGTTATTAATATACATAAATGCCGCTTTCATCATTCAAACCTGTCCATCATTTTTTTAATAATAATCAATCTCAGAAATTTACTGAATTATTACTTCATTCATACTTTTATTCAATATACACATTCAATATACATACATAAAATGTTCGATCAAAAATATGAAAAAGTATAAGGGATACTTCTACAAGCCGAAATAAAATAAAAATGGAGAATTAAAAAGAGTGTCTTTGAGGCTCTGTTTATTTCAACTTTTAAAAATCAAGCGAAAGATTCTATATCCGAGCCGAATATAAGGCAATTTAGAACTTAGGCGACGGAGGCGCGGTGATCTGTAGATACTCGAGAACTCAATGATACATGTCCGGCAGCTTACTTTGTATTTCTTTTGAGTCGTACAGAAGTGGGCATTTGGTGCCATACACGCTCCACTTTTGTAGAATATTGTAGATTAAACACTAAATGTGTCTATTCACAGATATCTATAAGAGAAAATCGAAGTCCACCCTATGGAATTTTCGAATTGAGAGAATTAATGTCTCCTTCGGTCCACGAGTTTGTTTACATAATTGACAAGAATATGGTAATAAATGCAGCAAGATAACTATGGTAGTGTAATATTTCCGTATACTCACGAAAAAAAAGAAAAAAAAAAAAAGGAAACAAAAGCAAGTACAGAAAAATAAATTAAACCGATATTACAGCTACAGTTAATTAGTTATAAATTAAGATATGATACATACAGAGTCTCCCATAGCCAAACTATGTAATAAGAAAACAAAATCATTCCGAGCAGTAGAATTTGTGGATAACAGAATAATCACTTTTGTAATATTAAATTTTATTTATTCAAATAGAAATCAAGAAAATGACCATTTTCTTTCAGTAATTATGGGTCTTATATTTTTGGGCAGCTGAATTACATAAATTTGTTAACATAAGTATCTATATGTAACTAATGTTTTTTATATCATTTAAACCTTTTTTTTTCTTTTAATGCATGGAATACTATGGGGCAAAAAAAGCACAGTCTTCAAAATCAAAAATTATCATTTTTATTTGCTGTTTGAGTTTGAGTAAAATTTCTACTTATGGCACCCTTATAACCCATAAAAGCACTAATCATCACGAAATTAAATACTTCAGTCTCTTATATTTCGATTAGGAATATTTTTTTGTGAAATCTTGCATCTCGTATTTTAGTAAGCATGCTTTGCGAATATGAAAAGCACATCAGAAATATAATAATACGTATGATAATAGCGTTTGTAATTGAAACAGATTTCTGTGTGTTACTAGCAGATAGTCTATTCGTATAACAGGATGTACGAATATTGGATATTCGGATAATGAAAGTTCAAATGCAGGAGGCTCTATTGTATAATGAAAAACGAGAATTAAATTATTGCGTTGAATAGATCTTTCAATATTTCGCTTTTGTTATTGAAATGATGCTGCTCTTCCAAAGCTATTCTAGACCAAAAACAGAAGCAAAATGTTTAAGCAAAAGCGTAATCAATATAAAATTGGACATGCTGTTTATCAAATGTGTTCAGAAAGTACTCAAAGAATAAAGTAGTTTTGGGAGAACATAATCATTTTGACACCTGAATCTATTTTTTAATTGTATATTAATTTATAGTTAATCAATTATAGTTTTGATATCGGTTTAATTTCTTTTCTGTAGCTTTCATATTTTTTCTTGTTTTTTCATTGTTTATTTCGTGAAGTCCACAAATACATACATACATATATATATATATATATATATATATATATATATATATATACACACATTAAATTATGCAATAATTATTTTTTCTCTGATTGTTATGTACTTTGTGTTTCTTACCTTATTTTTTAATTATCTGAGAAAATTCGAGGACTGAAGGAGTCATTAATCTTCTTCACGCGGAAATTTCATAAGGTAAGCTATAATTTTCTCTTATGGATTTCTGTGACAGATGTGTGTACACAGATTTAACGTTTAATCTACAACTTGTTTTAGAAAATGTAGGTAGGATCGTGTATGGTATTTTTCTTACTTATGAGGTAAGATGTTGGATATGTTTCGTTTGAGGATTACTTGCTCAGATTGATCTGTATTCGTTCCTGTAGGAAGCTGTTGGAGTTTAGAAATTTTGGCTGCTTTTTAAATATCAGTATCTAATAAACAAAGCCGGATCATAATTTTTTTATTCTTCATTTTTACCTTATTTCAATATACAACGGCTCGCATTAAATCTTTTATCACCTCCGTTCGAGTAGCTTATATATATATATATATATATATATATATATATATATATATATATATATATATTTCTGCGAACTCGTGACTTTGGCAGATGATTGGTATCGCAAAGTTGACCTTGACTTTGCATTCATAGGCTAAATTTTGTCGATCTTAGTATTCGTCATGAGGAATAAAAGTGTCAAAGGAACCATGACTCGCAAGTAAAACGTTCTCTTAAAACATGATCTCTTAAAGTTGCATTGCCTCCTATATTAATATTATTTACAATATGTGTACATTTCGCAATTAAATAGAAAATAGGTAGTGCCATGTCAACACTATTAACGAGAAAACAGGGAATTACTCCTTAGCACGTAAGACAATCCGTCCTAAATAGAGCGAAGCACCTAGTTTCATGATTTCCAAGTATATATTACAAAATTACTTGGTGTATGAAAAACCCCTTCAGGCCTGATTTTCCGCCTATAATTGTCATAGATTGGAAGATCGTTACATCTTTCGATATCTGTCACTTGTTTCTGCATCAGCCGATTTCGATGAAGTTTTCAGCATGTAGGTACATAGATAGCTGTATAACTGATATAAACGTACAAAATGAACTTTTAGAATTTGTATTGCAGGCAGAGATGAAAAGGTCGTAAAAACTTACTGCATATATTGTTTTCGATCTCGAGCAGTTCCAATTTTTTCAAAATTTCTTTACACGTCATCTAACAAACTAATTCTTTTAACTTGTCAACCAAATTCAGCTCGTTTGGTTGACTTTTAAAAAGAGTTATTCTGTTTTAAAGGATATCGTAATATTAATATGAGCGAGTGTATTTATCTTGGTTTAATATCTTTTTGCCTCCATTGTACTGTCTACGTACTACCTACGTAATAACACGATGGCTCATTGTACATTGAAGGCACATGCAGGAAAACATAATATCCTATGCCTCCTCTTTTTCGTATAAATTGCAAAATTACAATTTTAATGAAATGTTTCGTTAAAGTAATATTCATTCATATAGTGCAAAATGCAAGGAACAGCTATGTTTTGCAGAAAATTACTTCGAGCGAAATCTTTAATGTTTTCAAATTTTTCCATTTTATGAAAATAATTTACAGCAAAATTTTAACAAGGAATTCTCGTTTCTTATCGTGTCTTCGGCTGTTCGATCGTTTCATATACAATGTTTCCAGAATGTGAAATTTTTTAATCAGATACGATGCGTCAATGAGCAATTTTTAAACCTAAAACCTCGTATTCATATGAAGCTGACGTTTAAAAATGATTTCCAACAAATAGTTATCTTTTACAAAAACGAGTGGTTCAAACACGACTTACATACAGTGTTCGATAAATCGTAGTACAATCGACAAGGAGGCTGATTGTGTACACAAAAGATAGGTAAAAAAGATATGAAAAATTTTTAATGAAATTTTTCAGTTACTCTTCTAGTTTTTGAGAAAAAATCATTTTGAATATAATGATCGTCATTAATCGAGTAAAAAATACAAAACGTTTCGTATGTAATTATATCGTGAATTAAATGAAAGTTTAAACCTTATTATTATTTAACAATGATATTCTAACATAGTAATCAGTTTGTTTCAATCAGGAAACTTTCTAAAGAACGATAGATGCGATAGAATGGACTGAACGTTTCTTGAACATTGACGTTTATGTCGACGTTAGACACATTGCGTATTGTAAATACAACTTTTAACACTAGAACTATTTTACCAATCAAAATGACTGGTTTTACAATCTGGTTTTGAAATTCCTACTTCATGTTATATCTTTTTCCCCCGCAATAATTTAATGATGTTCGCAGCGATAACTAAAGGAATAATATAATGAATTTTATTTTGTTCTTTATGTATTCAAACTCAAAATAATTTCGTACCAAGGCTAGGTATACTAATACCAGTCAAAATGACTGGTGCTCGTCATAGCGTAATAGGGTCGTGCAATCTGTTTACCGAACCCGAATCAATCAGTTTCCTGGTTTTGTACAACTTGCCACACGCTTTTAGAATTTTTACTGCATATCCTTCAATGGTATCAATTGTCAGGAAAATTCCGGATCGATCGATAGATCAGTAGATCGCTAGCTGTTAACGCTAGAAATACCACACCAGTCCCAGATGGATTAATAATACGAAAAATGTACTACATAACATGAAATTCCTTTTGTGAGAAACTAATGAATCAATAAATAAAAAAATATTCTATGATTACGTATTTTTCAAAGACCAGTCGTTTTGACTGGTTTTGGTAGAAATAGCTTCGTCTTAGCTATCGATAGATCTCATGTTAAATACACACAAGGTGATTCTCTCACTAGCGATCAACGAAGAATGCAAGAAACCTCTCTCCCCGTCTCGGTCCTGGTCGATTGTATTACAATTTACCGGACAGCCGGTATAAGCGATTGTTACTACTTACACGCTGTAAATAAGAAGAGATTCAAATTTTGAACATGCATAATAGATACAAACAGCATTTGTATTCAGTTTATTTATTTTGGAATGTATGTATCTAAATTTCTCCCTAAGATTATATATGGTGATTTTATATGGTGCCAAGCATTTTCAGTCGATTGTTTTAATTGTTCAACGGATGTAATTTAGCCATCCGAACTGGAATAATCCATTGAATTAGTCCCAGTCATCATTGGAAATTCTGACGATCTGAAATTTCTCTTGGTCCACGATCATCTTCTATTACTTCTTGTTTGCATTGCTATGAATTGTATAGACTCCTTCGTCTGCTGGGTAATAATCGATGAATATATTATAAATAAAACCAGTTTTATATATATATATATATATATATATATATATATATATATATATATATATATATATATATATATACACATATACTATATACTACATATAGCATATATGTGTATATGATTAATGTTCAATTCGTTCCTTTGAGACTTTTAATCGTCACGACTAGTAGAATATGATGCAGTAAAAAAATTGAAATTGAAATCGAATTTTTGGCAGATCTCCGATGCAGAGATAACTTTTTTACACCCTGTACGTACAATGGCAAGCATATAAATAGGAAAAGAATTTTATCGATATAAATATAAGACATCGTTGTAAAGAAGCGATTAAGATTTCTCTTTTTTTTTTTCGTTGCATACGTTAAAATCGGTTAAAAGCGCCGTAATTCGTAAGCTCTACTTCTTATGGCGTGAAGCTTTTATAACGAACTCCGTTCAATTGTTAGTAAAAAGTAACAAATTTAAAATAAAACAGATATTTGGGAAATAGCTAAATGGGGAAACACATGAAAAATAGTTTATTTTATAATATAAACAACTTATTTACTATAGATAACTATTCTAATATTTCGTTGGGTTACCTTTCTTTTTGTATGAACTCAGCACAGCGACGAGGTATGGAATCAATGAAACAAACGAAATGTTGTTCCAATTATTCTTGATTTCTTTATATTAGTTGTTTATACATTTGACTTTCTTCGCTTTAATTTCTTTTTTTCTTTTTTTAATTAATTAATAAATATTGGATTTTAATGGGCCAACTGTTAAGCTAGTCGATATATAACACATAATATTATCCCTCCAACTGCTAGTTCTTACAAATCCGTTTCGCCTTTTGGGACACATGCTTGGAATCGTTGCCAGCTTGGAATTCAGTCGTTTTTATGTATTCTTAAATGAAAAGAATTAAATATTTATCCAAGATATTTACATACATAGAGATGCTAGTTTATAATACCACTGATATGGTAAATTGCACGAGAACCGTTCGTATTCATTCATTCCAGCGTAGACAATTACAGAACCACCTGTTTCTTTAACAGTGGATTTCAAATTCGCTCTATGTTTTTCGTAAGTTTTTTCATTCGATATAAAACGAGTATGGCGAATTTTAATGTAATTACATTAGTCCATTATTTTTTAATCCAGAGAAGATGTTCTCTAATGGGAGCTAGCCTCCTCGCCTTATGATTCTTTCGATTTATAAAGATTTATTACTCTTAATCGAAATTCAATCAGACATCGCCACGAACAGTATAGACATTAATTTGTGTGCTCATTCGTGCTTAAATTTTGTCAGATGATGTACATTTATTTACATTTACGTTAACTTCTATCTGTTTCAATGGACGGTTCGATGGACAGCATTAGTCGAAACTTTAATGCATTCTGAAATTTGATAAACCAATTTTTCGTCCTTAAGATGGAGAATTTCTAGGCGCTGCGCTGTGTGCGTGTAATATATTTTCCATGACTCGTTTCTATCTGCAGAAACTGATACTCCTAACTACATTTTACAAATACGATACGATTATCTATATATGATAATCAAATGAACTTAGCGAAAAATACACGCATAATCTAGAAATAAAGGATTAAGTTTTTCTTTGTTTAAAATTTTATTTTCTTTTTTTTTTTACTAACAGTTAAACGGATCAGATATCAAAATTTTATGCCGCAGTAGAGCTTAAGAATTATACTTTTGACATGTGCGAAGAGAAAAATGAAAATCTCAGCCGCAACTTGCGAACCATGTACAATCTTATGCATATATTGGCAAAAGTGTTTCCCAATTTATATATATTTATGATTGCCACTACTGTATATTGTTAATGACCTTATATTCTTGATTTCTATAAAACTTATCGGATGTTCGGAAGTTGGTAGTTTTTTACCGAAGAGAATAAAAGAATTATTATTAGATAACACGCAGAATATGAAAAAAGCACGTATATATATGGTACGACATATGGTAACACGATAGGTGATTTTGAACCTCTATATCTGCGGAGATTTGTTAAAAAAAGTTTACTCTAAAATAGTCATTAATTTTGAAACTAAATTTATTAATTGCGTCATATTCTATTCACCAAGAGAGTACACGATTCTACTTTCAATTTTGATGTCAAACACATGATAACTATTGTGAGCTTTTCTGAATTTCTTTCACAGAAATGTTATCAATATCATTGTGCATATTGTTTTGTTTTATTGTTAGTAATTATTAGTAAGAAAGCATGCTGTGCCTGTATTGTGTTGTAGTAATGTTTCAAAAAATCTCCATTTGGAATGATGTAGAACGTTCGTACATCGCCATTATTTAATTACTATCAATAAGTAATGTAATAAGAATTAATTTCACGTTCGGTGATTATTACCTATAGATCATACGCTAATTAAAAATAATGTTTCATTATGTGGATTGAGTGATACTTCTATCCTCATACATAATACCGATACATTCAATCTACGTACAATGTGCATTATTTTCATTTCACTATCAAGATGTTTTGAAGTTTGACTACATACATATATTATGGACTATAAATATTATTTTTGCAATGTATTATTGTGTTTGATATTTTTTTAGATTTATAGAAGAAAGGAGTTTTGTATCTGATATGGACATGGCGGGTTTAGCATTTTTTGACGAATGTACCGAACGCATCGAAGAAGAAAATGGTGAGAATACACACGTATTTTGTATTAGTTTTCATTAGAATAGATGTTGTTCTATAAAAAATTATTATGTATACGAGCTTGATATAATAATTTGGCTATCTGGTCATTTTACACCAAATCGGTTACTTTTTGACGCCGCTATCAGACATTTTTTCAAAGTGCAAGTTCTCACGTATGTAAATAAAATCATATCACTCGGAAAAATTAATTTGATAACGTTGAAAGTTATAAATATATTCTCAGTTTGTAAATTCCTCTTTGCAAAAGTTAAAGAAAATATGCTTATACTTTTCGATGTTTCATCTACCGTTTTTAAAATGGGATTTTTTAAATGAATGCTGCAGTGAGTTCCTAAGGGATGGGTGCGCCTCGTTTTAGATATATTTTATAGTAGCGTCGTAAAACTGATCAGCACTTCAAGTATAGCATTTTTCATGAACGCAGCAAGTAATTAGAAATATGTTGATAGTAATAACGACCTAGAGACTTGACAGGGCACGTATGATATGAATTGAAAATTAGCTCATCCTTTGAAGTGTATCTAGAAAATTTATCTATTTGCAAAGAACAGCTATTATAATTCACTTTTAACTTATATTCTGCAAGCTGAAATTTTGTCACTCATCATTGAATTGCTAATTACTAACTGCTATTATAGATGTTGATCCCAAACAATTGGCACGAATGCCTAGGTGCGTGTGGAACGCATACGGTCCTAGCTACTGTTAGATTACTGTTGGTGATCTTACGTAACCCTTCCTTTTATAACTTCACTATATCCCTTTCATCAAGTACGAATGCATCGCGCGAACAGCCCTTATGCAATCACGAGCAGTCGCCAGCGATCACTAATTTCAAAAAATATAATATGTACGAGCTTTCATCAGCGAGTTGTCGGGCCGCGTTGTGTTCGCAACCGATGACTAGTTGTTCGCTACATTCGCATTAGGAACAATTTTTGCGCAGGTCGGACACGTAAAAATAGTATTTTTTATTCAGAAACACACGAAGGGGGGGCATAAAGTTCTCGTTGACAAAACTTGTAATACGATCGCGGAGAAAGGCTAGTTTAGTTACAAAATTTTGAAACATTAGCGATAATGAAAACATTAATTTCTTAAAAATTGTTAATATACAAGTTATCTTACATTTTCCTATATCTTTGAGAAATTCAGAGAATATTGATTTTTTATTGCGTTCTTGTAATGAGAGATGTGCCTAATATTTCATTTCTCTCACATTTCATTCTTCAAGATCAGAACCTATACCATTTACAACATTGTCCTACACTACAATACATCCGTTCACGAAGCCAACAATTTTGCGCCGCACGAATTGATCTTAGGGAAACGAGCACGATTTCTAGCCCGTTTGCCGATCAAGAATTGGAAACCTATGGAAATTCGTGGCACCTATCGAATCGCGAGAATGACTGAAATCCGAAATTTTCCAACAGATTATTTAAATACGGCAAAGGAATGTATGATCCTGTCAGTTCAAAATTGGAGATTACGCTCTATATATTGGAGGAAGCAAGAAGTAAATTAGGTCGTCATTATATTGGAGTCTATGAAATAATCGATTTAAAAAACTCAAATAACGTGATACTCTGAATGGGACACAATACATTTGTCACAGAGTACGAAGATAAATTAAAAATCGCATACACGGATTAACACTGAAAGCATCAGCTTAAAACCTGGTCCCATCGCGGTTGCAAATTGAACCAAAATTCGCGTATGGCACACCATCAGGAACCCACAACCGAATTGCCAATTAATATGTGTACCCTAACGATAAGTCTCGCATATAGATACATACAACAAACACTGCATCGTAATAAACGACGTTTCATCTGAAAGAGGAGATGTTACGTTCGTGTCGCATAATTTCGAGAGCTGTGCTGGTATCCAATATTTCGGTTTCAGATCGAATCGGGAATTCTACTTGTGATCAGGCTGCGATCTCGACAGATTTTCAGACGATGTTCAGATAAACCGCGATTTCGTATTTTTTATTGTAGTCAAATGTGAAAATCATTCTAAGTTTAAAAGCTAAAAAGTACATGATCTGATTGTAAAACTAAGAATTAGCGTCATACTTATGTGTTGAGAAACGTTTGGGATCCCGATTACACCCAATCCGCGGCTCGGGTATTCGCACCCCTAATAATTTCCTTATTTGGAGATTGTATGCTTGGATCTCTTCTTGGATTTACTCTAATGTTTGGGCATAACAAAGCGCAGCAACGAGGATTAAATTGGTTCAGTTGGACAAGAGACTATGTACGAGGTGATTCTGCATGATCACGTATACAAGTCCTAGTTGAACTTACTTCAGCACTATACAATACGTCATGTTGCTGTTAGCCGTTATTCTAGAGTACTTTTTGGCTGCCGCTTTCTCGTTTGCGTGTAAATCGGCAAGGATTAGATTCTTGCTTCGTCAGAATCGAAACTGAACAAAACTTCAAGTTGATATTCTCATTTGATTCCTTGCTTCGTGACAATCACACTGAACGCTTGTAGGTGCCGGTTTTCAGAATATGTACAATATTCTTTATCATATGCATAACGTTCTGTTTAATCCGGTCCAGAGGACCCACCTTTGCCGCTAGAGATGTACCGATTAGTTAGCGTTACGAGCGATACGATATTAATATTTCCTTAGCGTTAACCATACATTGAGTTGATCTGTCGGCATATCACCTTCCTAGGGCTTCTGGTATTAAAAATTGTATTAAAATTGGTATTAAAATTGGTATTAAAATCGTTTCATCATGGCATCTACTTTCTTCGCCAACCGATGTAATTAACAACATTGGATTTATTGTACTAACAAACTCCATAATTCAAGAGTATCCCGCCTACGTAGTCGTCCCTTCATCGTCTTAACATCGATATGAATATATATTTTTCTCAATAAACCTATATATTTTTATCATCTTCAGCTTATTATTCATATTCGGAGGAAAGTTCAATACGGTACACAAACTGTGTTTGAATAATATATAATAACACAGACAATTATTTGTATAGTGTTAAACAGCGAAGCAATCGCCGTTTTCAAAATGCCAATTGCTTTTCCATGGTTTTAAAATTGGAGTCGACTAAAAAGTTATTTGTACAGAATTATACTTAGGTTTAATTGATTTTTTTTTGAGTTTACTGATATTTTACTTATTTAATGTATATTTATTTTCCACATTTGTCGTATTTATTAGTTTTGTACTAAGTAAGCCAAACTTTACGGTATTGCGTAAGACTAGAAATTAACTAATTCTTTGCAACATGTTTCGTAATTTTGAATACATATTTCAGTGCCTCTTTTGGAACTGGATGAATCTCAGCACAGCGAACGGACAGTATTTATACCTCCGCCTGAAGCTGGCCCGAATCAATCGCCGATAGTATATCGTACATTTAAACTAAATCCTGATTTGATAAGACCGCAAAAGAATTTCAACATAGGAAATCCGAATTTAAGTGCCTTCGGAATAGTACCAGGAAGCCCTATGGCACGTAGAACCAAGCATGAAATTAAAGTAGCACAAAGAATGGCGCGCAAACAAGTAAATATACATTTTTTAATTGTTATAGTTTTCAATATATTTTCAAACATTAAACAAAATTAAATGAAAACACAGTTTCTATATACATATATCTAACATTTATTTTTAACGTCATAAAAGAGAAATTATGAATTGTGTGACTTGAACTATGCGAACATATAAACTTTAATATACCTCATTGCGATTCTTATCTGTTACTTGCGTAGTTTTTATGAGAGAATAAAGTTGTTTGCTAGCTTATGTTATATTTTTTCTTGTAATATCCTAAAGCGTCTTTTTCAGGCAGCGATGCCAGATAGATGGGGTAGATGTCTACTTGGAACTTGTTACAGCCTTTGGTTTTTGCATTTACCGGCTATGCTACAGGTCTCGAATCAACCGGCTACTATCTTACATCAAGCTTATGATTTATTAGTCAAAATGCCGAAATTACATCTTGACCCTATCGAAGAAGTAAATTTTTCTATTCTTGTGTGTTTAAACAATTGTTTTCCAATTAAATTGTGTTAACGAATCTTACCGTAGAAGGTATCGATTTTAGGTTTGCTATAGAGCTATGATGCAACTTTGTGGCGTTTATGGACAGCCTGTGTTAGCTGTAAAATTATTATTTCATATGAAACGTAGTGGAGTTCAGCCAAATGCACTCACTTATGGATTTTATAACAAGGTTTGATTTTTCATATATTATCATCTTTTGAGAAAAATGAATTGGTAGCATTCCGTTGTAAAATGTCTTTTTTTATAATCCTTAGGCTGTACTCGAAGCAACTTGGCCATCTGATATGACAAACTCCAGTCAATTGATGTGGAACAAATTAAGAAACGCTATAGTTGGAGCTGCTTTGTTTAAGAGAGCTGGTAAAAGAAGCGCTAGAAGAAGATTGAGTTCCAATGCAGAATTATTATCTGTCGATGGTAAAACTGCAAGTATGGAACATGCATTTTCTAGATCTAGTCTTGACAGTTCTCATTCTCAAGACACGGAGGCTGCCCACAGTGATTGTGAGTACTAATTTATTATGTTGAATTATTGCTTTCTTAGATGCAGGTTCTTATTTCTTTTCCTTTTTTTCTCGTTTTTTTCCTGTCATTGCATTGGCAGCTACTAAAGGAAGCTCTGTCCCAGATCTGCCAGAATATGGACCTTTTGAAATAAAAAAGCTTCCCCGGCAAAATAGTATTGTTAAAGATTCAGTAACATTAAGTGTTATGCCGACAGAGGAATTGGATAATATGTCGTTGAATCAAAGGTAATTTTTTTCATTATTCTATCTAATTTTAATTTTGCTTTATCTTTATTAATGGCGTTTATATTTATGTATCACATATATTTTCTCTTCATTTTTAGAATAATTCGAAATTTGGAATCACCACTGAAAAGTCCTATTCGGACACCAGTCACAGAAAATGACCCATTAGGTGCTTTAATTAATGACGAAACTCCAATTGTCTCACCTTCCGAGGAGAATGATTCAAATTGTTCCACAAGTACTTTAACTGTTTTTAACAACACCGAAGAACGCCCAGGAGGACCTCTTTTATTTCGAAGGTAGGTCCTATTTTTATAATTTGTAACTGGCACTTATATATATTGAGATAACTAAGAATAAGATAAATTTTTATTTAAATATAAATTGCACAATTAGTTACATACGTCTTATGGATACATAGACACGCGTTCGCACATGTATGCATTAGGAATCTTTTTAATATGAGGAAGTAAAGTAAAGATCTTACTAGTAAATTAAAAAATTAAAAGATACTGAAAAAATGATTGTTTCCGGAAATATTTCAGTAAATTGTGCTTTTGAAACAAAACAATAAAAATAATAAATATCTCTTGAGCTGGTTTTCTAATATGAGCAACTTCATACTTTCTTACATGGAGTACCGAGATGCATCGATGCATAAAAAGATCTTATTCTATTTAAAAAAAGAACATAGTTGATCTTCATATGTCCTCTATGTGTCTTCATATGTCTTAATACGTTAATTCTTTAAAAAGAAATTTTTGGTACCCATAATTATTTATAATTTTTTGTCCAGTGGAATGAGTTCTATCAACAACCACTCCATACAAATTTTTTCTTCGAAATACAATTTTATAATTAATTTTTGCGTTCAAACGTCTGTCTCTTTTCGTTTACTAGTTCTTCTCTGTAGAATGATAGAATTTCGTCTTTCTTTATTCAGAAACTCATTAAACTCATATCGCGGTGATTATAGTATCGTTAAAGCCAAAACCGTAATATTTATTTATTCATATGGTATAATTCCTTAATATTAAGGCGTACGCTGAATTTTGTGTCAGTAAAATACCGGCACATTTATATTTTCAATTAAATATAAACAAATAGCTTGTTTCATCAAAAAAAATTTGTTAAAATACTTTTGAATGTGTATGTTTATATTTATATTATATTCATTTTTCCGCCAATTTTCATTAACAAAATAGGTGTACGCTCAGTTTTGTGAGCAACTGTATGTGTCTTTTTATATAGAACCAAATATGTGTATACCTGTTTAGTTATTAATCAATACATTTTTTCATATGTTATAAAAATGTATTAGATTTGGCTTGAGAAATATTCTCATTTTAATGTAACATATTATTATATTTATATTATAACAGTATATTATAACATATATATAGTTATTATAGTATTAGTAATATTATAGTATTATAGTAATAGTATATTATAACATATTATAATAGTAAATATTTATATCGTATTACTCCGAAGACATTGTGAATTTGAATCATGCAAATCCTACACTTTGCATGGCTTCCGGTTGTCAACCTTACAAAAATACTCACTCTTTAGAATATTTATTTCTATCTATTACTTATTATTTACCTAGTTCTTAATTATAACTATCTTAGAACTATCTTATAGATACTACTAGAGAAACATTTACTTACTTAACATTACTTCTTTACTAAACAGCAGATCTATCCTTCGTGTGTGTTTCTATAGATCAATATCGATCAGATTATGTCCCCATTGAAATCAGTCAACTTTAATTTAAGATATTCTTTAGTATTATTATAATAAAATGCTAGCAAATTTGTTTATTGTGTCGTAACAAAAGTGACGTAACTGGAGACAGGTATTAGATATTCTTGAAATGTTATTATGTAAAAATGAACATGCAAAATAGAATTAAGAATAGACTTTTTATAAACTACATTCAGAGTTTTATTTTTACTACATAAACGATAGACAAAGGTAGATTTTATTTGATTCGTTGCATTCAGCTTTGCCGATTCTTCGAAAATTATATCTTTATTAGATAGATTATTGAAAATGAATAAAAAAGACAATTAGAAAAGAAGTTATTACTGGATGAGAAAACAATCCACTATATTGGAATTATGACTAATTTACTACTCTATTGATTTTTCTGTTTTCTTCCATTGCATTGGGAAAATATTTTGATAAATAATGTATATTGCCATGAGACATTCCATTTTTATTTCTAGTTCAAACTCATTAGTAAAGTTCATTAGGAACTTTCTTCTTCTAATTGTAAGTCTCTAAAGTTCGTTATAAAGCATCACGTCACGTTTTTGCAATAATATTATAATATAAACGCACATTTTGGAACATGCAATGAGAAAATAACAATTTTGATCTGGAGTATGGTTAAATTACAACTTAAACTAGAAAATTTTAAATGTCATATAGAAAAAATATGGAAAAATATACTTATGGAAAGATATATTAATAGCAAAAAATTCTGCTAATAACATTTACGTAATATTGCTACAGTATTAATATAGTACTATAATATTCTTTTAATATTACTATAACTGTTCTTTACATTTATATTGCAGTAATATTTTGCCTCGTAGTGCAACATTTCATCAAACGGTAGATGAAACTGGTGTCGCGATAGGTGGACATTTGCAGAGGAGTGAAACTATGCCACATTCTGTTGCGCAGCAAAGTGAGCAAGATAAGGAAAGAGAACGGCTAGAAATAAGCAGTCTTTGGTCTCAAAAGGACAGCGTTACTTCCAGTCTTTCAAGTTTAGGCTCCAGTTTGAAGTTGAGTTTTGGGTAAGGTAGACATTACTAATATTTATTATCATGATCCTACAAAGTTATTAAGTTAAATTAAATAACCGAATAGACAATATCGAATCTTAGTTTTCTTGTTTATTACTTTTTAATGTTTTGTGTGTAATTGATTAAAACAATTATACAAAAGGTTTACCTATTTACTAATAATAATTATTAAAGTAATTGTGTGGATATTAAATATTTAAAAAAGAATGAACTGAAAAGAATTGGACACTAAAAATAGAAGAATATTCTATTGAATAAAAAATTTATCAAATGGACGAATTGTATATCAAAGTAGCTCATTAAAAACAGTTTCGGTAAATAAATATTGAGTGAATAAAATAGTTGTTTATTTAAACATTGTATTAGAATTAGACATTAGACCAACTTTGCTTGGTTTCAATGGGAACATAATCTAGGCTCGTTGTCATTAATTCTGTAGTACGTTAAGACATGTTTATCTATGGTTAGAGATCACTGAAGCTCAATCATGATAAGATAATTTATTTCATTTACCCCGCAAAGGTTATTATACTCTTCTATTCTATTATAGATTTCTGTGAATAGCCAGGGATAATTTGTATCTTACGAACCTTCTTATAAAGTATAAGATTGTTTGCGATATCAAATGTCAGTCTTCTTTTCTGCTAATTACAGTGTAGTTGTCAAATATGTTTCGTTGGGCTTGAGGATTACTACCCTCTTCGTTGCTTAGATTGGCTACATTTGTCTGTGTGGAACTTTGCTGGAACACAAGGATATTTTGAGTCATTTCTACATGTTACTGATAAACAAAACCTGAAACGCAACATTTTTATTCTTCTCCTATTTTGATTCGCCTCATTTTAGTTTGTAAAAGCATCTTTTAAATCTTCTACCATTTCCTCTGAGTTATTGTTCTTATTACTCTGTATCTTTTACGTATTCAGCATAAAAAAATTACTTGTATCAAATTATGTGTTACTTGAAAATATTTATATATTGCTGCATCCCTTTTTATACGGTATTTTTCTACACGATTCATGGTTACATACATGGTTTCTTAACAGGTTTCATTCATAGATCATGATTTTCTAATGTCTTATTCACATTTGAGCGATTTTCTTCATTCGTTATAGTTAATTTTACACGGTTGCACATTCATTAGTTTGCTAAAAATCATACATATCCTGTACAAGAATATGAAATCCTTCTTTTCTTAAACTGAATATATGTATATGTCTATTAAATAAAATGTTTCTAGCGAATGCATATCTATATTTTAAATTGCTTCTTGTACAGTTTGCACTAGTTTAACGCAAGTTTTATACTTTGTTACAAATCAATCTTTGCACGACTTCTTTATAGGATTTTTTTGCACGAGACCTAACCGTGTGAAGCTCTAATTTTTCGATATCATCATCATCATCATCAACAGGAAGATAAAGGATATATATTACTGTAATGATCGATCTTACGTATGTATGGCAATAGATGCTATTTTCCTTGCATCTGACTGCAAAATGCAAGCATATTACAAATAAAGTGAAATCAAATATACATTTATTTAACTATAACTAATTTTGGGCTGGACAGCGATAATTATTCGACAGGAGGTCGTGTATCACGTGGGAAAATAAATCGAGAAGAATAAATTTGTTTATCATACGCGTGTATTAGATCAATTCTTAAAAATATTCAAATTCTATTCTCTTGAAAATGAGACCTGGTGTGAAAAAGTTGTATTCCATATTTTCGCATGTGTTGTAGAATAATAGCCTGCTGATTGTTTACTCATACCCAGTCGATAATTAACAAAGTCAAGCATACTTGACAAATGTTCATTCTCTTGAAAACTAAGCCTCGGACGAAGACATTTTATTCTGTATCTTCTTGTTGTTCTTTTCTTCATGAATCGCCTCTTACCTGTTTGCACATGTTATTCGGTCGGATCCTGTGTATATGTACATTATAGATATAGGTAGGCTAATATCAGCAGTCAGTTACATCAAGTCATCATCAAAATATTAATTATTATAATATAATAATATATATAATATATTAATATAATAATTAATTAATATATTAATATATTAATATAATAATTAATTAATATATTAATATATTAATATATTAATATAATAATTAATTAATATATTAATATATTAATATAATAATTAATTAATACATTAATATAATAATATATTATAATATATTATATAATATTAATTATAAAAATATTTGTTTCAGTCCTACTAGTTTGACAGGAAAGAAATCCAATGAAATAATACTCGGTGGTTTAAATAGTCTGAAATCTGCTGCTACAACAGTGGTAAAAAAGTTTGATGAGATCAAGGAAGCTATCTCTGCGACAAGTACCCCTGTGAAAATAAAGGAGCGCGAGTGTAAAATACCACATGGAGCGTCACACGAGTCGTTGGACTCGATGACGGATGGTTCTTTACAAGACAGAAACGAGCCTCTTAAAGTATCTGGTATGTAACATATAGTTTACTATCTCTATAAAAACAGATCATAACAAGTATAGTGTAAAACATGGATTTTAAATAATTCCTTGTATTGAAATAGGAGACGGAACTCTAGATCCTTATACGTTATACGATTTGACTGAATGTTTATATCCAAAAGGATCGAGAGAATTAGATGAACGGATTGCTATTGAGCTTGTACTCTCTAGTGCGAGTAGATGCCATCATTGCGCCTCTATCCTTTACGACGAAGAAATAATGGCCGGTTGGCAACCAGAAGATTCAAATTTAAATACAGTTTGTCAGTACTGTGATAAAGCAACAGTACCTCTACTTACTATCACGATATTAGATTATAGGTACGCAAAATTTATTAAGTTATTATTTGGTAGAGTATAATCTTTCTGTAAATTGCTTGCGTTATATTATTTGTGCATTTTCATATTTACAAAGATGCGAGGAAAATGAAAAGAAGAGTGACCCTCTAATGGGAGCTTTGGTTGAATTATTAGATAAACCGAAAGAATTATTAGAACCTATTACGGTGCCATACTTGAATCCTCTAGTTTTAAGGAAAGAACTAGAAAGTGTTTTAAGTCAAGAAGGTGACGCGTGTCTTACTAAACATAAATTTATCGAGGAACATCCAATCGTATACTGGAATCTTATATGGTATTTCGAAAGAATTAATTTAATGAGTCACCTTCCTGATCTGTGGCTAGGCAACGATAAGAAAAAGGAACAGATAAATTACAGTGCTGTAGGTGTCAAAACTATGTGGGATAATGAAAGGCTTCACATGGATCGCTTGCCTATGTATCTTCAATGGAAGCTGAACATCGCAGATGACAAAACGTAAGTTGAAATTTCTTTAATACATATTGATATAATATACGGCAACATGTTGCCCTTGAATTTCCTATTTTATTGCGGCAAACATACGATATATCTAATATTACCTATAATCTTCGAACAACCGTTTAAAGTACATTTATTTTTATATGGAAAAATTCATACCGCAAGGATAAAATCTTTCAAGTTTATCTATTAAGTTATTAGCATATATTAAGATAAGTAATCACAAAATAACTTCAACAGTTTATACGATTTTAAATAATACTAACGACATAAATATTGTATTCTGGACGGACAGGCGTGATGTCGTGACAGGGTATACTTTTCATGAATATACTAAACAGAAAAATGAGATTTTTTTCATTACTAAGCAATTGACTTTCCTTCTTCGTTTTTCAATTAAATAACAAACGATGATAGCCCTTTATCTGAAAATCGTCGGATAAAATTCATTCGAGTACGAAATCTATACATATATCAAACTTTCCACTTTCAATTCAATCGATCAATTTACATCTTTACCATAAGTTCCCTCAATATAAGTTTTACAATACATGAATGCTACCTTACTATAATCATATATAGGTAGATAAATTTAAATTTACTGTTTATATCTTTATATATTACCCCTTTTACATAAATCTAATAAAAGCTTCGCTCCTTTCTAATTGTACCTTGTTCTCACCGTTATCATTGAAAAATATCTTTTTTGCAAATCGACACTTTTTTTAAGTTTAATTGGAATATTATTCTCAACTTTACATTTTCAAACTCCTTACAATTGTTATGTATATTTTTAATTACGTTGATTATGCTATCATATAATTATCCACTGTACATCTTGAACTTGAACTTAAATTCCAACCATATGCCAACAGCACTTATTCTATTTGAAATTCCCTTCCAAATATATCTTAATCGAACAAATTCGAATTCATCCAGTTCATTAAATAACGTAGCTGCTTCTACTTAAACCTAAACTGGCTTTTTACTGTAATTTTTGGATAGTTTGTTTAATGCTGTTTTGATGTTAACATAATTCTCTTGCAAGCACTTACTGCACAAAATCATCTTATATTTGACATAGCTTTTGCAGTAACTATTATTATTGATATATATTTTTGAATTAAATTTAGAAATCGAAGCTAATTATAAATTATAAATACCTCTGCCCGTGCCTCTCTTCCCAGCGGATCCTAAGCACGTGCCTATTTTGCCTAGTGATAAACGCGGCCCTGTATGCATATATCGGGTTGGCAACTAAGTGATTGCGGATTTTGTCAATACCACCTAATGACAAAATTCGCAATCACTTAATTGCCAACCAATATGGTTGTACATATTTTGCTCCACCGTTCGGAATACTGAAGAATTTTATGCCTTTACCGCTTCGTTTATTGTTTTCGTGCAATGACCACTCCACGAAGACAAAAGCAAAACTGTAGCAGATTCGGTATTGAGGAAGTAAACGTCTCGTAGCCATTTTTAATGTGATTGGAAATGTATTATGTATTATGGACGTTAGCATGGTGCGATTACTGTGAGCAGCCGACTTTAACGTTGTCGCGTCGGTCGGTGAAAGAATAGAACTTTTCTGTTAACTGATTAGGCAACTATACAGGGCGAGTGATTAAAAATTATCACTTGAAATAACTCGTTATCTATTGGCATTATCAACAGTTGTTTGAAATAAAATTTATTATATTCGAAGCGGGGCAGGGGGAGGTGGATGCTGATCAGATGAATACATATATGTTGATTTTTCTAGTGCCAAATATTTTCTAAGATATCAAGGTGACTTAGTTTCCTTTTAACGACAGCGTGTATTTCTTGTGTATACTCTATATTGTAGGCACTAAAAAAGACGAAGGTAATTATGCACAAAAGGGAACGATCCCCTCAAAACATCTAAATTATACTAACTTTTAAACCACGATTCCTGCCCCCCCCCCCCCCGCTATAACATATCTCAAGGTTAAAGTAATTGGGCTTGAAGTCTCCTTTTGTGCGTTATTACCAAGACGAATTCAGCGAGCTATAATAAAATAAGCTTCAATTGCGCGCTCGGCAAACTTTCTATTGCCCCTAAAATCGGCTGAAGTTCACCAATTTTTCTTTCATATTGGGATTCAAGGTCAACTGAAAGTTAGATCATAGATCATTGAATTGTAAGTTGTATTATATAGATCGTTCTTACTCTTTTCATATTCGTAAAGACCATATTACGTGCCGTAGAATATATTACTCTGTTTTAATATACTACATATTTTTTACTATATATGTTGTACATATACGTTGTACATATTTCTTCATTTCTTTCTTTTTTTTTTGCTCAACTCACAAGGATTTCTTTCTATATATTTCCTATCGATACTGTTCTCCCCTTTTTTGATAATTGCAATGTCATCTATAGGTCTTGCGTTTCTTTCTGTTTTGTTGCTTCCCGTCGCTATATATGTGATCATATCTCTTTGTAAGAATCACATTGTCTTCTTGTAAAATCAAACAATCCGATGTCAAACAGAGATATTACTGTATAGTTGACAAAACGAATTTACAATTCTTGTCAACGCCTACACATTTTCAGTGACGTTTAGTTTAGAGCTTGCTTTACACTTCTTCTTTTTATTTACTTGATTGCAAGATATAAAATATGTTTATAATTCTATTGAAGAATGCATATGAAAAGAGAATTCGCGTTTCGTTCCGGGACTACCGGTGGACTCGTCAGTAAGGCTATGCCCGGTAGTCCCTGCCTTAGACGTAGAGAGAGTCTTGCTAGGTGCGGTATTTGTATTATGTGTCCGTATTTTCGACCGCTAGCGAGATAGACAGACTCGTTGTCGTCATAATAGCCCTCTGGTGTTGGCGGTTGGTACCCGCGGATCGCCCGGGAGGTGTTGCGCCGCGTTGATACCTCGACCTGTCGGCGTCCTGTTGATACCGATCCGCCACAATATAAATATTATCCTTGTTTGTTCCAGATTAATGCAGTCAGTGATCACGAATGTTCGTCGGAATGATCTAGCGGAACCTATAAAAAGAGTGGCCTTAGAAAGAAATAAAAATCAATCAACTAATCAACCGCTATTTTCTATATATCGAGATATTTTGTTTCTGGCATTTACAGTTTTGGGGAGAGGGAATATTGACCAAGGTATATTGGTTTTTATTAAATTAACATAGAATATGTCTTATTATTCATAATCATTGGAATACTTCTATAGTGGACCCGACTTTATATACATACCTACACGTTTAACATTGTGCATATTCCTTTCCCTTTATTTACTTTTTATTGTGAAATTACATAACTACAAATAAAGAATAAGTGATGTAACGAATTCACGAAAAATTACGAAAAAATGTACAATCTCGATTGATAAATTTTCATTACTTTATTGCATGTCTCCGGTTTCTGCACAAGTGTAAACATATATTTCATTTTTAAAAATACTTGCGTTTTTGTTTCAAAAAAGTGATTAAATTTTGTACTTTATTTACTTTTTATTTTCGAATTATATGATATTACTTTGACAAAGACAGAGTTTGACAAAGAAGATAGTTTACTGACGACGCAAGATGCAGAAAGTATACACACGTGTGTACATATGCATACCTATTTCCTCTTATTACTTCCTCAAGCTATCAAGCTTCAAAGCGTTCAAGCTTTCTATAACTAAGAACCAGGATATAAAAATATAATAGAACATTGATTATATTGTCGGAACCATGATTTTTGTTAAGTGCCGAGACCCCCGGAGCCCATAGCTCTCTCTCTCTCTCTCTCTCTCTCTCTCTCTCTCTCTCTCTCTCTCTCTCTCTCTCTCTCTCTCTCTCTCTCTCTCTCTCTCTCTCTCTCTCTCTCTCTCTCTCTCTCTCTCTCTCTCTCTCTCTCTGTTCTTTACAATAGAATAACTTTTTTGAAATTGGACCAAATGTTATGACTTTTTTTAAGCAATTAAAAGGATTAATTTACTGGATGAAGTGTAACCAAAATTTTCAGAAGGTTGCAATTTGTCGGAATCGCGAAGAAAAGAGTAAAGCTCGCTTTTAACAATTTTTTTATCTGGGCCTGTAATGCGAATTTAAGCAATACGTTTTGAAGATGTATTGGTATATGCTGAAAACTTCATCGAAATCGGCGGTTGATGCGGAAACAGGTGATAGTGATCGAAATATGTAAGAATCTTTATATTTTGGGCCGAAACTAGTGAAAAATTGCGACATTTTTGTGTCGTTTAAATTCTCAATACAGATAAAAAATTATAAAAAACGACCTTTGCCTTTTCCTTAGCGATTCTGATCAATTGCAACTTGTTCAAAATTTTGTTTATGGGTCATCACCTACTAAACTAATGCGTCTAATTTCTCAGAAAAGGAAAAAAAAATCAGATCGTTTGGACCAGTTATCTATTTTAAAGTATTCTAAAGAGTTTACTAATACTTTCTGTACCTATTGCACTATTGGATGAAGTAGACGAATTTACTAAAGCAATAGGTAATACTTCTACCCCTCAATAGCATTCCATCGATACAATCAATGCATCAGGATCTAATCTAACTTTTTTTTAAATTCTAAAAAAGATTTACTACGAAAATTTATTGATAGTGGAATAAACTTATTAAACGTGTATAAAGGTTTTAATATAAAAGATTGTCGCTAATTCAGAAACACCATGTTCGAAAAAGCATAGAATAAAAGATTATTATTAAATGGTGAAATAAAATACACGAAGAGTCTGGAAAGAATGAAATCCATATAATCCTTATATAGCTTTAAGCAATATGTATACATATAAATATGTATGTATATATGTAGTATATATAGTATGTATATATGTATATAAAGTTATATATATAAATATTTATATATATATATATAATATTATTTAATTTTATATTATATGTATGTATTATATAATATATATATTCATATTTAATATTGATATATATATAATTATATATTAATGTTTCCCAAGATATATAATAATATAATTAAATATCTCAAGATAATAAAATAATATTTTATATTAATTATTATATTTAATTAAATAATTATGTATAATGAATTTTTTTCAATTCAATATGTAAATATATATATATTTATATTAATTTTATATATATAGATTCAAATATATATAAGATTATAATATAATTATATATAATTATTAATTATATATTAATATATACTTATTTACATAATAATTCATTTTTTTCAATTTTTTTAACAAAAATATAATTTTTTTTCAGTTTTTTTTTAAATTTAATATTTTAAATATATTCTTAAAAAAAAAATTTTTTTTTATTTTATATTATAAAAAATATATTTAAATATTTATATATATATTATATATATATAACTTTAATATTTTTGCTCACGGTTGAGTTTCGATCCATTGTCCCTTTGAGACTTTTGATCTTCGTAACGAGTACTATACGATACAACAGAAGTAACTTAACCTTAAAAATCAACATAACAAATAATTGAATCGAACATCCTCTAGAATATCTAATGAATAACTATTAACCATTGTCATATTTATACGAATGATTTATTTGTTTTAGGTGTCTTCGATAGAGAATACACACTATCTTTGGAAAGATTAACAGAAAAAGAAGAGAAACTGTTGTGTAAAATTGATGCTCCGCCCTCGATGATGTCAGTATTTTGCAGACATTACTTTAAGCAACTAAGTGTGTAAAGTTAAAATTATCGGTATTGAGAAAGATGGTGTAACATATTGTAAGAATGAATAGTACATTCATGAGAGGTGTTACAGATTTATCTGTGATGCCTGATTCTTGGTGTAGAACAAAACACGTAAGATGTCAAAATTGATAGTAAATTATACATTTTAGATAAGTATTTATGATTATTAATTTCGAATAAAAATTGGTGATTAGCATTGTTTTAAAAATTTTACACTTTTTTTCACGATAAAAAGATAAAAGAGTAAAATTTATCTGAAGTCGTAAATATTAAATATTTGATTATAGAATGACGTATACTTCTTTTCATATTTAAAATATGCGATTACTATCAATAATTTTCTATTTAGAAAATAGTTGCATATATACTTTGTTATTAAAATGTGAATATTCATAGTTATATGTATCAACGCGATAGGGAAAATCATTCAGTACCAAAGAATCTGACTTGGTTTAAAAACTATGAATTCATTTTTGTTTTAGTTGGTACTTTCACAGTGATGAAGAATACATATAATGCTCGATATTCAAATTATTTTATTACATTTCAAACATCGTTTACGATATAAAAATATGAATATACGCGCTCGCGCGTACGAACGTCGATTTCAATGTTAATTTTAACTTAAGTACGTTGCAGCAAAACCCTTTTGCCAAAGTCCATTTAATTTGGTCTAGTTGGAAGGACAATATTCATGTTTTTATACTTTTGAGATGAAATGAGAAATGCTGCTTATATTTCTAGCACTTATATTTGCGAATTATGCTATAATATTTGCAAAATAGTTTACGAAACGTATTCAAATGGAAAAGGTCTTAAAATACGATTAATGATAATTATTTACGATTATTTACGAAAATTAATATTTTAAACTAGATCTTTGCTATGCAATTTTATCTTTGCTGCATATCATTTTATTTTTACGAAAGATTTAATGTGCAGCATACTTGAAAATTTTCATCTACTATACTTTCATACATACGTATTTGCAATTTGTTAGTTATTATGGACAATTGTCAAGTATTTTAATATAAGGAGGAACGTTTGATCGAGGGACATTGAATGGAACGCCATCGAATATTTTCTGTTGTAATTAAAATTCAAGATGTATTATTCGATTCTAATTGGAAATATTTGCAACGAAATATATTACTTTGCTGAACATTGATTTTTAAAAGTAATTTGATGCAGAAATACTTATATAGAACATAATATTATGTATGTAATATCTGTAACATCACTTTGTCGTATAATTCTTCGTTAAATTATACAATAGGTTGGTTCATAAAAATTCTGTTATATTATGCATACATAATTTAATATAACGATGCTCTGCACTTTTCAATATGATGAATCTTGTACAATAAAATACTGTGTATTCGTCTGCTATTAAATTATGAATGTAAAACATAAATAAAAGTCAGTCATGGTATTTTACATAAATGAGTTTTATCGTCAATACATTTTTTACGATTAATCCTTGTTCCTCAATGACTATAAAAAATGTAACACGTTTCAGCTAGGGATATTAACACATTGAGGGTGGTATGCTATGATGAGCATACAGCCTGAATTCCCGCGTATTTTTCCAGTGACTGAGAAGATTCAAAAAACTATATAATGCTATATATAGCATTTAACAGGTGTAATATTTTATTAAAAATCAATGAGCATATTTAAAGATACCTTTAGTAACGTTTTTTAATCTGATATACTTGAAAACAATTTCCCCGATCGAGAGGTACTAAGCAAAATTTACAAACATATCGTTAATCGTCCCTTCTTTTGTTTGCAGTGTATACGCGGCATTTTCTTCTTGGATACTTTTGTTTTCCAATGCCAACAGTTTGTTTCAAAATATGCTGCCGCATATTTCCAGGCAATCTTCAGACAATCTCAGAACCTTGAACGTACACGCATCTAGCAAACTTTTCAATATGATTTTTTATGGCGACCAAATTCCTTAAAAATCGGAACGAACTTTCCGAGCGACTAATATGATATATAACATTTTGTTCATAGCATTCATTGCTATTTTTTATTGTTTTAACATCTTTTATAGGTAAGACGTGAATTAGCGTTTTCCATGCTCGATGTGTTTACCCTACCCACCCCTAACTGTAATACGGTTACGAAGAAAGAGTAATTCTAATCGGCAGTAACCAGATGGAACGGCTGAATTTTACGGTTCCGCCGTACATTGTTCGCGTTATAACATAAACCGAGTGAGAATTTTGAAATCTGCATATTTCTTACAACATTATTTTCAAGAAACTTTGATCGTTCTGTAAAATATCCGAGCTTTTCTTTTCCGAGTCATTGTTTCCAGCATGCTTTCTTGCAGTTGGAGGACTTCTTTAATTTATTGCCTACTTTTTCCACGGTTATTGTCAAGGACACACGGAAGTCACGTGCGCGTCACGCTATCGATTCCAGAACTAAAACTCTCAGACTTTTTTTTTTTATATTTACGTGGAGGAAATCCGCACGGACGCCAGGCCGCTTCTTCTGGGGAAAGCGGCATGGTAGTGTCGGACTCCAACCGACTAAAACCTCCACGATAACCGTCCCGGCTGCGATCGAGAGAGGTCCGGGAACCGCTGTGAGCGTCGCAACGGGGCCTCCCCCGCGCGCCTAATACCACTGCTGATGGGGCGGTGTGTGACCATTGTCATACCGCGCCTCGTCGCCGGAGCCGCTGTGCCAGGCAGCCCGGTTCCCCTACCGGACAAGCCCGAACCCCACGGGGGGCGCGGCGGGCCCAGCGCGCTTCGCCAACGTCACACGGAGTGCCCAGGCGCGACACCTATCTAAGCACTATCCGTGCCCGGCGCTGCTTAACTTTCGTGATCTGACGGGAACGAGTGCATTCAGCGCGGCCAGGGCGTTGGCAAGACTCTGAGACTAAGATTTGTTTATCCAATAGAGTATCTACATCGACCGCTAGGAAGCCAATTCGAAGAAAAATGCGTCTACTCGATCCGCGTGTTCCATCACGCCATCACATCTCGTTAGAAGTGACAGCTGTTGAAAATCTGACGAGACACAGCATAACACAAATTATATTCAAACAGTCAAAACGTCTACCCGTCACATAATACATAGATATAATTCGCTTAAATAAACATCTTTTTTAAGAAAATTTTTGCTATATTATTCGAATCCAAGTGCTTGAATACTTACTACGAGTATACATATATGATATTATGTTGTCCCAAGAGTGTCTTTCTCTTACAAACATGTCATTTACAACAATGCATTTTTATACAAACATGAAACCTAATCTGTCAAGTGTTGTGGTCTTTATCTTAACAGAACAAAATGGATTATACATAATTTAATAAAATAATATAAAACAAAAAATGTTGTGCACCTATTATTTCCTTATAAAACGAAAGAAACTTTGGGGTCAACCTAATATATCAGTTCTGCCCGAGCAGCCGAGCTAAACGGACGTGTAGAACAGTGCTTCAGCGAAAGTGCGGCAAGTGGGGAAAAGAAAGTTACGAACGACAACGCCCATAGCCAAATGGTGGAAATCCGTGTCTTCTACTAAGAAGACTATTATTAAATCTATGCAACAACACATCCCATCGATAAAAATAATTAGCAAAGATGAAACATAAACAAAGCTACAAACATATCAAAACCAAGCCAATCACTAAACGAAGAACAGGAGTGTTCAGTTACAAATACAATTGAAATAGAACCAATACAAAACAATGACGAGAATAAAACCAATAACGAACTAACCTACCAGAATGAGAGCTGGAAGGTGGCAAGTTACAACAAAAAACGAAAAATAACACCAAACACAAACGTTAGGAAAGCTATAGAAAAACAACAATGGCTACAAGAAATTACACTCCGAAACTCTTTCAGCGCACTGCCAGAAGAGAAAGAAACAGACCCGGCCGGAAAACCAATAACCCACATCGCCAAACCATCACTAATTTACATTGAAGCCCAAAAAATAGACCCCTTCATTGAACTACATAACAACACGGCAGGAAAAGAAAATTACAGTATAAAACAATTAAAACAAGGCCAAGTAAAAGTATAAACGAACACCCCAGAAATTTTCAGAAAAGTGACAAAAGCACTAAAAGTAAAAAACGCCGGGTATCACACTTACCAGCTCAAAGCTGATAAAAGTTACAAAGCAGTAATCGGAGGATTACATCCAAAAACAAATACAAATAACATATGCGAGGAACTACCTAAAATCGGGCATTAGGTAAGAGCAATAAACAACATAATCAGGTACGATACTAAACAACCATTATCGCTATTCCTAATAGAACTCGAACCTAAAAATAATAACAAAGAAATTTTTTAAATTAAAAAGGTTCTAAACACAATAGTAAGAGTGGAGCCACCTAGACATAAAAAAGACATACCGCAAAGCACACGGTATCAGCAATATGGACACACGAAAAATTACTGAAACAGAATCCCGGCGTGTGTCAAATGCGCAGAAAAGCACCTAACAATAAACTGTCCATACATAGGAAAAATAAATGAAGTAAAATGCTACAACCGCAATGGAAACCACTCAGCTAGCTACAAAGGCTGTGTAGTCAGAAAACAACTGCAACGTAAACTGTTTTCGTCGCTTCGAAACAGGGCACAGAACAACTTTCACGCGGAACAGGATAGGATAGACAGAAACTGTGACAACACCAAATCTACAGCACGTAATGAACAATAACGACAGTAACACCAACACCGTTGATAGCCGAAGCTACGCGCAAGCAGACGACCAATCGCCACCCTTAGACAATCAAAATCAGAACAATAACAGCAACGACACTACAGAAATCAAGGAACTGCTCAAACAATCCATCAAAAACACCGAAATGCTAACAAAAATGATAAGCGAACAAAACGCAGTTCTCATACAGCAAACGCAACAAATCACAGTCATGTTACAACTTCTTACAAACATGCTAAGCAAAAAATAAAAACGGACACGTTGAAAACAGCAGCCTGGAACTCAAACGGCCTACAACAACGGGCCCTAAAAATTAAAACATTCCTGTATAACAATAATGTATACATATTACTTGTTTCAGAAACACACTTCACTCCAAAAAGCTACATGAAAAAACCATACTACACCAAATATGATACCAAACACCCTTCAGAAAAAGCACACGGAAAGACTGCAGTGATAATAAAAAACGACATTAAACATCACCTACACAGCCAGATTAGTAAGGAACATATACAAGCAACCACCATTACTGTACAAACTAGCAGCAACCATCTACAGTTGTCAGCAGTATATATACCACCGCGACACAAAATTACATTATAAATGTGAGAAGAGTACTTTCAACACTTAGGTGACAAGTATATCGCAGCTGGAGACTACAACTCAAAGCACACACTATGGGGATCAAGAATCACTACCCACGAGGCAGAACCCTGGAAAACTACATTAGAAACAACAACCTCAATATATTATCCACGGGAAGACTGACATACTGGCCGACAGACCTGATCAAAATACCTGACCTACTCGATTTTACAGTTACAAAGGGACTAAACGCAAACAAACTAAACATAGCACCCAGTCTCGAGCTTACCTCTGATTGTACATCCCTAATAATTACATACAGAAACAAGCCAATACTTTACAGCAACTCAGAGACACTATGCAATAAAACCACCAAATGGCAAACATTTAAAGAAATAATCGAGAGCAAAATCAACTGCAACATCCTATTGAAAACACCTGAACACATCGATCAAGCAGTAACATTTAGAGAAATGATTCAAGAAGCAGCATGGACAACCACTATACCTGAATCAACCAACAGACAAACAAAAATAATTCCACTAGACATTCTCGAAAAAAATTAAAGAAAAAAGAAAAGCGAAAGCAAAATGGCAAAAACATAGAACAAAAGAAAACAAAAGACACCTAAACAAACTTGCGAAGGAAATAAAAAACAAAATAAAAGAGCACAACAACAAAGATTTCACAAAGTTCATTGAGTCACTATCTGCACACGAGAATTACAACTATTCCCTACGGAAAGCCACAAAAAAAAAGGAAAACGATAAAAATGGTCCCGGCAATCAGAAGATCAGGTAACACATAGGCAAGAAGCAACGAAGAGCAAGCTGAAGAATTCTCCAGCCACCTATGCAACACATTTACATCACATAATATCAACAACAGCAACGACAATAGTCATACGGGTGAGGATGCGCCAACCACTGGTACATCAACTGACAAACACTACACCATACCCAAAACAACAGCGCAAGAAATTAGAAACATACTCGAGAAAACAAAAAATAATAAAGCACCAGGAATCGACTTAATCAATGGTAAAATCTTGAAAAACCTTCCGTCAAAAGCGATATGACTAATGACAATAATATTCAATGCAATACTAAGAATTCAGTACTTTCCTAAACTATGGAAACTGACACAGATCATAACGTTACCTAAACCAGGCAAAGACCCACACCAAACTACATCTTACAAACCAATATCACTACTTCCTGTATTTTCCAAAATACTAGAGAAAATAATATACGACCGCATAAAACCAATAATAGAGAAGGAAAAATTAATACCAGATCACCAATTTGGAATCAAAAACAAACACTCCACTATAGAGCAAATGCACAGGCTCATCAACGAAATAATACTAGAATTAGAAAACAAACAATACTGTACAGCCGTCTTTATGGACATGGAAAAAGCATTTGACAAAATAAACCACGAAAACCTACTAAAAACAATCAGGAAACAATTCCTGGAGCAAATATACCAATTAATAAAATCTTACTTAAGCAGCAGAACCTTCGTAATAAAAATCAAGGACACATACTCTGAAGTTAAAGACATCAAGGCAGGGGTTCAGCAAGGAAGCGTTTTAGGACCAATACTATGCACACTATACACGGCCAACATACCAACAACTACCAATAGCAAGATACTGATATTCGCGGACAACACAGCCGTATTAGTCAGGCACACTAACCCAGAAACAGCAGTCAAATTACTACAAGAACATATCACAAAAATAGAAAAGTGGCTGCAAGATAAACAAATAAAAGCAAATCCCGATAAATGCAACCATATTACATTCACACTGCGAAAACACCAAACATCCTACTAAACGGCACGCACATACCGCAAACAAGGAGGAAGTCAAATACCTAGGACTCCACCTAGAAATACAACTCACATGAAACAGCATACTAAATCAATAATAGACAAAATACAGACAACAAGGAGACAGATGTATTGGCTAACAAGTCGAAAATCCAAATTAAGCATAGAAAATAAATTAAAATATACAAAACGATCATAAAACCAATCTGGACGTACGGAATACCGCTATGGAAGGACAGCAGCAATGAGCCACATAAACAAAATAGAGACAGTACAAGCTAAAATTCTTAGAACAATAGTAAACGGTGGTTTATAGTGGTACCTAACATGGTACGTTAGAAACGAAGATATACGGAAGGACCTGGGAATACCAACGGTCAAGGAGGAAATTAGCAGATACGCAGGAAAATATAAAGAAAGAATAGGCTAGCTGTGGAAACGATCAACACCTCAAACATAGATAGAAGACTAAAAAGGAAACACCCAGCAGACCTCTCAAAGGACACAACCTAACAAACACGAAGATGGTATCCCGCTGGGGGTAGCCACCCACATGATAATCAAACAGCTAAAAAAATTCTACCAAATGTCCAAACTGGACAAATTGCGAATGTAAAGAATTAAATAAAAAAAAAAACCTAATATATATTGAGTGGCAGTTATTCGCTTGGAACAGGTTAGGCAGTAATTTGTCTAGCTGATGCCAATCGTCCATGTGAATGAATGTAACTACAACCTCGAGAGTTATGAAAATTAAATTTCAGATGATATGCAGTGAAATTTATTTGCGATAGAGTGACCCGAAACTCTTATTTTATGGTGATGTATCAGTTTTTATCAACTGGCTGAATCGTGCAGCCAAGATTCTAATGTCATTACCTATGCATCAGTATGGTACAGATAATTATACTATAATAAGAAAAGCAAATTAAAAGTAAATCGAAGGCATCTGAGGGAACAGCATTAGGATTATTTTAATGTTTAAAAAAAATATATTCTAGGAGGTTGCCAGTTTTGAAATCTTTCTAGCTGCATTCCGACTTACATGAATTTACGAAGAACTTGATTAAAATCAGAATACTATCTAGATTAGGAAGATTCTACAAATCTGTAATGCTAACGAAATTCCATTCATTTTTTTTCCATCTGATTGACACATTCGGTAAGGATAAAGATCTTTCTTCTTTAATCTTCACATTTTTTTCCTTCATCAACATTCATTTTGATGTATGCTGATATGACATAGCCATAAATTAGCAATAGAAAATCCAGGGGACCTAACGAATATGCTGCAGGCCATCGAAAACAACGTAGACAGTGTCCCAGGATCAGAAGACAGAAGCAGCGCCGGGAACTCCGTGTGGCATTGGCGAAGCGCGCTGCCCCCCCCCCCCGTGGGGTTTGGGCTTGGTGGGCGCTGGCAGCTCAGCGCCTCGGGGCCGCCAAGCAGTCCGGTAGGGGAACCGGGCTGCCTGGCACGGCGGCTCCGGCGACGAGGCGCGGTGTGACAATGGTCACACACCGCCCCATCAGCGGTGGTATTAGGCGCGCGGGGGAGGCCCCGTTGCGATCCTCACACCGGTTCCCGGGCCTCTCTCGATCGCAGCCGGGACGGTTATCGTGGAGGTTTTAGTTGGTTGGAGTCCGACACTACCACGTCGCTTTCCCCAGAAGCGGCCTGGCGTCCGTGCGGATTTCCTCCACGTAAATATAAAAAAAAAAAAGGATCAGAAGGCAGTAACAGCATGGCCACCTTTGACCTAGGCCACTGCGACACCCCTGGCGACACCCCTTCCACAAGAGCCAAACCCATACCCATAGTATTATAAACATTCCCAAAATCAACTCTCGACACTCTGTTCTAACATTCTTAACCGTCACTCCGTTAAATTCACATAATAAACTCTGTCAGCATATCTAATGTCTGAATTTTTCTTATCTTGCTCGTGAAACGTTTAAACCTACGCGAAATCATTCGAACGACGCGACGAAACGACCAGTTTTTTTTTTTTATTTTAATGATTTAAATTTTACAATTTGTCCATTAGGACATTTGGTAAAATATTATAGCGGTAATATAACATGTGGGTGGTTACCCCCAGTGGGGTACCATCATCGTGTTTGTTAGGTTATGTCCTTTGTGAGGTCTGTTGGGTGTTTCCTTTTTAACCTTCTTTCTATGTTTGATGTGTTGATCGTTTCCGCTGCCAGCCGGTTCGAGTGCGTTGCTATTCTTTCTCTGTACCTTCTTGCACATCTGCTAATCTCCTCCTTGACCGTTGGTATTCCCAGGTCTTTCCTAATGTCCTCGTTTCTGACGTACCATGGCGCGTTTACTATTGTTCTAAGAATTTTAGCTTGCATTGCCTCTATTTTGGTTATATGGCTCATTGCTGCTGTTCCCCATAGTGGTATTCCGTACGTCCAGATTGGTTTTATGATCATTTTATATATTTTTAGTTTATATTCTATACTTAGTTTGGATTTTCGATTTGTTAGCCAATACATTTGTCTCCTTGTTATCTGTATTTTGGAAACGACCAGTGATTTCTTAATTTTACCACTTTCCGTGTCTTCTATGTGACACTGACAATGATGATATACGCCCCAGCTAGCTGTGTTGCAATTGCAAAGAATTGTGTTCAACTTATGCAAGATCGTAAATTATTACGACATAATGCATAGTAAACATTCTTTTTATTTCATTGGTAATAATTTCGTTTCTTTTTAACAAACTGCTACATTTTATTTCTTTGTATGTACATAATGACGACTTTAAAGTAAAGACAACTTTAACGATTCATAATCCTTCAAGGTCGCCAAAAGTTATAAAGCATACAATTTTTAATACTGTAGCGGCACGCGAGCGGGACAATTCAAATCCTGTTGTTGTTTTGTTTCGGAGTACCAAGACCGTTAGGTCACAGACATTGTAAGGAGTAATGAACTCCGAGCAAAACAATGCCACCGCTACTTTCAACTGTCAAAAGCAGTTGAGTTTGAATATTCTGGATGTCCCCTGACCAGTATAAATAAACAGACGCAATCACGATCGAGAGAGTTCATCGGTGAGTGATGAAGCATTAAGACGCATACAGAGTATCCACAACGTTTCCTGGAGATAACCCGTATTTATTCGATAATTGTATTTCAATTAAGACTTGTAATTTGGGCTACGTCTAACACGTTGAACAAATATATATTGTTCAGACCATAACGCTGGTAATATTTTACACCATTCCAAGACATCCGAAATAAACATATTCTCCACAATACTATTATGAAATCGAGTAAATAATGTGTGTTATTTGTTAGAAATTAAATCGCTTTCTGCCAATATGAAATTACATTTAGACAAATTCTCGTATTTATTTCGTTATAGCGCTGAATTTTGCATAATGAAAATCATTCGTTGGAATTATAAAACACTTTTGATAAACAAAATAATGACCAGTGTGTAGCACAGATCTCTATCGATGCACTCGCTTTGCAAGTAACATGCGTGTGTAGTAGTGTGTACACGATAGTCGTTAGATTGCTGAAGAAATGATTATAATTAACAAGAAAGTATTCAGACAAAATCTTTGCTGGAATATTTAACAAACACTATACGAAAATTCTCAAAGTTTAACCCAAATTCTGCACTAAATAAGAAATGTTCACTAATAATATCAGACAATATTTCGTTTTCATATCGTATACAAATTTTACATATTGTCGGAATTTTGACAATGGAAGTACGTTATAGCATCTAAGTTTGATTAAGATTGTGAAACATCACAATTAAACTCCACAGTATATTAATGATTTCTTATGATAAAGCTTCTCTATTTTTTTGCACTGGATCAAAAACTGTATGGTCAAAAATTTTCTTAGAATTTTTGTTAGTCTTGCTCTCATAGATTGTGATACCTAGTAAGAAAATAATATGTACAAAATTTCAGAGTAGCTGGACAACGGAGGAACCTGTGGCCCAGTTGAGTTAAAGTTTTAAAATTTTTGACTTCACGTCAATTTCGGACATAATCGTGTTCCGCTCTTTGATAAGTGTCTAGCAGAATAGAAAGCAAATAAACGAATATTTCAATAATTATAAAGGTATAAATTAAGGAATTTATTATAAAAACATTGTGACGTTTTTAAATATATCGTTCCAAATATTATGGTAAATATAAATATCTATGATATTAGGGAATACAGTAGCTACAAAAGATACACACCTTTATTCTCCAATGAAGCATGTTTTTCTTAGATTCTACATACATTTCATTGCCATAGTATCAAATTACTCCAAGATGGTATCCCACTGGCGGTAACCATCCACATGTTATTTAGCAATCAAGTTAGAAAAATTTACCAAATGTCCAGCTGGACAAATTGCGAAGTACAAATTGAATAATAAAAAAAAAATTATATCAAATTTTTACATATTTATAATTTATACATATGAAAATGCTACTAAATGATAAAAAATTGATTGTAGTCGGATCCAATTAATTCGTATATAAATGCAAGAATAAATGTAATGGTACAAATACTTTTTGTAGCCATTGTACGAATATAATAATAGAAACGGTAATGCGCTTAGAGAACAATAATTTTGTATTAAATTTGGTTTCTGTACCCGAGATAAATATTTTAATCTACATGGTATAATATATGTCATATTTAATATAATAAATCATTATAAACTACAATGTTTTCCATATTTATCAATAACAATAAAGGAAAATAGTGACATTTTTAATTTTTTATACAAAATAACACGGCTATTCTGTACAGTATCTCTTACTTACATTATCTTTTCATACATAGTGTAAAAAAGGTAATTATGTCAAAGTTATAACATAATAACTTTTCACTATATTATAAATCATGATATTAACAGTTCTAAAGTTTGCTTTTACGTAGTTTAAAAGTAGCTGCTAAACACAAATGATCACTTCCAACTGCAAAATTAGGTATTGTAGGTAAAGTGTTGCATCTCTTGGCTGTGGGTAAATCATATATCTCAAGAAGTTCCAGATCGCTATAGAAAATATAATCAACAGTGATCCATTTGCCCTGATTTGTTGTAGCTTCTTGTTCTCCGTGACAATTTTGATGTTTGTATACACTATTAAAATGAAAAGGATGAGTTAAGGTGCCAGAACAGAAATTAACACGATAATCATGTGCAATTTCTATTGTTTGAAAATCAGTTGTATCTGCTTTCACTTCGCAAACGTTTGATGAATTATTTTCTGAAGTATCTACATTGTGGTGTTCGCTGTTTTCCAACTGCAACAGATTAAATATTCGATTTACTTTCTTACTTTGTAAATTACGCATATAACTCGAATAGAAACAATACACGGTCATATTTCATAACTCTTAATACAATATATATACAGGGTGTAAAAAAATTATTTGTCACAGCTTTGGCAAGTAAGTCTGTATCTTTAGATTCCATTGGTGTAGATCTGTTAAGAGAAGTGATCGCAAAGTCTACCTTGATCTTAAATTTCGGGGTCAAATTCTCTTTAAGATTTTTCTTAGAAAATAAAGAAATAAAAAAATTACAAAATAAAGATAACAAATTACCTAAACCTTCTGACCAGCATCCTGTATAAAAACAAGAATACTAGAAAATTGAGAAGAAAACAACTGTAAGATTTAATAACTCAAATGCAAATATAGTGCTCCATACCTATGGTACTTACGTACATATAAAAAATAAGGATGCCAATTAAAGAACTAGCGTCTACTTAAACATTACCATCCCAATTTCATACCAACCTGGATGGATCAACCTAACCACAACCTAACCCCAATCTAGGACTTGTAGACCGTAGACGGTTTTCCATTATACATACTTTATCGATTGTCGATACATTTTATGTGCTAAAGAATAATTCTCAGCGGCTTCATCAATAGTGTAGACTATGTAAGCTTTGTCTACTGCGAGACGTAAATATATTACATACGAATAAAATCATTTATATATACATACAGATATTAAAATTAATAAAACTTTGATATTTTTTCCAAGAGAATGGTAGGGTTATGATCATGGTTCCTCTGAGGCTTTCAATCCTTGCAACGAGTATTATATGATGCAATAAAAAAATTTGACCTTAAAATTCGAGGTCAAGGTCAATTTTTTGACAGACCTCTACCAATCCGAAGGTATAGAAGCATCTGCCAAAGCCATGACAAACTGTTTTTGAACATTCCGTACATTGTACATATTGTAGGTAATTGTTCGGAAATTTATCTTCAACAACAATCCTGTTGAATTTTAAATAAAACTTTTTTGTAAAACTATTTGTGGTAAAATGATTTGTCCTTTGAACAATTTTTTCTTATACATATAACGGGTGGTCAGCCTTAACACGTTGGGTGCGGCGTCAGATCCTAGGGACTGACATTGTACTGTTGTAGAAAGGACTAAAACGTCACGTACATCCTTCTACTTCCATATTGTAATTCCATCACTACTTTCCTTACTAATATATTTTTGTTAACGAGCTTATTCGTCAATTCCGTGCTCCTATATCAATTGTCGACACGCAAATGTAGGAACTTCATCAAATACATCTTTGCATAATTCCAGTACAATATCCAGTGAAGTACTTTCTTTGTCAGCAGATTTTGTAATATAGTGTAACTAAGGAAGCTATATGTGTATCCATATTCGCAGCACAGCTTGAATACCTTTATGCCGTATATACAGCTTTTCTGTTTTAGATATTGCCTAAATACGATTCGCTCACGAAATGGGATCAATGACTCGCCAGTGCACAACTTTTCTTGTGGATCGTAATATTGTTTGAAGTGTTCATTTAGAGCATCAACGAGATATTGAATCTTTGATAAACGATTGGATGTATCAACCGCTTCATTATTCTCAAAATGCAGCATCCTCAGGGAAATTTCGATCGATATAATTTCACAGATGGAAATTTGATCAGCCCGATCTGTAAAATCAACACCATAACACGCTTTATTTAGTTTTTATTCGCTGGTATCCATTTATCCAAATGCTTAGAAGTCTTCGTCGATTGTGCAGCACAGATATTTGTTTGTGTGTTTATATTTTCCAAAATTTCGTCTGCAGCAAACAATTTACAAATATCCTTGATTTTAGTGCAATCCTGTACTTCCGCAGTATTTCCCTTCTTTTTTTCTTTTCTTTTTTTTTGTCATTATATGCACTTATGAAAGGAATGATATTTGGTTGGTTGCCAATTAGATTAAACCATTCCACATTTTGACCATCGGACCATTGCGTATCTAACAAGTCTCTTTCATTGCTTCATTTACTGAACGATGGTGACAATAAATTTGATTGACGTATCTCTATCATCACCTCTCGACATGGTAGTATTATGGATAACAAGTATTTTTTAAAATAATAAATCAACTAAAGAACTTTGTAAAACACCACCTTAAATAGAATTTGATAAAATTTAGTAAAAAACAGGAAGAAACTTCTTGCTTTCAAATTATGTCTCTTAGACATCGACTTTTTAATGCTCGGAAAACAAAACAGTCGTGTTAAACGTGTTATCGTCTGTTTATGCATCATATTGACCAGCTCGCGCTCAACTCTTTGCGCCGGCCAAACGGAAAATATACCGACATTGATTCCGCACCCAACGTGTTAATTTTCAAGATATTCACAAAAAAAAAAAAAAGAAACTGTGGGTTTCACTATAGTGTATTCTGCCTATAATCCGTTCCTATAAGCCTATGAAGGATATAATCCGTGACAGCGTATGCGTAAGTATTGGTTGCCTCGCGGCGCAATGTGGTGGCTGGATAAAGTACACATAAGCCCAACATATATAAACTACCTATAAACAAACGATAACAATTAGGTTTGAGTTAAGCGTTATTTTATCCGGCCACCATAAGGCGGCTGCCAACCAAAACCAACGCATACGCTGCATATGAACGCATAATTGCAGAGAGAATTCACCGTAATGGTAGAGTTTTTTGCTAATACAATAGACTCCGCTTTAAGCCTCCGCTTTGATCGGCCACATTTTTAGTAATATGAAAAACATCGATCAGAAGGAAAATTATTGAGATAGATATTCCGTCATTATTCACTTTCTTTCGACTAAATTTACTTTTTGCCACTTTTTGCATTGTTTAAGTAGTCGTTCTTTTGCTAATTTTATTTTCTATTCATATTAAATTTTTGAATACTGGATTCCGTACATCTACGTTATAAAAAAACTTACACATACAATGTATGTATTACATATGTATCATATATTCATCCATGGTATGGTCCATGGGAAGCAATGCGTACAAGGAGGAAATTGTGTTTCTTTTCTTATTACGGATTTCACCAAAAGATAATCGGCAATCGTTGGACAGCAAATTCGTCGTCTCTCAGTCAGTCAGTCCTATCGAACGTTTAGGCAGCGTCTTTCAAGTGATCTCAAAAACATTTTAAATGTTACTTCCACGCTTCTGTTTTCTTACATTTATTGCTTTAACGTGAAGTACACTGCATATCGTGTTGTAAGCGTAAGCGAAATATATTGACTATTGCAACAAAATTAAAAGTATTGCAACGTTTGGATAATGATGGACATGCAAGTCTGACAGGTAACGATTTGAATATCGGGAACAGTACACTGAAGAACTGGCGGAGAAACCGGAAATCGTTCCAAGACTTGTAAGATAATCGCGAAGTTCGAACGCCCGGGACGAGTGCCTGTCCTTCGTCACCTTCGGCTATGAAAAAGCAGGCGTCAACACTTTAAAGGGCGCTATAAATTAAGCCCTGATCCGCGTGGCGTGCAGGCCAGCGTTCCTGTCGTCTTGCGATTGCGATTGCCTAGGTTCTAGAAAGAGATGTCAACGCCCGTAGCCGCGCTGGAAACACTCGTTCCCGGCCGACCACGAAAGTTAAGCAGCAGCGGTCACGGAGCGATCTAGGATGGGTGACCGCTCCGTGAGGTGTTGACGAAGACGAGACGCGCCGAAGAAGCCATTTTTCGCCCCTGGACTTGGGCCCCTCTGGGGCGCTGGATGGTCGAAGCACACATGGCAAAAAGCCTCTTCGGTGAATATCAATAAGGAAAGACCAGCGCTTAGGGGCATGACCCCCACTAACGCCAATTCAATAGTCAGGGAGTATTAGGACTGGCTAGAACAAAGAACGCGGGAAGGGGGTGCAACTGAAGTTAATTCATAAGAGGTTCCGGAAGCACCCCTGGCATACGCGTAGGATGGTCATCGTGGAGTTTTAGTCGGTAGGAGTCCGACACTACTCTGCTGTTATACAATTCTTGCAACAGCGGAGTGTCCATGAGGATTTCTCCACGTACAAAAAAAAAAAAAATGTTCTAGAATGAGATAGCGAAAAGACGTGAGAAAAACTCTGACCTTCTGCGTGACGCGGAGGGTACTTGTCATTCATTGTACAGTCGTCATCACGGGCGAACGTAAAAGCAAATCACGCGAGTTCATCATATTCCGAGCTCGCAGAACGTGTTGTAGGCAAAACTACCAAACTACCGCTTCGGTGTATCCTACAGACTTTAGCGTAAAAATACAATCAGAAAGAATGCTGTCGAACATATGCTCAATGATAAAAAGTAAAAATGAAATAGTTGATGATGCGTTATGGATATGGCTCGTGCAGGAATGACAAAAAGTTATTAGTGGGCCAATTTTAGAAGAAAAAACAATCCAATTGCGCAAGAAATCTAGCGACGAAGAATTCTTGACGAGCGGAAGGTTGTCTTTAACGATGGATAAAGCAACACGGTGTGCATTATTTAAATGTTTGTGACGAAAAAATTAGCAGACCAAAACGCTGTAAATGAATTTTCAAAGAAATTTGTAGACATTACACAGAAGAAAAATCTTAGCCCTGGGCAAGTGTTACAGCTCCGATGAAACAGGTTTAAAATTGCTGCTACATTCCTTTTATAGGCAAGACAGTTAAGCCAAAGATATTAATATTTAAAGATATTAATGCGATTGAAACTGTCAATCAAGGCTATTCTTTTCCTTGATAATGCTCCCATGTATCCGAGAAATATTTTTTTTTGATGACATTAAGGTGATGATTTTAGGTGATTAAGCTGCTGTTACAACTTTGATCCAACCCCATGCATCATGGTGTGATAATTAGCCTGAAAAATACGTTATAGAAGAAAACTTCTATCACAATTACTCGAAATAATAACTAACTAAGAAAGACCACTTACTGCTGCCCTTAAGAAAATTAGTATTACAGATGTTATTATATATTGGTATCTGCTTCTGAAGAAACCTCAGCATCGACGTTTTTAACATCATGGAAGAAATTATGACCTGATGCGAAAGAATTCATCGAGGGAAACTAGTTGCGAAAGGAGCCATGTGCCAATGATCGAACAGATCACGATAATAATATTGCTTTGCTCAATGATTTCAATCTTTTGGCCGGATGCGAAAATTCAGAAATAGACGATGTCATTAAATAGCTTATAAATGATAATATTTTAGGGTATGAAATTATCCAAGCAATTAAACGATGGGAGATAAAGAATTAAATAATTCAGCAGTTTTGAGTGTAGATAAGAATGAAGAAGTGAGTGACGCAAAAAGCAAGACTGCGATTGAAACTACAATGAGATATGTTGAGCAACGAGAGAATTAATATCTTATTTTAAAAGAAGTGGCGTGATATCGCATTAATAAACAAAATTAAATCAAAGAAACAGAAAGAAATTACTGACTCTTTTGTAAAAAATAATATTTAGTAAACATTGTTTATATGTACATATGTATGTATTATATTAGGTGTATGCAATAAACATTATTCATATACTTATACGTTACTGAACAAATTCAGTAACTACTTAAAAATAAGCGGGAGTCTACTGTATCTCAGCAACTAAGACTGATCGCCCACCATATGTATAGGGAAAAGTTGTTCAAAATGTTGATTAATATAATATATTTCAAAATGATCGAAATCGGAGAGAAGATAGTTTCCCTGCAGTTTCACCTCCATTAACTATTTATTAATTATTAACATACCATCACTTTGTCTGTTCCTTCTCCACGTAGTCTCTGTTTTAAGACATTAAAATGTTGACAATTATCAGTAATGCAAAGCCGGGGAGGGATAAGAGAATTCGATAGAGACCGGTAGTCAGTTCGTTCAAGATTTTTCCCCCTCCCTTGATATTCAAATACTCCCTCTACAATAAATTTGTATACTCCAGAATGGGGCTGCAAGTTGAAATCACCTGCCAGTATGATTGGAAGATATTTGGCACCCGTCCTGTTCATAAAATAACAGATTAGATATATTACATACACGAGCGTAATTAATATTTTCGTAATAAAACGTAGTCAGAGAAAATAATATTTCAATTAAATTCTCGACGAAACTGTAGGAAAGCTACGTTCTTTCCGATTTCCATGATTTTTTAACATGTTATAGAAATCAACATTTTAAACAACTTTTTCCTATATACGTAACTGTCGGACGGCTATAGTTTCCGAGATATCTGCAAAAAATTATAGATACCACTATAGTAAATTCTACTAATAATTGTACATTCGTAACAGTGTACGCGTTAATATTGCCAGTCGCCTGTACTTTGGTTATAGTATATAAACGATGTTTAGGCGAGATAAATTTTATGAAAATAATAGGTGAATGAGTAATTGATACTATTTTACGAAATAGGAGAATTAATATCCAATCACGCAATAGCGGCCAGATTGAAAGGTCCAACTAATATTTAATGATAACCAACGATTGATGATATTCATTTTTAATTGAATTGTAACAGATATTTCTTACAGTTTTGCATATGCAGTTGCGCACCGAACTTCACCCATGCTCGTCCCACCCTCGTTTATATACATAAACAGAAGATAAGTGTTATGTTTTGACTAGGTCATTCTATCCAGCCGATTGCAACTAATGCAGCCGCAGCTGTTGCCACGGGTGCACAACTATAGGCAAAATTTACTGGGTGGTATCGATACATTTTTACGAATATATCGAAAACTATAGCCGATCGACAATTACATGTACAGGAAAAAGTTGTTCAAAATTGTAAGCTTCACAGCAGACTGAAAAATCATCGAAATCGAAGAGGCACCTATTTTTTCTACAGTTTCACCAGTTTCTTCGAAAATTAAAAGACCGATACGCTGCGTTTCAGGGTACGATCGTACAAACAAATCTCGACAATCACATACCAAAGCCTAGGGAAAACCGTCCGAAAATTAAATCGTAATTAGTTGTGAAAAATCAACATGGAAGACAAGAAAGTTCTCATTCTGCGCATGCGTGACATACTATAAATGACCAAAACAGAGACAGAGATTCCCAATCATCTGTCTCTGTCTTGTAAGAATTTGGGGGACTTTGTTGACCTTTCATAACATGATTTCACAACTAGATTCATGATCTTTCACAACTAGACGCAATTTTTTCAGCCAGTGTCGAGACCTGTTTATACGATGATCGTGTTTCATGGTTACGATACGTATAGGTTATAGATCATAGGTATACCAGCGCAACGTACAGATCATACACCAAAACTGGGACACAGCAGTCCTTTATAACTGAAATTTCAAGGAATGTTGCCTTATATTTTCTAAATTTTTAAATCCGCAACTTTCAAGAAGAAATTTACAAAATAATAATTATCAATATTAAAAAATTAATGTTTCGGTATAAGAAAATTGTATTGGGATATACTAAGCCTTCTAAGTAAAACTAAAAAGAACGCAACTCAATCCGACAAATAATTCCCGAAACAAAAATTGTCTAGTGCAGCCCGATTTCATAAAAATGAGCAAAAATTCCAAAATTCGAAGGTTCATACTTTTCAACTAATTTAAAAAAATGATGATTTGATCTCGCTACCTCTAACTTCATGTGCACTATCTACGTATTTCATTAAATAAAAATTGTCAACATCGACCAGGTGATCGATTTAGCGTGGAATGACGCATACGTATTAGTCGCAAGATATACTGATTGATAGTCCGCCGCTATTTAACCTTATCATACTATAATTTATGATTGAACCAAGATTTCAATAATGATCTCAGCAGAGTGCTACGAATGAATGTCTGGAAAATTGATAGCCGACGACTCGAAGTCGCTGAGCTATGAGAGGTATCAATAATATAACTGTTTAAAATTTATGTTTAGAGATGAGTGAGATTGTTTAGAAGTTAGTCAAACGACTAACAACCCAACGCGTTGCACTGTCAAATGATAGAAACTAGAGACATTGTTTAAAGGTCACGGGATGGAGGAGAAGTTTGCTTCAGAACCACTGTGAGATCACGATCGTCCAAAATTTCCAATATTTAACATACCAGTACTATTTTCATCGTCTTGATGTTTAGAATCGTCTACATATGTACTTCTGTACGGTTAATTATCGTACCGCTAAAGTGAATTCTGACTATAATTGTGCGCCCGTAACAACGTCACGCCATTATAGTGTTTGAACTTACTTGGACTCGAAATGCGTCAGTTTTGATCCTGAATTTAAACTTAATTCTTACCATTTGTTCATAGGTTATATAGGTTTATGTTAGATGCCATTGTATCCGGTCGACGCGTACGCTATTGTAACATCAATCCACATCAGAGACCAGGTCACACACCGCGGGTAAGATGATAACCAGACGTCTACACATCCTTGGCGCGTATCCTGAATAATCTTAAGGATCCACCATGGGTCTTGGCACTTTTCATAGTTAAGGTCCTTCAGATCAAACAAGTATCTTTTATTTTAAGTGCCCCTTCACATTTATCGTTTACTACGGGTTGACATGGAAAAGTTAGTTTCTCTCAAGTTTGGTATCTTCCGTTAGCAACTTTCTCTCGAGGGCGGCTAAAACCTGGTTCACCAACCTTCTTATTATCCAATCGGAAGCGGTGTCTACTGGCCTCATTTTCCTAAGCAAAATTGTCATCAACAAATCCGACGATCCCGTGTCCTTAGACACACCCACCCCTAGCTTCCCTCCGCCACAACATCGTCATTAAACTTACTTATTCTCTATCTTTAGAATAGTCGATATATCTTTTTATATCAAGTTGTTGGAGTGAATTGTGATTAAATTCATAATAAAGTTTGATAAAAGGAAAGTTAATAGTTGTGTTATGGCTCAACCCTCTTGTTTTATCATCCAATCCTCAAGTTTACGTGACACTATCACACACGCACAATTATAGGTAGAATTCACTTTAAGGGTATCAACAGTTTTTTTGCGAATATCTCGGAAATCAAGGCCGAGCAACAATTACACGCATACAGGAAAGTTATTCAAAATCATGTCCCCGACGACATATTTAAAAGTCATTGACATCGGTAAGGTGGACGAGATATCGTTAACTACCACCCTCTACCGTTTCGCTTTTGCTGTCGAAGTGTGGAAATTTATTCTAAAATTATACTAATTAAGGGATAATTAAAATACCAGGAGATCGTTTTTCAACAAGGGCATGATCTTCCGTAATATGGATAAATGATTCATCTGACAGATTTAAAATAAAATTTACAAGATCTCTAGCTTTAGACATATACATATGCAGACACGCATATTTATCGCAGAAATGATGTACAATACACAGGATGTATAAAAAGTAAGTCCAAACACTATAATAACGTGATTCTACACTTCCGGAGGAAATTTATAAAAAAACAAGTCCACGCAAAATTGATCTTGAGTATGATTTTCAAGACCAAATTTTTTTTATAGCAACGCCTCTTACTCATCACAGCGAACAAAAGTCTCAGAGGAACCATGGGTCGCAAGTGACCTCTTCTCCCGGACAAAAGATGTCAAATCGTTAATAATTCTTAAAATGGCTTTATTCACAATGTGTTTATATTCTGCAGTCAGATGGAAGAAAAATAGCATAGTTCCACGTAGGTGCTCAAGATCCACCATTATATATCCCATATCTTCCTTTCTTCCTTCCTTCATTTCCTTTTCCTTTTTCTATTTATTTAAGCAGTCGTGAACTCGCATTTTATGTAAAAATTTTCACCATGTTTCTCCCCAAAATTATATATTGATTTTGTATGGCAAATATCATATCATTCAGTCAGATGTTGTAACTATTTAACCGATGTTATCTGTTCACTTGAATTATAAACAATTTCTTCTTTCAAAGAAAAACGTTCTATCCATCTTGTTCCGAACATTTCGTTTAAAAATTGCCATACCGGTCGGCTATGGTGAGATGAAGTATCATCATCATGCAAAATAGACGAAGTGACGACTCTGCAATGGTATAATTTCAGGTAAGTTGTCATCGACAAACATAAAATATGTCATCGATATATACAAAAGAAATGGGACCAGTAATATAATTTTCAATAGTTGCTGCCCATACGTGCATGGTGAATCGTTCTTGATTAAATCTTTCAACCACAGCATGTGAACTTCTGTAGCGCTTCTAAGTAGCATAGTCATTTACTTGGAGCGCTTGGACGCAACGAACTTTGTAAGGCCGTACACCTTCTTCTTGAATTGTTCGCCGCACTATCATATGAGTGATTCTCACTCGACGAACTATTTCTTGTAAGTATAGTAGGTGGATAAGCATGTGCAAAAACGATAATTAACCTGTTCTTCTTTAGGATAATTGTTGCGCGGTAGATCTGCATTCACATGTCGCAATATTAATTTTTGTTTGTTAACATAACACCAAATTGTTAACATAGCCGCTAAAAATGGCGTTGTCACGAAATGTCTTCAGCACATTGAGATGTTCTATTATTCCTGCATTCTGATATATTCTGAACTAATCTGTAATTTTCCTGTTGCTTCGTAAATGACACGCTATTCTCACATTAGATGAAAATATAAATGTAAACATATTATGAACGAAGACGGTTGAAGAATTATTAAAACTTCAACATTCTTTTTCGAAGGGTTCATTTGCCACTCATGGTTCCTCTAAGACTTTTGTTCTTTGCCATACGTAGAATACGTTGCAATAAAGAAAAACTGATCTTGAAAATCATGCTGTCACGTCTCGCGCTCCACACGAGCCGTAACGTGACACACCGCAACTCGCGAATAGCGCGAGCCACAACTCTAGGCGATTGGAATTAAAAACGAAAAACTTAAAGAAAACAAAAAACACTACGCGTATGAATACTTTAATATCGCAATAAATTAATAAACAAATACACAACATTATTATTGAACAAAATTAAAATCTAAGAATATCGAAAGAGAAACAAGGAACAAAAAGATGCCTACTGATACGCGCCACCTTGCGCGCGCTCACCTCACCACAGTACAGATTGCAAGAAGCAGGCAATGGAAGTTGAGATGCTCAAGCAGCATCAACAGCGACAAGCAACTAGCACGCGCCAAAAGATCAAGTATCGGCATCAGTAAAGGTAACCACATGTTTAGCGGAGTATGACCTATCATCGGCAGAAACTAATACTGTAAGAAGAATGCAGCAGCAAGGACTTCTAAAAAGGGGAACTTCAATAATAGTTCCACGAAAACCACATCAGCTGAAACCCTAACACTTTTAGCAGCAGAAACTAATACTGCAAGAAGAATGCGGCAGCAACGACTTCTAAAAAGGGAAACTTCAATAATAGTTCCACGAAAACCATATCAGCTGAAACCCTAATACTTCTGGAAGGACATCGGTAGAAACGAAGATTGCAGGGTCCACAGAAATAATCACGTACCAAAACTGCGCGCTATCATGGAATTCACGTGACAATTAGCATAAATAAAGGTAGCACTTAGAAACAGGAGTCCAGTCAGTAAAAGGAGAGTCAGTTATTCAGTTCGGTTAGTCAGTTAGATAGCTGAGTCAGTTAAAAATTTGTCGGGAGTTAGTTAAAATAGAGTTCAGTTCAGTTATTGAGTTCAGTCCAGTTAGTTGAAATTTTGTCAAGAGTTAGTTAAAAATTGATCACGGGTTAATATCAAGTCCGGAAGAATAGTAGTCTTTGCGAAGCCGAGAATTGTTCTAATCCAGTCTTTGATTAACGTCAAGGAGTAAAACCGAGCATTTCATTCAGTCAAGATTCATACAGTCAATCTTCCAACAACTGTACTAACTCAGTATGACATTCGAAGAGTGCGATCGACCATACGTATAAGCAAGGTGAGAAGCTAAACACTGTAACATTTTCTTTTTTTGATCTCAGACTTGTACCACGTGTACGACTTCAATAAAATTATTCATTGACTATTATTCTCAACAAATTAAGAAGATATCAGAAATATTTATTTGTTCCAAGAAAATTTTAATCCTTTCCGTGTTGATACTCCTGTACATAGCGAGTAAGCCGAAACGTGGAATTTTATTTATCAGTCGCATTGATACGATAGTTAACGCTATCCATAAGGTTGTAGTAACGAATTAAAACATTAAAGATACACTAGTTTGGAAACTCAAAATAGTGCTGCGCTCTAGAAGAGTATGACAGGTTTCCGAAATCAATTCATTCAGTCGTTTGCCTCGTTTGAAACATTAACGAACGAGAATCGAAACATAATTCGAGAATTTTAAGATTCGACATTTAGAGTAACACATAACGATTACGAACACCGAAGACGAAAACCAGGTTGTAACAATGCCCAAAGTCAATTTTGCATGCTTCTTCTTACAAATCTCTATCGATCTAGAAATGTAGGATCACATATTGCGGTAGACTTTCCGCTTACTTTTTATATACTCTGTATATATTTTGCTTACCCTTTTAATCTATTTGTCTTTTTATGCTAGTTACTATAGTGCAGTTTGTTGAGTGCACAAAATGAACAAAAAAAAAAAACTCGACTATTTTAATGTTTTCTTTTTTTTTTCATCATCTTCTGCCTATTATAATTTGATCTTTCAAAAGTGCAGACGTCGAAAATGTATACGATACAATAATGTACATTTCTTGTGAAAACATTTAATCAAAGTAATTCTTCAATGGTATGGTAAGTATGATCGACGATCCAGTCACCTCCACAAGACATCGTTCATAACATAAATATCACGCTTTGCTCGTGGTTCATTGTGAAATAATACTTGGTAAAGAATTTACATTCATATACACCTATGCAGAATCTAGTTAATACACACGTTTCAACTATACAATATTCTCTCAGTTTGGTCAAAACAACTTTGACGTTTGCATGAAAATCATAACATTAAATAGACTATTGGATCGGAGCTTTTCAATAGCGGCGTTTAAGTTTAAACACGTGAAACATTTAATAATGAAACAGCACATATATATGTCGGGGTGGCGTTGAGGATAGGGTTGTGGGTGTTTGATGAATCTTCGTTGAAATTAGCCATCGTTGCGGTATAACAAAGGTACGGTTTATTAACACAAGTATGGATAACGCAGATTTGACAATCGACCACGGCGATTAGGCGCTCGCGACACTAGTGACAATGGTCTCAGGTTCGATAACGAATCCGCGGTCAACGGGATGATAGATGGACGTTCTCAGAAAATCTAAGTCTGACCCCTTTGTTGGTAAAACGCGAAATAATTGCTGACCGTAAAGACGTTACTCTTTAGTCGAGAGAAACAAGAGTGGAGAACAATTTCTAAATGTTCGATTTTTAAAAAACGGAGGTCTGGTAAGAAATCCATCTTTTTAGGTGATCTCTGGAATCTTTTGCGATAAAATTTAAAAATTATTTGGAGCAATGTAAAACATAGGACAATTTGGAATAACAAAGGAAGATACGAGATTTAAAAATGGGGGAGGGCAACTAACTTTATACAGGTATATATTTTCGCCTTTGTCAACGAACACAATATCCAATAAACGTGATTTAGTCATACTGAATCATGCTAATTCTATCTGATATTTCTACACTTGATAAGTACTATAATGTAATGAAATATGGATTAAAGATGTAACTCGGCCATAGTTTGTTACGAATGTTAAAGGAAATAATTCTAGCGTCTGATGTTTATATATATAACGACCGATGTTTGTTATGAAATAATTATTTAACACGCAATTTGATTTAAGAGAGATATGGTTTCGATAAAATAACGTTACATTGCGTACAGCAAGAGACACGAATAACAGTGACCAATTTGTTCAGTATCTTCGATTTTGTTCAATCTATAATATGTTAAAAAGGACTATTTAAGTGAGCAAAATATCACAAAAATAAGTGTCGTAAACAATTGCAGATTTCGGTAGTATTTTTAATTTTATTTTAAAACTAGACCTAAACCTCAATTTAGTTTTAGTCTTTTTTTCTGTAAAGATAAAGGTATCCACAGTTAAAGTATTAGCGAAAGTATTTCAAAAAAACGATGAGCTTGTTGAACAGCAACACTTAGTAATTTTCACTTTCGCAACGTAATTTTCAAAGTTTCATAATGTAAGTATCATAAAAAGTCAAATATCTATTCCGTATTATTTATTTACTTAATATTCTGATGTAATTTAAAATGTATTGCTTGCCCTCCCTTGAATAAAAACTTAAACAAATAAGATAAATTACTTACATTGTATTCTCCAGGAAAGCAATCCTCTCAATTTCTGCTAAAAGAAGTTGAGTTTGTCCCAATCTCACATCATGTCGTCTCGGATTGTAAAGTAGATGGGTTGTAGCAATCACCAATTGTATTTCAGGATTTTTTTTAACTGCTAGTTTTGCAATAATTCCAACATTATCTCTATTCAACAATTCTATACCAGATTGATAAAGCTCAACTTTTGCATAGTCTATTAAAATAAGCTGATCAGATCGATATAGGAATAGCAATCCATCTTTTTTATCGTTTGTTCGTTTTTTATATAAATAGTTATAACCTAACTCCTGGAGAGGAACCAAAAATTCTTCCAAATGTTCTTCTTGCATTTCTTGAAGGCAAATCACCTGAAATCACCAACCACATAATTTTAAAAAATCTCTTTAGATACTCTTCTATAAATGATAACTTTAACAAAAAATAGAACTTTGAAATAGAAATAATTATAGCAAAATTGAAAGGAAATCACAATAAGTTCTTAAGTAACTTTTAATCACAAACACCATCAATATTTTATGTTACAAATCTATTTTCTATTATTATATTTCAAACTTATTTAATACTATTCACCATCTAATATCGTTTCTCGGTTAAATAAGCATATTAGATAAAAACAGTTTAGTTTACTATTTTTGACGTAAGTATGCCAAAATATATTCCTAGAATACCAACGTATAATGATACCAAAATTCTAATCAGATTGGTAACAATCTCATTGAATTATATGTATTATGCTTAGGCCAGCAAGCTCTAAAACATAGCAACGAATTTTATGTTACAGATTTCAGTAAAGATAGGATGATACGAAAATGAAGTTTTTTCTACAGATCTACAAATAAACACATGAAGATATAGAGTAGAATATTATACAGGGTGTATCAAAATTATTTATTATTATACTATTGGAAAGTGATTCTACACCTTCGTATTGACGGAGATCTGTTAAAACAATGATCGAAAAATCGGCTTTGACCTTGAAATCTTCATCTTATCTTTATTGAAATGTATAACACAAAATTCGTCGTAACATAAATAAGAAGTGGAAGCCGCTAAGTAAATAAAAATAAATGTGCATGTATTATTCGAGACTCTGCTAATAGGATAGTAGGATAAATATTAGGGAATAAACACGATTTGCAAATAAAAAATGCAGATTTTTCTAGAATTTATACTGCATTCATATCCCGCAATCGAAAACTCGAAAGTAATAGTTCGTAAGGCAATAAATGCTTCGTCGTATGATTTCGGAAAACTTAATTTATCAATTTTATCGTTAGATTGGTGCTTAAGATTGGTAAAACAGAAATTCGCCTGTTGGTGACCGAGACAAGAACCAAAGAAAAGCCATTTTACTTGTCAAATAATGTCATATAGTATCATTTCTATAGTAGTAAAGCGGATTCTCCGTTTACTTATTATATGCTTAGATAGGATATACCTCAACTCTAATACCTCAAATTTAATTGTCTTCTAACTTATAACTGATTTCTTCGCGAATCACTTCGAGACAGTCTATACAAATTCTAAAAATGATGCTACTTCCAATCGCATCTGTATTAGTACTCTAGGCACAGCTAATTCTCTATTAGCATTAGCGACGTATATAGTGAACGTCTGAACATCAACAAGAGTATAGGTGCAGATGAGATCCCCGATTATCAATATTTCATATGAATTATCAGTTCATTTTGCTTAGGGTTTATTTCAACTTCTGGCTGCTCTCCCAGTCAATGGAAAACAAGCACCAGTATAAAAATGCGGCGAGAATAAGAATACTGATATTACTAATTACAGATCGATATCTCTATTAAATGTCATGGGTAAGATATTCGAGAACATTGCGACAAAAAAAGAACTTGTACTCGTCGTCGACGTTATTTCAAACAATCAGCACAGCTTCGTATCTGATTGCTACACATAGGGGGACTGCCGTGTCGGAAAGTAGTCTGTGTTTTAGTGGCTGTGTCCTGCTTACGTGAGTCCTTGCGTCGTTGCACTTTATACATTTATGTACACATTATATTCCCCTTTCTATCTCGCTATTTAAACAGTCCCAAACTTGCTCCTCATTTCGGTCCCTAGTTTCCCCTAAAATTACATATAATTCTCCATTTCGAATGATAAAAGCCACATTCAATTCGATGCATTTCACTTCGGCTGTTTTTGAAACAATGCTAACTCCGATAAGTATTCGGAATTGTAAGTAAACACAATAAAATAGCAAAAATCTCTTCTTTTCGGCAGAAATTTATTTTTGATCGTAAGCGACGGAAAGTATACTCAATTTAGCGTTAACATTCAACGGATATAAATTATGAAACCAAACTATGAACGATATTCACTCAGCAAAGAGACTCAGCAAAGAAAAAATTGCAATAGTGCTGAATCTGGAGAACGAGGTGGCCCATGAGGAGCAGCAGTGTATTCTATTCACGATAACACAAACATTTCATCCAAAAATTGGTGTGAAAGTCCCATTCTCGATAAAACCTTCGAAATTATTGCATGTGGTCTTTCGCGAGTCCAAATCTTAACATTTCTCAATTGAGGACGCTACATAATTATAACTTAAGTAGCATCCAATGGCAAAAGTTTCGTCGAGTGACAGAGCTATTTAGAGTGCTCGAGTGCAGTGAATTTTATATGTCGAGTTTACATTAGAATTAGGGTTAGGCAATGGTTATTAGTCGTTATGCAATGGGGAATACAGTGACTAGTGCAAATACGATTATCATAGAACTGAACAAGTAACCGTGGTAATTAGATACTCGAGAAACTAATGACAATGATCCTAGGTTCAATAGCGAATCCGCGGTCGACGGGATGATAGATGAACGTGCTTACAAAATCTAAGTCGGACGCGTAATAATCACTGATCGTAAGGTGTTGCTCTATTCGTCGATGGGGTCGCAAGAAGGAATGAATTTCCGTCCCGATGATGCCACAGAGGAGAACTATATTGGGGTGTGTCTAAGGACACGAGATCATCGAATTCGTCGAGAATAGCCTTCGTTCAGAAAGTAAGGGAAATTGGCGTTGCTGCTAATTGGTCAATCTCCATATCGGTGGTTAGAAAAAGATGCTAGCCGCCCTCGAGGGAAAGTCGATAGTGGGAGACGTCGTTCGTTGGAAAATAGGTCTCCTCTATGTTCTCGTAGTTAGGACAAAGACTGTTTGTTTGAAGGACTTTAGTTAGCTAAATCTTAAGATTTATAACGGGCCCTCAGGCTAGCTGAACATGTACTGCGGAGACGCATCGACATCTGGTAATCATCTTACTGGAAGAATAGGGTCTGCGTGTGGCGAGCCGCGGGACAGAAACCGTTGGAATGTTTACTGTCGCGTGCTGCCACGAATATGTCTTTTAAGGAGAGCTATAGTGTTACTCCATACCTTTGTTAGACAAAGCGTTCATCCCGTGACCGCGGCTACGTTCGGCGACTGGCTGTCGCCTCGAGCCCAAGCTCGTTATCACAAATCTCGGATAAATGCAATCGGATCGAATGACGACAATTGTTTAATTAAGCCTATGATAGAATCTAGATTACGGTGTTAAGGGATTTTCCCGAAGTTCCAAAGGAAAGGCTCCGATGTCCTTTTATCTCCGACATATGAAATTGTAAATTTCCTCTCGTATTCGCCGCACTGTTATATGATTGAGTCGACGATCTGTTCTACGTAAGCTCGTTAGTAAATATGCGTGAGCAAGGAGTGATAATTAACCTACTTTTCCTTAGGAATACGGAGCCGGTTTGATCTTCGATATGGATTTAAATGTCGCAATACTAATTTTTCATCACAAAATTGTTAATTTAGTCGCATTGTCACAGTACCTTTCCTGCACTGTATTCTGACATATCTGTAATTTTCAGCTACTTCATCAGTAGCACGTTATTTTTCTTATTAAAAAAAAGTAAATGTAAATATAATGCAATACAAATGTAAATATAATATAATACGAACGATAATATGAACGAGTCAAGTCATGAGGACTTAGAGCCTCGTTGAAAAGGTTCTGCGATGTCAACTTAGAATCAGTTCTTCTTTTACACATCTAATAGAATCTCCTTGTAAAGGAGAATAGCTATAACCGATTCTAGAAACTCATCGATTTTATGACTCATCATTGAATTGTTAACAATGATAGAAATTAATTAAAAAAAAATTGACGTAGGTACCTATTGAAGGATTGACGCTGCGAGATAGAAAACCCAGAAAATTACATCACGAAAGATATATTATAAAAAGTTCAAATGAAGAAATGATAAACATTAGACACGAAGGAACAGATGTAGTGCAAGATCATAAAATATCAATATCTATTTCATGCTATTATATGAAATACAAAGCTAAAAATGCTATTGAATGGCTTAAAGAGCAATGAGAATGATCATAGTTTTGAAACACACAACGAAGAAAATGACATAACAGTAATCCAAAAAAAAAAGAAAATAGGTATACCAAAAAGAAAAAAATAAAGAAGAATTGGTTTCCAAAAATATAAATGCATTCTATGTATCAAATACGGTACTTCGAAACACAATCCGAATCAAATATGACTAACAACATGATAATGTCCCAAACGCAAAAAAACACTAATATTTATAAAATCTTTAAGTGAACTTCATTTATATTATTATTATATCTATATCTATATCTATATATTATTATTCATTTCTATTATAGATCAGAGAAAAGTGGGGTAAAACCGGGTGTCTAATACACTTTCATAGTAGAAAAGATCTAAAGAAGATCTAAAGTAAAGAAAATTAAGTGCTCCTTACACAACTAGAAAATTATATAGTTCTCTTTTTAAAAGATATGATACTTATTGTTAGATCAAAGGGAAATATGATTTTGTAGTATCCAGGTGAACCTGTCTGTGTGACGTCCTCATAGATTTTGACGAGGCCCATTTTAATTACTTGTTGTGCGTTCATATAACAAGAAACATAATAAGAACGGGCGGTCGGACCGTGAAAGTACTGTCCAATACACAAAAAGCAAGCATACGAAGTTTCATTGAGTTTGCTGGAATGATTATATGCGGCACATCGTTCTATTGTTTCCGACATCGAATTAGTAAGAGAGCCGGTGGCATAAATACTCACGTTATCGAATTATCACATTTGCAGTAAAACTTTAATGATAGACGAACAATGATAGAATTTACACCTAATGTGCCTAACTGCTATTTTCCGAACCGGGAATAAACAGATAACTTCTGGTTGATTGGTTTTGAAGCTGTTTACTTACGTCATCGTGCATATAAATTTTGTTGATGCTATAAGATACAGGATAATTAGCTTTAATAGAAAAATTTAGCGTGTCTCTCCAAATTCTATTACCACTTCCTAGTCGACCATTCAGAAAAAGATTAGTCGAAGTTCTTTAAGTGTCTACCGTCACGAACATAATATAAGACTGTGGGCACAGATAACAGACATAAACTTCTCTTACCAGTTGCACCTTGTGACTCGTGACTTTATGTGAACGGTATTTTATTTTTCTCCAGGATAATATTTCAAGATCATTGGGGTCCACCCACCCATTTTTAATATTTTTTATTTTTGTTTCTTTTTTTTTTTTTTTGTTATATGCATGTCACAACAAAGTATCATAATTATAATAGTTCTCGTCGAAATCGGTGTGATTGACCGGTATACCAGTACTCAGTTTTATCCTATGGGTATAGATAAAACCGGGTACCCATGTAAAATTACGGTGTTTCGCTTAAATCGAACATTTCAATTATTTCTTGCTACCATCAGCCCCTTAACCAGGAGAAGAAATTTTACAGGTCATTCGCACGGGAAGTGTGATTATATTTTAGATTATAGAGGCATATATATTTTAGAAAATTCCTTTTTATTGTTCTACAGAATCGACTCATCAAGCAAAAAATTAACTCGAGCAAATACCACTCGTCTATATCCTCTCCTAGCTTAAGGGATTAACAATAACAAAAAGAAAAAAAAAGACTAAGAAGGATTTAAATGGTTTCAAGGCGTCTATCTGGTGGTGATAAAAAATACTCTGTGAGGATTATCTTCGAGGTTTCCTCAAGGTCATCGAATTTTGTTTTATATATTAACATCTATTGTATATAATGCGATGTTATACGTGAGATAAAGGCGAGCTCGACGATCCAAATACCATGACCTTGAAGTGACCTTGAATACGAAAAAATGAATTTCAATTGGAAGAATGTAAATCACCTTATTTTGTTAGATGTTTAAAGTGGTAGCCGTCCACATCAATAGATTTTCTCATATGGTCGGGGAACCAGCTCGGAACTATCACCACGAATTGAGTGCATATGACAGCTCTTCTCTTAGAAAAACAATGGTACCCGGTTTTACCCTGCTACCCCCTACTCCAAGACAAAATAACAGGCCACTCAACAATTTTTAGTGTATTTTAAAGTTAATACAATGTAATAAAATTTTAAGGATTATATAATGTATTGTATATAAATTATATCTGCCCTTATTATTAGTAACATGATAAAGGACTGAGCGCTGTTTACATATTTTCATAGCAATCTAACCTACATATTTGTGTGAAAAATGGATGCGATAAAATGATAGGACATGTAAGATAATTTGCGTAAGGCAACTACACTGCTCGTCAAAAAGATAACCCAGGTGTGCTATCTTTAATTTCTCAGTGACGCGTGTAAAGTTTTTCGTCTGTAACGTATAATATCAAAACATTATGAGCTCAGAATATGCGGTTCGTTGAAAATAATTAAAAATATTATGAGGTTTAATACGTAACAAAAGAAATTGTTTCATTTTAAAAACGAAACGATAACACATGTACAATAAGAAAATAATAATCAATATAAATTGTAACTAACAATAATTACTTATCAAACGTATATACTTATTTAATGATGGGTACATCCATCCCCCTTTATTTTCTATTGCTTCTATTATACGATTTGGTATCCATTTATATAGTTTCTGGATATAATTTTGACTTAGCGTATCCCATTCGCGTACAATTGCATTTGAGGTGTAATAGTAGTTGTGTCGATCATTGTGTGGTGATAATGCTGGTGTTAGTGTAGAGGCAGAGATACGTTCTACTGCAGGTATAGATGTCGCTGCTGGGGTACTGCTGCTTTTCTTCTAATTTAGATGTCGTGGAATAAAAATCGGACTCCGGTCGGCGGGATTTGAACCCGGGTCCCGAAAGTTCGTAACCTAAGACGCTAAACACTGCGCTGCCGTCGTCCGACACTAGTTGCTGTCGTGTGCCGCCACACATTTTTTAATTCTTATACGTGTTGATACTCCTTTCCATTCGCGTATACGCCATGAACAAGTTCTACCCAGCAATTTTCAATAATATTAAGGACCAGAGAGCGCGCAGGTCACGGCAAAATAGATATATTATTTTCATTAAAATATGATTAGACCAATCTTGATGTGTGTACAGATGCATTATCTTGTTGAAAAATGTAATCAGGTCCAGAAGTGCGTTCTGCATGATTATTTATTTGTTCTTTGATTAAATTTATGTATCGGACCTTTATTATTTATGTAGCCTTCTCCATTTTTTTTCCCAATGCATTCTTTCTTTTGCAAAGCATAAACGTTCTACTTTGTGTTTCGTTGTTAAGGAAGGTTTCTTTCTCAATTTTAGCCTCTTACATCTTAATATCTTTGCAGGATAGTAGAACTCGACGAACACCTGAAACACTGGCACTAATAGTAGATTTATCCATTATTTGCTTCGTTGTTAACTGCAAGTTGGAAGCTACACGCAAAATTATTCGCTTATCACGATCGGATAACGATGACGGCCGACCAGTACTTTTCTTTTTGCCATAATCTTCAACATTTTTTAAGAAATTGTGTATTACTTTACGATTTCTTCTTATTACTTTCGATATTTTTGCTACTGATAACCGTTGCTGTTTTAGTTCAAGAATTTGCTTTTTTCAGACTCGTTTAGTTTTTTTCCGCGTCCCATACTTACAAATTTATATAACATTGTACTGTAATCTTTACTCGTTGATAGATCATGAACTACTGAGCAATTTCTAAACATATTGACAGAGTGTGTTATCATTTCGTCCTTAAAATAAAACAATTTTTTTTTTATTACACACTAAACCTCATAATATTTTCAATTATTTTCAACGACCCACATATTCTGAGCTCATAATGTTTTGATATTGTACGTTACAGACGAAAAGGTTTACACGCATCATTAAGAAATTAAAGATAGCACACCTGGGTCATCTTGTTGACAAGGAATGTAATCATTTTTATAAAAAGTTGTCTTTTACTTTACTATTTGCTAATAATATCAATAATTTCTAGAGTATACAGTTTATACTTGAATAATAATTTATATGAAGATTTATAGATTATTTTAATGTAAATTTCTATTCTTGCTTAACTATTGTGATTTCGTATCATTTACGCAATTGATGATATGATCTAAATAAATTATGTATACAGAGAATGTTATAAAAAGGATCCAGTACTTAACGGGCTTATAGTATTCGCCAAAAGGAGTAAAAGATGCATAATCTACATAGGTCCTAAAAGCAATCCTTTCGATATAAAATCAACTTTTATTATGTATTAACGTTCGATATTGTGAGTTTTTTCACAACACATGTAATGTAGCTATAACCGATGGAATCAAATGGCGTTGTTGCAAATTCTATCAAGCATGAAAAAACGCGTTGCATATGAAAACACACATAGTAACATAGAACGATGTTAGCGCTAGTACGAAGGACACGGGATGGCTTCGAGTTCGTCAAATAATTTATGAGTATTTCTCTTCTCTTACGAATCTTCTCTTTCGACACAGGAGAACTAGAAACATTAATTCATTCAACATTCTAAATACAAAATTATTATTGTCATAATATCCGATTATTATTTAACGGAGAAATATGCATCCTTCGGAACTGACATACAGAACACATGTTCTGATTTGTTCATCTTTAATTTCCAATGACTATATATTTGTAGAGAAAAAAATAAACGACAGATCAGATTGGTGCAGCAGCGAACCCGGATCTTCCGCTTGCCGGACGCATGCTTTCGAAATTAACCTATCCAGGCCGTCAACGAACATTTTCTCTCAAACTCCTAACTCTCAAATGGCTACACATTTAATGCGTTACAACGAGATATCCAACGCTAATAACTAATAAAAATTAATTTTACATCGGAATGATCGATTTTAGGATTTATATTGATTACACATTTTTTACTCTTCTCTGTGAGTATGTAATATAAGGCCCTAAGTTACTGAACCCTTCTTTTTAACATCTTGTACATATATTTCGTGACGACACGTCCCAAATTTCTATTATGTTAAAATTACAACACCCAGATGTACATCCTATTATGGATATTATCCACGAAAAGATAATTTTTAATAATCATCGCTATATCGCTATATGGTATCATATGATATTATTTCTTCATGTATAGGTTGCCCTTTTCTCCTAAAAAATCTTATATTGGTAATATCATACTAATTAATGCCTTAATTATCGCCTCTTGTACTTGTGTGACATCTTATTTTTATAATTCTCTCAGTCGAAGCATTTCCTTTTTCATTTATAAGAATGAACAAACGTGGTCATAAACAAGTTTTCGCATTGCCAATTCTATTGTAACATCAACAGTTTTCCTCTAAATTGTTTTCGTTGCATATTCTGCATATGAATGTCTACTCCTACTTTCTCTGCAATTTATCTTCATGATTTGAATTATGTTCCTCACACTCACATTTTTCTTCTTAAGTTTAAAATGGTTTTGTTTTTAGTATCTTTGAACTCTTTTCCAGGAGAATTTGATAATTAATATTATAACTAATTATTATTACCATTATTAATATCACTTTACAAAAACTGCTTCAATACAATTAAATACGCATTTATTGAGATCTTACTTATTATCCCATCATTTTGTCAGACCTGTTTTTTATATAAACGAATCAAATACCTATAAAGTTCCTAACTTCTAAAAAAACTTAAACAGCAATCGAAGCTTTTCTATGTTACCATGAAGGAACAGTGTATATGCCTCCGGATCTATAAAAAATCTTCTTACATTGCATTAACTTAGAGAAACGCAAAAATCCCTGAGGTGTCCTATCGTTTATTATATAGGGTGTATCTATATTCTCTGTTCTAGTTATAAGAAAAAGGGAGTATATCTCTGTATAAAGAAAGCCATAAATCATGTTACAGTAACAGATACATATAAAATTTAGAAGCACCTCATTAAGTACCTATTAAATCAATTTATTTAATCGCTACTTACGCGATTCTTGTTTGGTAGAGTTCATAGTCCCTTTTCTCCGACGGAAAAATATATTAAGGAGTCAGATTTTTAGCTCTCTAGCACAGATGAGGTTCAGGATAAGCCTAGTGCCTTACGGAGGTAGTATATAGTATACCAGCTACAAATTAGAATACTTTGATATAGTGCACAATTTATATCCACTAAGGAAAGCAACAGTCTAACAATTTTCTAACACCAGAAGCCGTAGTAATTAAAAATCATTTGAGGATAATTTCACGTGGCCACATTTTGATATTATGTTACAATTTTTTGTTGCTGATACTGTGCAATTCAGCAAGTTTATCTACACTTCTAATAGTGCAATGTATACGAATACGCGATTGTTGTACTCGTATTACAAGTTTAAACCTATCGGACCGCACAATACTACCGATGCCAAATCATAACTACACTGGAATCTAAATCATGTATGTGTTATTAAACCACGTTTAGACGCACAATTAGTGACTATCCTATTGTTTTTTTTGCAGAATACAGAACGTTTCTTATCACAACTGCTTTCTTACTCTAAGTGCTTTATGATGTTTCTAATTGTTCAGAAGTTGAAATTACATTAATTTCATTAATTTTCATACATTTTAGTAATTTTTCGAGAACTTTCACCGCATCTATGCAGAAATAAAATTTCATTTCACACGGATGCGGAGATAAATTACATAGATCGAGATTAATTGCATACATAAGATTCACTGTTTACATTTGCATTCTTACAATCATATTTAAAATGTATAAAAGAAAGAAATTCCAAAAAATACACTAGTATATTTTCTGTCTAAACTCACAAGTGTTATTTTGGCTATGAAATTTTCATTCTTCTTCCTGTATTTCCTTAAATTACATTATTGAGAGCTTGATAAAAATAAGCTACTTCTTCACATTAAAAGACACTAAAAAACAAATTTCGTATATCACTTTAACGTGCAAAGGTAATTAAAAAAAATATTTAAATGCCAATACTTCTTTGATTTACTGCAAGTACATCTTTATTTTATAATTTTCCAAGTGAAACATTGCTAAAAGCTACTCATTGGTAGATACCTTTGACACCATGTAATATAACTGAGGATCATTTATCATCGACAAACTAAAAGGAGCGACTTAAAATTAAAAATAAACAAATTTTATGCAGTCGATGTTCGAATATTTTCTATACATCAATGTTTATCTACCGAGACTATCTACTATCGAATACATATAAACTTGTGATTTCTATAATGAAAAAATTTTAATAGGAAAAGCTTTCCAGTATATGTACTGGATATATTAGATACACTTCATAAGATCTAAACTTCTCCCGCGCCTAATTGATTTAGAAATTAAGGTAACTGCTACAAAGCAAATGATTTCACCAAGTTTAATAAGTTTAAAATATGTTGTCATGGTTAACATTCCGAACAACTTCGCCCTCTAAATGTTACTTGTCACTCGACTTTAGTTTCCGAGATATTTGTAGAAATATATTTGATGCTGTATATTGTATTTTGCTGTCTACAATATGTATGTTATTAGTCTGTGGTATTCCACAGTATAAACCATATTGCTTAATATCATATTAAGCAATTCATTTCTATTTGTCTTATTGTTCACTACTTTACTTTATTTTACAGCGTAGGCGGCTGAATAATTATCTAACTCAAACCTAACCCATTGATTTTTCTTTTTCTGAAAATGATTGAAAATGGTTATCAAAAACGAGTTAGATTGAGTTATATAAAAGTACAGGCACCGTGAGCCGTGAGACGTCCATCTATGCCAGAATGAAGTGCAATCATAAGTAACGTAAATTGAACTAAAGCTTTTTTTGAATATTCCGGAAACCAAAACCGAAAAACGGGAAAACATGTATAAGCAAAAATTGTTCAAAATGACCTTTAACCTTGACAACATATTTCAATGTCTTTGAAATCCGTGACGTCGTCTGCTTTATAAATAATTACCACAATTAATATCAAAATGCATCATTAAATATCATTTAATGCATGAATTCACATACAACGCTGCTGTTTATGCGGAATTGATTGTGGGGTTACAGATAGTCAATCACATCTCTCATAAAGTTTACTCGATCGAAACTGGAACCATCTACCTGAGTTAGAACATAAAGTAAGATACCATTCCGACATGTTATGTATCACAAATTTATATCTTATATAATAAATATCAGAATGCGATGAACCTAGCGGTGTGACATCCTCTTTGATTTTGATGAAACTTTTTTTAATTATCTTGTTCTGACGCGTATATAACGAACGAAATAAAAATGATCAGTCGAACCTCAATGATCTCTAAAAAAAATAAAATGCTGTTCATACCACCTTTTTTTAAACTTCTTCTATTCTCTGATAGTATTCAATAAATAGAGACGAAATATAACGGTTTAGACTTTAGGAATCCATTGGTTCAAAAGTTATCGTCAATAGATGAATCGATTTGGCAAATATAATTTCGGACAAGAATTACCAGTGGTCGCAAAGTCGGAAAAATGTGTAGCACAACAAATACTACAACGATAACGTTCATAGCGCCAATAAAGGCTAATGCTTTAAAGATCTATCTCTACTACATAAGACAGAGCAAGCCATACTATAAACTAGGACAGTATATTATTTTTTTTCAGGGTCATTGGAATCCGATTGCCCGTTTTTATTATTTCTATTATTATACATACGTCACAACAAGTAATTAAAAAAAAGTCATTATACCGGATGTATGATGTCGATGACAAATTGACCCATGTTATATATAAAATAAATTTAAAATACTACAATGATATTTTTCAGATTTTCAATAGTTTTATTTAAAAAACTGCAAAATAAAAGTTTATTTTCAATTTGCAAACTAAATAATAGAAGTAACTTTTTGCACATTAAGAAGTAATTAATTAATAAAAAGTTTCAACTTTCCTGAATAGAGGAAGAAAGATTACATCATTTAATAGTTAATTATCTCATTGCAAACGTTTGTAACTACCCTATTTAAAATTTCGTAGATACAGTTACTATCAATTTTAACTGCTATTGATGTTACAATTTGATTCTATATTGAACTGCTAAAATTGGAAGTGACATCAAAATCGGTGTGAGCCTTCACTGCTTGATAACAGGATTACTACGATAGCAAGGTGGATACCCTGTACCTCATCTGTGCTTCTAATATTATATAGAAATATATACACAAAATTACTTTAAAAAACTAACGTTAGCTTGTGCTCCTAAAATCTCTTGTAAGAGAAGCTGCCTCCTAATCTTCCAAGACAGTGCCTGTTTGTCATGAGCCTTGTACAAAAATGGATATGTTTCCAATAGATATTGTGCCAAAATGTTGAAGGATAATACTCTCAGAATAAAAGATTCTTCAGAATTAGAGGTCAGCTTCTCTGGAAAAATTTATATAATGAATATCAAATATTTGTTTCTGTGATATTAATACTACTTCTTACCTTTCTTAAAACGTATCCATTGTCTCATTGCTTTATACTTCTGTTTATCAGACATGTACTTATCCATTAAAAACATTGGAGTTTCAACACATGCATTTGTCCCAAGAACTGTTTGCATGTTACTTTCACATGTTAAATTTTCTGGTAAAAAATTTAATGGGATTTCATAATTATTACTAGAAGTGTAATATGTTTCCACGAATGGTTCCATTGATGCTTGATTTAATTTCTGTTGTGCAGCAGAATTTGCCATTGTTCCCACCAAATTGTAGCAAGATAGTCTCTCAGATGTTAGTATATTTTTACAAAAATTTCTCAAAAATACTTGCTTTGCAGCTAGTCCGGACATACGAAAGGGTAAAAATGGAACAATATCATAGTAATGATGCTGAAAAAACAACAAAGCTATGTTTTAATTACCAACCTTCAAAATTCTTATATAATTACTTTTACATTATTAAAATTTGAATATATTCACAATTAATTTTCATTTTTTATTAATACTCTATGATTTTTTCCTTTTATTAATTAACTGATTATTTTCTTACTAATAATCAATTTACAATAATTTACGAATATTTTACCAATAAAGTAATTAAGATCCTATAGTATTGCAATAATTGATAATGATTAGACTATGCGGATCTTTATACATTTATGAAAAATTTAAATATGCAAAAATCTATAGAATACATAAAATATTCAAAAATATAAAAGGAATTCAGAATAAAGTATTTCTTCTAATATTAAAAGGATCAAAAGTACTTCTATTCATGTTCCATTTTTATGTGTAAAAACATGTTTTTACGTGAATATCCGCAGTCTAATAACTAAATAACAAGAAATTATAAATAAGTAAAAAAATATAAGTTTACTAATTTAATACATACTTCTTTATATTATTAAAAAGTTATTTTTACCAATAATATAATAATAATAAATTTCTAATATTTACAATATAATGTATTCTAACATTATACATATATGTATTCTATTAAAATAAATCTATATATATTATATTATATAATGTAAAAGTTACTGATTCACTCATCAATGCTCATCCCAAACCACTGTACTTAGAAGAGCAAAATTTGGACAGTATACTTCTTTTATGATATAGACGTGGGATGAAAAAGAATTTTTAAAAATACAGATCCCAAAGAGATTAAAAAGCGGTATATTTTTTTTAAAGGATACTCATTTCCCATGAGTTGCTGAAGTTGGAAGTCAGCATAAGAGCTCCTCATTAAAAATAAACAAATATTTGTTCGAGTGCTTTCTGAAATTTATCTTGTAAAGGATGGTCAAATAGAAAGTAATAAATATATTGTATATATAAATCAATTTTGAAATTGAAGAATGTATTAAATATATAATATTATCAAAATAAAACAATTATTAAAACTATTAAAATACATATAGATAATATAACTTTCCTTTATATTAGAAAACATTTCTAAATCATGTAAATTAACCTAAATGTTTAAATATACAGGGTGGACTAAATAGCATGTTACAAGATATATTATTAAAAATCATTGCAAATATTGATTCTATTAATTTTTAATTAAATAAAATATATGATTTAATTATAAGATATGCACCAATTTTTGGGATGACTACTACATAATGTAAAAGATTAAGGGTAGAACCAGATATTAATGAATAAAAAAAGTTTGTTTTTATTGTTTTTAAGCGCCAAATCCTTCCCTTAAATATTGCCTACTTATTATAAAACAGCCTTTATAAATTCCAAGTAATATGCTGTGTACAAGAAAGAAATTTCTTTTTGAGGAAGTGCATAAACGAAAATTTTAATTATTTAAATTGGTAAATTTTCAAAGCTATCTTTTACTGTTTTCTTAAATTTTTCCATAGGATTATATCTTAATTACTTCACTGATTTTATCTTACAAAGAAATGGCAAGAACTGTAAAATTTTAAATGAGTTGGATGTGTATACATTCAATGCTTCAGGTTATTGGTAAAACAGCTCTAAATGGATTTGAGTACATGGCCCACTGTTTTCAGGAAATTAATAAGTTCTTTTTATATCTTACTTTATAAAATCCTTTTAATACTAATGCTATATTATTTTAATTTTAAATTTTTACAGTTTATTTTGAAAAATTTTTTATTATTTTTATTTATTTATTTTTTTTATTTATTATATTATTCCTGCATATTCTTACAAATCTTCTGGGAGATAAGGGGCCATACATTCAAATTCTTTTGGAGCTATTTTACCATCAACCTAAAGCATCGAATGCACATACAATATGAATACAAAACTCATACAAGACTTCGCAGTTCTTGACATCTTCTTGTTAGATATTATACATAACGCTTATTATATATCAATTAATTAGAAAAATTAATTCATACATTAACTTAGAATTGAATTCATACAATTTCAAAATTGAATAAAAAACTGATAAAAATGTTTAAAATCTGTATACATTTATATATAATATTATACAATATTAATAATGCTCTTTATAAATTACAATAACCAATTATTTAGAAATATTTCATTATGTAAGTATATACAACATCAAACTGCATAGATTATTTATATAATGGTCCTATTTTCGTATTTTTAATGTATATACTATTTTCATATTAATATTAACCAATATTAGACAATTTTAAATTTTATCAAATATTCAGGCTGTTATATGAACATAATATTCCAATCAATCTTTATAATATATGTATAATATTATCATGATGCAATAAACATCTTATGTAATAATTTGCATCTATTATTAAATACATAGTAAACTTTTTACATTAAATAAAAGCTGCAAAATATGGCTTCAAAATCAAGTTCCAAATTTAATAATAAATCTTTAAAATACTTAAAATATTTTATAATTTATTAAATATCTTTTAAAAAAATGTACTAAAGTTAGAACTACTCTTTGTTGAATGCTTATTGTATTGAGTAATATTCTAAACATTATGTTACTTAAACTAGATTCTCTTTTAAGAATAAAGGTTTCATGAATGTAATATATAGATTTAGAACATACATAATTTTTTCAGTGAGTACCATCTTGAATAACTTTTAAATTTATTTGTATATTTGTCTGCAATAATAAAATCACATTGTTTTCCTATTTAAATGGATTTAATTTTTTGATTTAGTTAGGCGTTTTTACAATGAGACGATATCTATGTTCCACTTAATGATATAATTTAAGAGTCCTAACTTATTAAAAATTGTATTTTCTTTTTTCTTAAGAAAAAATTTGTTTAAATTTTTTATTTGTTTAAATTACTTACAGTTATTCAATAAAATAAAGAAAGGCTTCCTAATATGAATTATTGGTTACTTAATTTTTATAGTATTTATGACATACAAACTAGAAATTATTTGGAAAGTTCTAACAATTAAGATCATTATTTAAAAGTGTTATGCAGAATGTTATAATTTTATATTTGTATCATTATTTCAATATTTTAATAAAGTATTTTTGTCGAAGTTCAGTTTGAAGTATAAATATTGTAAATAGTACATATATAACATAACGAAATTATAACAAATAGGAAGGATAAATGTGCAAAATCATGTAAGCTAAAACCATAAGGATATATGTAACATTATGATTTTACACTAAATGAAAAATTTAGGATACGATGTTAGCACTAGAAATTTTTATTTATATAATTTTTATAAATGAATTCATAACATTATGAATATATGTAACTCAATAAGAAATAATATTAACCTTATTGTATAATATGAGATGATACATAGGAAAAGAAAAAGTAAAAAACGAATAATGTTATCATACCTCAGATTTGTAACGAAAAAGTCTGAAGAAGACGTCAAGTCTTTTAACGTAAATTTTCCGTGGTAACTTGCTAGCTGTATTCATTTATTTATTAAGTAGTGGGGATATTAATACATAACTATACGCAGGTGCATAGGTTAGGTTATGTCATCTGTTGTCAGAAAACGTAAGCATATTTTCCCCACCCGTGCAAACATACATATGTAAGTAGATACTGTCGCGTCGTCATAGTGCACAATAGACAATTGATACAATAGTCAATTTCAAAATTCTGTAATTATTTGAACGTATTCAATACTTATATCTCGACAAACTATATATCAAATAATTAAAAACAATATAAATAACGTAATTAAAATTATATCTTAATAAAGAAAAAAGTTCGTACGTGATTATATATTAATTATACTTTAACAAAAACTTTTGATAGACACATACCGTTATTTTTTACTCTAAAAGTTGTATAATTCATTTAACCGTTTTAACTCATTAATAATCTTTATCGAAATTTAAAATTTCTGTAAAAATGTACACACATTTATTTAATTAATCTGTGTTATTAGACGAAATTATATCAAAGAGGAAATGAGAGCGCTGACGCTTATGGTTCCGGTTGTTCCCGGACTAGTGCTGCTAACAGCGGTCAAGTGTTGAACGTTTTCACGCTAGCATATACAAGAACCTATAAAGTTAGAGATCTGTCCTGTTTTGTTACAAGAGCTTCATGATACAGTACCACAGAAAAGTTCATGCCGAAATAGACAAATATGAAAATAACAGAATTGCTTAGTAATTAAATTTAGTTGAATCTGAAAGAGGAATTAATTGTTTATTATTGTTTTTTAGAGAAGAAAAGAATATCCTTCCTTTTGAATCAGTGGTATGATATTTAAGTTTAACATTAAATTTGCTTTTTTGATGATAATGTTTTTCTTATAACAAAGCCTAAATTTCATTTTAATAGTAATTTCAGTAGTTGATAGGCTGCGAGTAATATTTTTGACGTAATGTATCTGTTTTGTATATGTATTCGTTTATAAAAACGGTAAATACAGAAGAACAAATTAATTGCAGACAAGATTTGACATCATCACTAATTTGTAATCGACGATTTCTATCCATCTTAGTTTTATTACTGAGTAAAATTCATGTTAATTATTTAGAAATTTGCCTTTATCACGGATTTTCATGGATTTTGAGGCCTGCTGTCGAGGCCATTATTCTAAACACATTTGTGGTATTCACGTTATTGCCGTTCAACCCTAATTCCTATCCAAAATATTTGCAAAAAACTGTCATTACTAGCTCATTGGATCCCGCCTATATGTGTGCATCTGTGACAGAGGCACAAATCACAAGTGTAACCATAGCCGACTCGTTGGCCGCTTTGTTCATTGTTTAGCGATCTGTTTATGTTTATATTCATCGGCCATCATTCTCTTTGTCTTTCTATCACATTTTACGAATCTAAATAAACAGCTTCTGCGAATACTTCGTTCACAATGGCATATGCAAAACTACAGTTTGTTTTCGAAAATTTTACTTCAGTATAGATCTTTGTTATTATTTTTTATTAAATTTGTAATTATTTTTATAAGTAATTTGTGATTACTTTATGCGGACGTTATTGTCACGTAAAATAAAAAGAAATTTAAGAAAAAAAGAAACGTTATTTTTCTTCTGGTTTACAATACACTTCCGAGCTCTAGGCGTGGCTGTTCAAGACTGACTTGGATGCTTTTAGGGCGAGCATATAAATTCTTTTATTCGTGGGAGTGGGAAAAGGCTTCGATCATATATTTCGGAGAACGGATAGAGTGACCGGATGTTATCCCGATGGTCACTCATGCTAAGGCGCTTGGAATTTCGATATCTTATCGCTTTGTTTAGTCGGATTTCGTCTGTGACATTATCGTCGTCTCATAGTTATTCAAATTCAATACATTGATGATATTAACTTTACCATTATGGGAGATAGCAACAATGAGCCACATAAATAAACTAGAGTCGCTACAATCGATAATACTGAGAACAATAGTCAACGCTCCATGGTATGTCAGAAACGAGGATATACGCAAGGACTTAAAAATGTCAACGGTCAAAGAAGAAATCGGCAGGTACGCAAAAAAATACAAGGAAAGAACGGCAACAAATCCAAACCAGCTGGCTGCTGAAACGAGCAAAACTCTCATAGAAAGGAGATTAAAAAAAAAACACCCCACTGACCTCACTAAAGAAATAAAATAGTCAAACTCGAAGATGGTATCCCGCTGGGGGTAGCCATCCACATGAAATTTAGCAATTAAGTTAGAAAAATATCGACGTCATTCGATACTCATCATCGTGCGTCGAGGACAATCTCCCCCTCCCCCATGGGGGAATAACGATCATGCAGTTGCCGAGAGTTTTTTTCTGCAATTATTGGAGGTTTCTTTTACGAAAACTGTCGGTACCACTACAGTAAATTCTGTCTATCGTAAGCGAATTTCAAGGAAATATAATCTATTATTTATAAAAATGCATCCCGATTTATCCTTGATGTCGCGTTTACTTAGGATGGTAATAAATGCGTAGAATAGTCCGAACCGTTCGCTCGTGTGGACGATTCTACAAAGAATACTGAAATATGTTTGTCGCAGTCACGAAACTGTTGAAGCCCACTAGCCTGTGCGCTAGCAAGGAAGAGGATATAATTTACGGCGCCATACTCAACATCCCACGTGGAAAGGCTCACGACGGCACTGGAATTATCATCAAGACCACCAATAAAACGCTATGAGCTTCCATCATTCCAGAAGAGCTACCTCCAAGCTACAAACGTAGCGATAGAAGATTGGCATGACAGCAGTATGCTGTCCTCCTAGACATTGTATTTCCAAAGAAGACTTCGATAACTTCCTCGAAGACTTGGATAGTAGATTCATAGCTGGAGGAGACTATAACGCTAAACATACGCAATGTTTATCACAGTAAGGGGCAACTTATCACAGCAGACTTATCACAGTAAGAGGCAAAAATCTTTTGAAATGCATAAATGCCAGCAAACTTAATTATCTCAGTACAAACGAACCCACTCACTAACCCACTGACACTAACAAACTACATGATTTATTAGATTTTTTTATAACTAAAAACATCTCGCCAAGATATGTTCAAATCAATTCATCTGTGGAACTCTCTTCAGATCATTCACCCGTTATAGCAACAAATAACTCAACAATTATTGAAAATCAACCAAATGGCATTATTCATAACCAACTCAGAAACTGACAGTTCTTTAGGGAAGTCTTCAATCGTTCAACATCAGCCTTAATACCCTTAAAAAAACAAGGGAAGATATAGATGCAGCCACGGAATATTTAAACATCAGTATAATAAACGTGATCCGTTCTTCCACCCCTACTAAGAGTTTTGCTAATAAACATGAATACCCCCATTACTTAATAAAAAAAATCGTAGGAAACCGCAGACTTAGCAGAGTATGACAAAGTTATAGAACTACCGACGACAAGCGTAAGCTAAATAATGCAACGAGAAAATGAACTAAAATCCGTAAAAATTATAAAAATGACTGTTTTCAAAAATATCTCGCTAATCTGTCTCCCACAGCTGACTCCAACTGCTCACTATGGAAGGCATCCAGTAAACTCACTCGTCCTCCGCAAATAATTCCTAATTTGCTGTCCACAGTTCTGCCTGAGCCTCCGAGCTAAAAGGACGTGTAAAACAGTGCTTCAGAGAAAATGCAGCAAGTGGGGAAAAGACACATTATACACGGCCAACATACCAACAACTAACAATAGCAAAATACTGACTTTTGCGGATGACACAGCCGTACTAGTCAAGCACACTAACCCTGTAACAGCAGTTACATTACTACAAGAACATATCACAAAAATAGAAAAGTGGCTTCAAGTCAAACAAATTAAAGCAAACCCCGATAAATGCAAACACATTACATTCACACTGCGAAAACAGATACTACCAAACATTATACTAAACGGCACGCAAATAATCCAAACAAGGCAAGTGAAATATCTAGGACTCCACTTAGATACACGATTCACATGGAAACAGCATATTAAATCGATAATGGATAAAATACAGATAGCAAGGAGACAAATGTATTGGCTAACAAATCGAAAATCCAAACTAAGTATAGAATATAAACTAAAAATATATAAAATGATCATAAAACCAATCTGGACGTACGGAATACCACTATGGGGAACAGCAGCAATGAGCCATATAACCAAAATAGAGGCAATGTAAGCTAAAATTCTTAGAACAATAGTAAACGCGCCATGGTACGTTAGAAACGAGGACATTAGGAAAGACCTGGGAATACCAACGGTCAAGGAGGAGATTAGCAGATGTGCAAGAAGGTACAGAGAAAGAATAGCAACGCACCCGAACCGGTTGCCAGCGGAAACGGACAGCACATCAAACATAGAAAGAAGGTTAAAAAGGAAACACCCAACAGACCTCACAAAGGACATAACCTAACAAACACGATGATGGTACCCCACTGGGGGTAACCACCCACATGTTATATTACCGTTATAATATTTTACCAAATGTCCTAATGGACAAATTGTAAAATTTAAATCAATAAAATAAAAAAAAAAAAAGTGGGGAAAAGAAAGTTACGAACGTCAACGCCGATAGCCAAATGGTGGAAATCCGTATCTTCTACTAAGAGGACTATTATCAAATCTAAAATGCAAACTGTTATGTCATACCTCACAAAACTGTAACCTTAATTATCGATGCGTAAAATACATTGAGCCGCACTGACCAGGCGAGTGCAAAATAAGAAAAGAAGACGCGGAAACAAAGACAAAATCAAACCTGCGACCTATACGCCTCCTACCCAACATAAGCAAAGTATTCGAAATAGTCATAAACAACCCCCTAGTCTCCTTCAGCACAAAAAACAACTTAATCCCAGAAAATCAAATCGGCTTCCGATACAAACATTCCACACTGCACGCAATAAATAAACTAACATCAGACATCTGGTGGGCTCTCAATGCAAAGCAACGAGTAGCCGCCTGCCTTGAAAAAGCATTCGATATAGTAAGAATTTTAGGCCCTATATACAAAATATGTATTTCTTTGGACAATAAACGTTATAATTAAAATTAAAAAAGCACTCGTTTTCGTCTGATCACGAAAGTTAAGCAACGCTAGGCACGGATGGTACTTAGATGGTCGACCGCTTGAGAACTCCGTGTGGTATTGGTTTGTTTATTTTTCCAATTTTTTTTTTTTTTGCTTTCCTAAATAATCTATTTTTAATAATCTATAATATAAGCATCGAAAAAAAGTACAAAAAAAGTAGAATGTTTTAGTACTACGCGACTATTACCATTATATACATTTACATTATATACATTGCATTATATACATTATATCATTCTCATTTTTACATACATTTGTTTTTTTAATATTCTTTTTTCTTGAATATTAAGAGCAAGTAACAAAACTACTTACTTCAGCCAACTCTCATACCACGTTGAGTGCACTCGTTCTCGTCCGATCACGAAAGTTAAGCAACGTAGGGCACGGATAGTACTTAGATGGGTGACCGCTTGGGAACTCCGTGTGGTGTTGGCTTTTTTTAATTTTTTACTATTCTTCTTATTTTTCTTAATAATTTATGGTCATGTACATCGTGTTAAAAATATACTTTTAGTATTACAGCGTATGTCAATGTCGTGGTTATTCGTCATACATCCAAGTACGCTTGTTTGAAAGTCAATAGACTATTGCTGAATCACGTACTACTTATAAATTGTTGTCTAGCACGTAAGTGTAATTTCATGTACATTATACGCCAGTACTGTGCGCTATAATTCATAAACTGCACAATAGATTTAACGCACCAATTATCTATGCATCTATTGCACTGATTCCTGCAGTAGTTTTTACTTTCGATACTCTATGGCCGCCGTTTGCACAAAACGGCTATTTATATTTATTCCAATTTTTATTCCACAGATGACGACATGATAAATTTGTTAACATATAGCAAACTTGATACCGAATATTTATTATATACGTCTAATCCATTATGCCATTCGTGGTTTAAGTGAATATTTACTTTCACGTTAAAAAGACAAAGAAGGTGAAATCATACTAATGTAGTATCGTAAAGAGTTTGATTAGAGATCGGTTAGAAATAGAAAAAACCGTGTCATCGTTCTTCTGTGGTTAGTTTACATTGGAGAGCGCCTATGTGACTAAAGTCACCTAGTTCTTGCAAAACATGAGCATGCAGAGTTACAAGAAAAACAATAAACAATGCTAGAGCAGAAGGACGGTTTCAGGTTCAAGGAGCGATGACCGAGTGGTCAGAGTATGCGAATGGAAAAGTGAGTGTGTTGCGAGAGTCAGAGTTGATCGAGTTGTCAGTGTGGTAGAGTTGTTAGAGTTGCTACTGAGTGAGAGAGAGAGAGAGAGAGAGAGAGAGAGAGAGAAAGGGGGGGGGAGTGAGAGAGAGAGAGAGAAAGAGAGAGAGAGTGAGGGAGTGAGAGAGAGAGTTAGATTCGTTGTGACAAGAGTTGCCAAATAACTGCAAAGTTATTTGAGATAGATACGAGTATCGCATTTAGTTTCAGTTAAACAAACATCGTTTTCTGTCCAATTAATATCTGTACATTAAATTCATTATTAATAAATTGTAATTTATCGGAGAGAAATTTATATTTTAATTTCCACGATATTACAATAGAGACACTACAAGCTAAAATTCTTAGAACAATAGTAAACGCCCCATGGTACGTTAGAAATGAGGACATACGGAAGGACCTGGGAATACCAACGGTCAAGGAGGAGATTAGCAGATACGCAGGAAAATATAAGGAAAGAATAGGAAGACATCCAAACCGGCTAGCTGTGGAAACGATCAACACCTGAAACATGATAGAAGACTGAAAAGGAAACACCCAACAGACCTCACAAAGGACACAACCTAACAAACACGATAATGGTACCCCACTAGGGGTAACCATCCACATGTTATATTACCGCTATAGTATTTTACCAAATGTCCTAATGGACAAATTGTAAAATTTAAATCAATAAAATAAAAAGAAAATTATACTTTGTATAATCTTTCTTCATTGTGACATCGGAGTCCAAAATTTCCTCTGTGTAATTGATTACTATAAAAAAGTGTAAGGAAAATAAAAATGTACGAAATAAAAACCAAACCAGTTCACGTGGACAGATATTCAAGGTCATTTTCGTTCGAAAACGAAGTCTCATATTGTTCGACCGTTCGCGGAGGAAGCGTGTCAACGGGAGTTGTAAATTCCCGTTACAATTAGATTATCGACGCTACGAACTGATCGATCCCCTATTTCGGTTAGGATAATAGAGGTGGTTAAATTAGTATAACACTGAGTTTAACAGGTTATAATATACACTTTATTCTAACAACTGGTCTCGCGAAGAATATAAATGTTCGAAGAGACTGGCGTGATAAGTTACGATGTCGAATTGTAACGTCGTTTACAATAAGGTTAGAAGTGTTCGACTCGAAATGTTGCTAGCAAGACCACGATGTTAATCGTAGTAGGAGTAACTTGCAAGTGTTAAGGAATAATAATTTACTGACTTTATTCACACAACATCGATACATATATATTGCACACTGAAGACCTCGACAACTTTCTTACACGCACACTTGTTGTCAAACACACTATTCTAGAAGCTTCTAACTTCTAACAGCAGTCTTTTGTCTCAACTAAGACCTGGACATCCTCTGACGCTTACACACACACTCTCATGTACAGTGGAAATGTATCATTTTCCTAACAGCAAGCAATGAGTTACGGTGTCGCGAGAGGTATAAATCGCAAGTAAGATATGAACCAAGAGATGTGTTCAGCGATTTAGCGACTTGGTCACTAGTAGAGAGATGTTGACTGATCTAAGGGCGAGAAACCAGTAAAGTTCGGTGACGATGCTGTGGCGAAGGAAAGCTAGTGATGGGTGTGTCTAGCGCACGGGACCATCGGATTTGTTGATGACAATTTTAACTAGGAAAGAGAGGGCAATTGCTTCTGATTGGACAAGAAGAAGGTTGGTGGACAAGGAAAGATCCTAGCCGCCCTCGAAAAAAAGTTGCTAGCGGGAGATGCCGTACGTGGGAAAAGCCAACTTTCTCTCATCTTCCCGAAGTTTTTTTTTTATTTATTTAATTTAAATTTTACAATTTGCCCAGTAGGACATTTGGTAAAATATTATAGCTTAGTGGTATAATAATATAACATGTGGATGGTTACACTCAGCGGAGTTCCATCTTCCAAGTTGTTTATCTTACTTTTATTGTGAGGTCTGCGGGATGCTTCTTCTTCAGTCTTCTTTCTATTATGGTTTTATTTGTTTCAGCAACCATCTGGTTTGGGTGTGTTACAAGCCTTTCTTTATACTTTTTTGCATATCTAGCGATTTCCTCTTTGACTGTTGGAATTTTTCAATCTTTTCGTAAGTCTTCATTTCTGGCATACCATGGAGCGTTAACTATTGTTCTTAAAATTTTTGCTTGCTCTGTTTCTGTTTTATTTATGTGACTCATTGCTGCCGTCTCCCATAGTGGGACTCCGTATGTCCAGATTGGTTTGATTATTGTTTTGTATATATTTAGTTTATTCATTATGCTTAATTTAGATTTCCTATTGGTTAACCAGTACATATGCTTCCTTTTTTCACGTATTCTGTTTATTATTGATTTTATATGATGCTTCCATGTAAGGTGTGTGTCTAAATGTATTCCTAGATATTTGACTTGCTTTCAGTTCAGTTCAGTTGGATATCTGGTGTTTTTCCTTTTCTAAGTGTAAATGTTATGTGATTGTACTTACTGGTGTTCGCTTTTATTTGTTTATCTTGCAGCCACTTTTCTATTTTTGTGATATGTTCTTGCAGTAATTTGACTGTTGTTTCTGAGTTAGTGTGCCTGACTAGTACGGCTGTGTTGTCCGCGAATATCAGTATTTGCTATTGGTAGTTGTTGGTATGTTGGCCGTGTATCGTGTGTATAGTATTGGTCCTAGGACGCTTCTTTGCGGTACTCCTGCCTTGATATCCTTAATTTCAGAATATGCCTCATTTATTTTTACTACAAAGGTTCTATTATTTAAGTAAGATTTGAATAGTTTGTAGATTTGTTCTGGAAATCGATTTTTGAACGTTTGAAGAAGTTTTTCATGGTTAACTTTGTCAAATGCTTTTTCGATGTCCATAAAGAGTGCCGTGCAATATTGTTTTGTTTCCAGCGTTTGTAAGATCTCATTGACGAGTCTGTGCATTTGTTCTATTGTGGAGTGTTTGTTTCTGAATCCAAATTGGTGATCTGGTATTAATTTTTCCTTCTCTATTATTGGTTTTAAGCGGGCGTAAATTATTTTTTTCTAGTATTTTGGAAAACACAGGAAGTAGTGATATTGGTCTGTAAAATGCTGTTTGGTGTGGGTCTTTGCCTGGTTTAGGTAACATTATGATCTGTGCTAGTTTCCATAGTTTAGGATAGTATTGGATTCTTAGTATTCCATTGAATATTATTGTCATTAGTCTTATCGCTTTTGGCGGAAGGTTTCTCAAGATTTACCATTGATTTGGTCGATTCCTGGTGCTTTACTTGTCTTTGTTGTCTTAATTAAGTTTGTAACTTCTTGCGCTGTTGTGCTGAGTATGGTGCAACGTTTATCAGTTGTGTTGCTGGCATTTTCCACTTCTTCATTTGTTTGCCATTTGGGGATGCTGTTATTAATTTTGTACGGTGAAAATATATTTTGTAGGTGCTTCGAAAATTCTTCTGCCTGCTCTTCGTTGCTTCTGGTCCATATGTTGTCCATTTTTCTGATCGCTGGAATTGATTTTATTGTTTTCTTAATTTTGTTAGTGACTTTACGTAGGGAGTAGTTGGTATTCTCATGCGTGGATAGTGATTCGATAAATTTTGAGAATTCGTTATTATGATGTTCCCTTATTTTATTCTTTAATTCCTTTGTAAGTTTATTTAGGTTTTTCTTGTTTTCTCGTGTTCTCTGTTTTTGCCATTTTGCTTTCGCTTTTCTTTTTTCCCTGATTTTATCTAGAATGTCTTGTGGAATAATTTTTGATTGCCTGTTATTTGATTCATGGGTGGTAGTTGCCCACGCTGCTTCCTGTACTGTTTCTGTCATAGTTGCTACTGCCTGCTCAATGTGTTCAGGTGTTTTCAATGGGATATTGCAGTTGATTTTGTTTTCGATTAGCTCTTTAAAAGTTTGCCAATTGGTGGTTTTATTGCAAAGCGACTCTGACTTGTTGTAAAGTAGTGGTTTGCTTGCATATTCTAATATAATTGGTGTATGGTCGGAGTTAAGCTCAAGGCTGGTTGTTATTTTTAATTTGCTTACGTTTAGTTCTTTTGTTACTTCAAAATCCAACGGGTCAGGTGTTTTATCGAGGTCTATCGGCCAGTACGTTGGTTTTCCTGTAGATAGCACGCTGAGGTTGCTGCTTCTAATGTATTTTTCTAATGTTCTACCTCTCGGCGTGTTAATTCTCGAACCCCATAATGTGTGCTTTGCATTAAAGTCTCCTGCTGCTATATATTTGTCGCCTAAGGATCGGAAGTACTCTTCCCATTTTTTACATGTCATTTTGTGTCTCGCAGGTACATATACTGCTGATATCTGGAAATAATTGTCATTGGTTTGTATTGTGACAATGGTTGCTTGTAAGTGTTTTTGATTTGTTTGACTATGTAGGTGATGCTTGATGTCATTTTTTATTATTACTGCAGTGCCTCCATGTGCTTTACCTGAGGGGTGTTTGGTGTCGCAGATGGCGTAGTACGGTATTTTCATGTAACTTTTTAAAGTGAAATGTGTTTCTGAGACAAGTAGTATATCAATATTATTTTTATACAAAAATGTTTTAGTTTCGTGGGCTCGCTGCTGCAAGCCATTGGAGTTCCAGGCTGCTATTTTCAACATGTCCATCTCTATTTTTTACTTAGCAAGTTTGTGAGTAGTTGTAACATGACTGTTGTTTGTTGTACTTGTTGCCTTAGTATTGTGTTTAGCTCACTTACCATATTTCCTAATATCTCCGTACCTTTAAGGGGGTATTCTGGTCTAGAAATTTGAAAAAATCGAAAATTTTTTTTTTCATATTTCCAAAGTTTAGACATTCAAGAATATGCCCTTAAAAGGATTTTTCAAAATTTCAATTATTTTATGAATTACAGCCATTTTTGTGACGCAGCATCTGCTTCGGTCCGACCGGAACAAATGAACAGTAGACGGTAGACGTTGTCCGAGTAAACTTGTCTCAAAACTTCAAACGCGTTTTTCTCGAAACTACTTCTTTCGAGTTGGCGTGCACGATATCTCAAGTTCTAATGAACCGATTTATTTTAAATTTGGTCTGAATATTCCTTATATATTCCTCTATCGTCCGGACCACGCTCAGCTCAAAATCTTTAATATTACTATTTTTTAAACGTTCAGAATTGTCAAAAAAACGCGCGAAATAAGAAATTTTTTTTCAAACAGCCATCATTTTGTGAAAAAATGTTGTATTGACTTTTCCAAGATTCAGACGATAGCGGCATCCATACTAATTAAGAATCTGTTCGCTTTTTTTGTTTCAAATGACCAGAAGGGTTGATATCATGCACGCCATGACACCCCATTCTTTTGGCAGCACCCACTTTGCCAGCTCATAACTTTTTAAATATTGAGTTTTTTTTCAGTAAATTTTGTACGTAATCTCGAAATATCAATAAACAAATGCTAAAAAGAAGGATGGCAAAAATATCAAAAATCGCCCGAAATTCATGCCTCTAGACCAGAATACCCCCTTAATGGATTGTTTGAGCATTTCTTTGATTTCTGTATCTTCTTCGATGTTGTTGCTCTGATTCTGATTGTTTGTGAGCGTTGCTTGTCTAATGTTTTGGGTTACTTGCGCATAGCTTCGGTTACCTTGGGGATCTATGTTTCTGTTTATAGCTTTTGGTTCATTTTGTGCTTTCAATGTTACTTCGTTATCCGTTGTACTTTGTTGTTGTTGGTAGTTATCGACTGATCTATTGCGAAGTGGTGGAAACAGTTTACGTTGTAGTTGTTTCCTGATTTCACATCATTTATAGCTGGCTGGGTGATTTCCGTTACAATTATAACATTTAACTTCTTCTATTTTTCCTGTGTATGGACAGTGTATTGTTAAGTGATTTTTTGCACATTTAACACATGCCGGGCTTCTGTTACAATAATTTTTTGTTGGCACCGCATGCATTGTGGAATATCTTTTTTGCAGCGTGGTGGTTCCACTGTTACTATTGTGTTTAGAATTTCTATAATTTCATAGATTTCTTTGTTGTTGGTTCTTGGTTCTAGTTCTATTAAGAATAGTGGTAATGGTTGCTTCGTGTTGTACCTTGTTATGTTGGTTATTGTTCTTGTTTGATGCCCAATTTTTGCTAATTCGTCACTTAATTTTTGTGTGTTGATTTTTGGATGTAGTCCTCTTATAACTATTTTGTAGCTCCTTTCTGTTTTGAGTTGGTACGTGTGGTATATTGCATTTTTTTCTCTTAGTTCTTTTATCACCTTCCTATAATTTTCTGGGGTGTTTGTTTGAATTTTTACCTGTTCTAATTTTGTTTGTTTTATTGTGTAATTATCCTTCCCAGCTATATCGTTTAGTCGATCAATAAGCGGGTCTATTATTTGCGCCTCAACAAATATTGGTGGTGGTTTTGTAATGTGTGTTGGTTGAGTTGTGGTTTTGCTTGTTGGGTCATCGTTTATTTCTTCCGTTAGCGAGCTGAAGGAGTTTCTTAATGGTAATTCTTGCAGCCATCGCTGCTTTTCTGTATCTAGATTTCCTGTTATTTTTCGTTTTTTGTTATAACTTGCCACCTTCCAGCTTTCATCCTGGCGAGTTAGTTCGTTACTGGTTTTATTCTCTTCGTTGTTTGGTATTGGTTCCATTTCAACTTCGTTTGTAGCTGAGCATTCCTGTTCTTCATTTATTGGTTGGCTTGGTTTTGAAATGTTTGTTGTTTTATTTATGTAGTATGTTTCGTCTTTAATAATTATTTTTATCGGTGGGATATGTTTTTGCATTCTAGTTTTGCTTACAGTCTTCTTAGTAGAAGACACGAGTTTCCACCATTTAGCTATGGGCGTTGCCGTTCGTAACATTCTCTTCCCCATTTGCCGCACTTTGAAGCACTGTTTTACAAGTGTGTAGTTTAGCTCGGCTACTTGGGCAGAACTCTCTTTTATTTTTGATGTATTTTTTGAATCCGCTGTGTTCGGATCTGTAAGTACTCAGGCATGCCCTGATGTATTTTCTTTCGAATGTGCGTACTTTTTCCATTAGGAAAGCTGATACGTTGTACCAGATTGGGCAGCCGTAGATTATGATCGGTCTGATTAGTGCTTGGTAGCACAGGATTTTTGCTTTGCTGTTGAGATGTTTGGAGTAAAATATCTTTTTGTTTTCCAGAATGCTTCGCTGGCTTTGGAGAATTGAATTTCGATGTGTTGCTTGTAGTTTAATTTGTCGTCTATATTTACGCCTAGATATTTCACGCAATTTTTGTGTGGTATGATCTCCCCTTCGTTTGCTTTTTCTCCTAGTTGAAATTTTGTATAGTGTTCTCTTTCTATTGGGCCGAATTCATTTAACTTGGATTTAAACAGTATGGCCTCGCATTTGCTTGTGTTGATTTTTAGTTTCCATGTGTGGTAATAATCGTTTATTTTCTCGAAAAGTTCTTGGAGTTCCGTTTTTATTGTTTTGGTTTTGCGGCCTGTTACGTAGATGATTAGGTCATCCGCGAAGGCTATGGAGCGTTTATGGGAGGATGTGTTGAGATTAAAGAGATTTAGTAAGTCACTGTTGTAANTGTACCTTGTTGCAGACCGTTTATTATAGAGAATTCTTTGCTTGATGTGCGTGAACATTCTGTCATTACGAATGTTCTGCGTGTGATCGTGTCCCAGACTATTTTAATTAGGTATTTCGGAAAGTTTTTCTTGATCAGTTTGTATATGAGACCTGGGATCCAGACTGTGTCGAAGGCTTTTTCGAGGTCTATTAAGCAGGCGGCTACGCGTTGTTTTGCGTTTAGTGCCCAGCAGATGTCCGACGTAAGTTTGTTTATTGCGTGAATTGTGGAGTGTTTGTGCCGGAATCCAAATTGGTTTTCCGGGATTATGTCATTTTTTGCGCAGAAGGAGTTTAGGGGGTTGTTTATGATTATTTCAAATACTTTGCTTATGTTGGGGAGGAGACTTATGGGTCGTAGGTTTGCGGGTGATGAGCTGTCTTTATCTTTCTTTGTAATAGCTATCAATTTGGCTTTTTTCCATTTTCTGGGGAAATATGTGTTGTTTAGTGCATTGTTGAAAAGTACTGTGTAGTACCATTTTATTTTGTTCGGTAGGCGCTTGAGTAAAATGTTTGGGATGCCGTCGAAGCCGGGGGATTTTTTGTTGTTTAGTTTGGAGAAGATTGTGTCTAGTTGGTTGTAATTTGTGAAGTAGTTTATTTCTGGATCTGGTTGTTTGGGGTTGTCTGCGGTGTTTTTGTTTGAGAATGTGCAGACCGTTTTGTTTAGCGTTGTGTTTTGTTCTATTTTATTTTTGAGTTTGTTTATTTCGGCGATGATAATTCTGTTTAGTTATTCTCGACTCATGTGATCGTTTTGTGTGTGCGTTTTGGAAAAGTGTGTGCTGATAATGTCTAGTTTTTCCGTTGTTTTAGACATTACGAAGTTATCCTCGGTGTCTTTGTTGGTGCTGTGTATCGCTATTCCTGCTTCTTGGATGAGGGAGGCTTTTTCTTGAGGCAGTTTGAGAGGTGGTATGGGGTTTTGTTCTTTTGGTCTGAAAATTTGATTTATATGCGGGAACATATTGGCAGAATCGTTTTTGGAGATATTTTTTATTTTGTTCGTCCAGTATTGATTTATAAAGTTTGCGAATTCTTGTTTCAGTTGCGATTTTATTTTGTATAGTAGGTACTTTAGGAATTCTAAGTCTTCTCTTTTGTCGTAAGAATAGCTGTATTTTATATTGTTTAATTTGGATAGTATGTAGCTTTTGTCTCGTTGTAGTTTTTTTTTATTTTATTGTTGATATAGGGCTCGCAAAAACTTTTTTTGCTTTAAGTTTGGTACGGATTCTTGAAGAGCGATTTGTATATATTTTTCTATTTCGTCTATGAATGAGTCGATTTGTCTGCTTGTTAGGTTGACGTTGTTGTAGATTTTTAGGTCGCAGTTCTGTTCGAGTAGGTTTTCGAACTTTTTCCAATCTGTTTTTTTGTAATTGAACCTGAGTGTTTCGGTCTGTGTTTCAAGTGTTAGGAAGTCAGATGTATTCTTGTTTATCTGAAATACTATGGCGTTATGGTCGCTGTCGTAGTCTAGAGTTTTGAGGGTGTTATTTGGTCGTAAATTTTGGAATTTTAGTCGCGCGTCTGCTAGGCATATGTCCAGGTATGAGTCTCCTTTTGGGTAAGAGGGTAGCTGGAAACTGTATAAGTTTGTTTTGTAAAGGATGCTTTTATTGTCTAGCCAGTTTCTAATGAAGTTGCCTCTCATGTTGTTTATTACGTTTTTCCAGCTTGTATGTTTTGCGTTAAGATCGCCTGCTATTATATAGTAGTTTTCCGGTTTTGTCGAACTGTAAGAGTTCGAAAAGTTTATTGAATTCGTAGCTAAATTCTTTCTGGTTTCCGTAGGTTGCGTTTGCTGCAATGATAAATAAGTTTTCCTTATTGCTTACTTTTATTTTTATGATCGTTGTTTCTAGGATTTTGAAACTTGTTATTTCGTCATTTTGGATTGTTTTGAACTTCAGTGGTTTTTTATGAGAATTGCCGTTCCTCCTCCTTGGCTAGCGTTCGGTCTGTCGTGTCTTATCATAGAGTAGTTTTTGAAGTGTACTTTGCGTCTTTTGTTCAATTTTGTTTCTGAGATAAGTACGAGTCGGGGGTTTCTTTATTTATTAGGGTTAGCATACTGTATTTTTTTTTTGGTTTGAAATTATTGAGTTGGCATTTATTGAAATTATTTTCAAATGTTTTACTTCTAACTGATCTATTTTTTGCTGTAATTGATAGTCGAGTGGGTTTTGGTTATTCGTCATTTTATACTATCGATAGTGCCGAAGATGGAGTCGATCCTTTCCTCGTGCGTTTTTAATGATATTTTTATTTCGTTTAATTGCGTTTGTTGTTCACTTAATGCTCTGAGTATACTTTTTTTCAAGTCTTCAATGACTGTTTATTATGTTTAGTTGGATAATGTTTACTGTTGGGTTGGGGTTTTCATTTAAACGCGGAGATATATTTGTTAATTGCGGAGGGTTCTCGATGGCCTGGTTTAGGCTTGTTCCCTGTTTTACTACGCCCGCGAACTTTAATTCAGGGACGTATTTACGGCTTATTTGGGCGATCCGTTCGATTTTTGGTTTTTTCGCCTTGTTCATCTTTTCGTTGAACTTTTTGCGTAGCTCCACGAGTTTTGGCCATCCTTTGTATGACGCAGGATTCCCGAAGTTTTTGCAATTTACGCATTAGATTTTGTCTTTGCTTACTGCGTCCTCTTTATTTATCTTACACTCGCCTGGTCCGTGCGACTCAATGCATTTGACGCAGCGCTGGTTGAGGTTGCAATTTTGTCCTATCATCTGGCACTTGTGGCATTGTGTTACGTTGTTTCTTTTAATTATTTTTCCCCATTTTATCCTGAAGTAGTTAAAACGGTTGATTTTTAATAGATTATTTGTGTTGCTTTGGGGGGGGAGGGATAAATGAATTATGTAAATTGGGAGCAATATGCTGTTCTCCCTTGATCTTCTCGTCGTAAACCGCGAGACTTTTGTGAAATGGACGTCATCTATTTGTAAAGCTTGTAGGTTTGTGAGTATTTCTGCTTCAGTATAACTATTGTCTAAACTTACTTTTAACAAGTATGTATACTTTTAACAAGTATGTATGGTGTTTTTCTGATTTGGGTGTGTATATGTAAAAGGCAGTGTTGGCTGCGAATAACGTTTCTTTGGCTTTGTTGTAATCGGGTAGGTTTTGGAGGTATAGTACGTGTTTACCTGTGTGAATTCGTTTGATGTGGAAGTGTTTGATATTTAGCGTTTTTTCTATGAGCGCTACCGTATCCTTTGAGTCCTGTAGAGTTATGTTGATTGGGGGTGACCTGGTTCCTCTTGTGTTGGCTGCGGCGTCCGTGTGCTCCTCCGTGGTGTGTCTGGTAGGGTTCCCGTTGAGGGCCTTGCCTCCTTGTGGCGTTGCCGGTGAGGGTGGGCCTTTTGGGTTGTTCGATAGGTGTTTGCGACGTTGATTGTTGCGATGGCGAGGTGGGTGTGTGTCTTCCCGTTTGCCTCGTAGTACCTCATTCTTTTTTTTTTATTAATTCCACAATTGCATTTGGCGTTGTGGCCTCTTTTGTTGGTCCAGGTTGTGGTTGTGGCTTGCTGGTCGCTTCAAGGCTTCATGGTTTCTTTTCTTCCAGCCTTTTCTTCTTGGGTATAGTGCTTTTCTTCGTCTGTGCTTTCCTGTTTGTCCTCTAACCCTTTAGCCCTGGTCACCAGATGTGGCTGCGGGTTGAGTTCCCGCGTCTTTCGTGCGGAAAGTCTTATGATGCTGTTAGTGTCTTTGGTTGTCTTTTGTGTTATTATTTTTCATTTAATACCTTTTTTTGTTGAGTTTATGGCGGGTTTCATTATCGTTGTCTCCTAGTACGAGCTAAGCTGCTCAGCATGTGCTATTCGGCTTAAAAATTACTATGCTCTTTATCGCCTAAACTGCTTTGTATTCATTCGTATAAGATCTATCAAATTTTAGAAATGCTTTGGTCAATTTTTAAATGTTAACAGCTACTACAAAACAAATCACAATCATTTTATTCTTTACTTACATGTTATTTTTGTTTATAAAAACGGTGCCCAAAATTTCTACCATCTGTTGTCAAACACCTAGTATGTTTCCGCTGATAAACAATAAACTAATTTTTTAAAGTGTTCAATTCGTAACGTAAATCATGGAAAATAAAGCATTCTGACAGTAACAACGATAATAGTACCATTAATCCTTTGCACTCGAGAGGCGACTTTCAATCACCAAGGCATTCCGTGCTGCAACTCCAGTGGCGAGCGAGAGGCGATAGTCCCTGTTTATGCAAGATTTCGACATCTCCAATTGACGAGAGTGCAATATTGATTCGTAAATTGGTTCCTTAGCTCTTTGTGTTCTTTGGTAAGAAGTGTAAAGTGTTAGACTTCAAAGTGGAGATAAAATATTTAATCCCATATCCCTCCGAGACTATAGTTCAACTATGGTATCGAAACAACGTCTCCAACGTTAGTTCGGATTCGACGGTCATGGCAAAAGTATTATAGTTTAGAAACCCTAAAAAAGTGGTGAATTTCGGAAGTGAAATTAGCTCGAATGAAGATGAACTTGATTTTAAACTGTTGAAAAATGAGATTAATTATATCAAGAATGCATCTTGGTGAATGCTTTGTAAGTTATCATACAAAAAAGTACAGAAATTAATATTACAAAATCATATTTTCGAAGATGTAAATATAGATAAATTATTAGAATATGTTTTTGTAAGTTAATTCGCATATGAAATCATTTTACACTAGCTGTAAGACACGCGTCACGTATACGCTAAATCATCCGGAGTAGCTGCTACGCCCGGCCGAAAAAGTCCTCGAGTGCAAAGGGTTAATAAAAATAATGATAATAGTAATCAACGTTACATAACAATATTAATAATGCCGATAATAACAATAGCGATAATAATAAATTGTACACATTATATATATGGTATCACTTTATTATTTGAATATGTAAATAAGAAATTTTATAACTGAAAAACATCGTACACACGATTTGCAATAATCATAAATTTTACATAACTTTATTTTTCTGTTAATAGTACTTCTTAAATATCTTTGAATTGTAATGTTTAACGTATAACTTTTGAGAAATACTTCTCGCCAAATTGTGCAGTTAACATTACGATACATAATATAAACTAAATAAGGAAATTTCCATTGAATTACACGAAAGAAGTTAAAGATAAAAACATTTTAACGTTACATGCTAAGATAACCATGAGCTTGATTTCGACGACGACCAATCAAGTATGCGATCAACACAATAACCACTAATCCTGCCAGTGCACAGCCTACTGCTATTGGTACAACATCCGGTGTATCAAAAGCGCAATCTTTAGCTGAAAATTAACAACAAATATAATTAATAAATATTAGTAACGCTAATGATATTTTAAACAATAATCATTGCATGTTTTTTATATTTCTAGCATTTTTCGTATTTCATATTAAATCAAATATATCTTATAACATAATATTCCAAATTATCATTTATTATATGCCTTTATTCGTTTGTGGAATCTTGACGTACAGAATGAGACACGGAAAGCGTGAGAATTAACGCAATTTAGAATGGAAATTTGTTTCACGTAATATAAATTTTTGCACCCGAAGGCAAAGGATATAATGCATAATCACTAATGTTAATAAAATTGTACTCTTTCAACTCATAACTTCATTTGTAATATAATTTTCAATTAAGTAATATACACTTGAACAAATTTAATAATTATAGTTGAAAAAATATTATTAATTTTCGCTGATTTTGACACGTTTTTACAATTAGTAAGTGAATTTTTATTTTCAAAATCGTTCAAAATATTTTAAACTTTCTATAACAAACTTTTTAAGAGCAAGAAGCTATTTTTACTGATTTTTCATGTTTTTGATCAATATGGAATGTATAAAAATTTGAAAAACATATCCAAAGGATATGGATTTACATGGGATTCTTTTTCTCTCTACAGTAATGTTATTAACGTAAAGATGTAATGGTAAAACATACCTAGTTATGGCAAAAATAAGACACAAAAGATGTAACTATTAAAAACATTGCCTAGAAACTAGAAACTTGAAAATCGAGAATTTATTTTCAATCTTTGGGTAACCAAAGACTATTATTCATTTTTTCTATAGAAATAAAAGGAAAAAAAAATGAAGAGAATTCTTATCACATACAGGCAATTATGCCACGTGTTGATTTGCACGCGGAGGGTATTACAATACAAAGGAGGACTTAGATGAGGACTTGCAGGATTTAGATGAAGTTGTGACAGCGACCATACCCCAAATCCACGCCATTCCACACTACCTGACAATGAACCTTTAGACTTTGACCTTACCTTTGCACATGGCCCAACACCAAATTTTTCCCATTACGCACTCAGGATCCTCTCCTTGACCCTCAACTCCAACAAACTCAACATATAAAAACTGCGAGCATTCGACCACGAGACTAGTCTTGGAGTGATCTTGGCCGTGATTTGAACAAGTATTTTAATACTTTGTAACTTCGCTACTTCATTGTAACCTTGTATTTAACCACTTTGGTGAATAAAAGCATATAAAAATATTAAAGGACAGTCAAGTTAAGCTATTGCTCAGCTCTTCCTTTTTTATCACGAATTTTACGTGACAAAGTCGACTACGCCGCCATGACCCACCGTTCACTTTCATAATCACGAATATCGCGAATATTTTGTTTAAACGATGATATTTTCTATTCAAAATTTCATCTAAACTCGCGGAATGCATTTCTGTTCATAAGTGATGACTCGTGTATATACATTCTTGCTCTTTTATTATTGATATTTAAAAATTGATCGAAATGTCCCTGACAATGAGACCCGATAAATCTCCTTACACAAATGGATACACAGGTTGGTCCAGCCAAATATCTATCAATTGTTGTATGAAGTAACTTCTGATGATAAAGTTGCACTGTTTCAACGAACACGTGTAACGGTAAAAATATTTTTCTCTCAGTGTCATTTTTTTTACGAGACTTCAAGATTATTGTTATTTTTCAAATGGAATCATATAGTTATATTTCGTAAAAAAACAAAAAAGTTCATCCATCTTATTAACCATACTGTCCTCCTAATCATTTAATTTTGACACATTATACGAACCATATATAAGACAATCTAATCGAATCAAGACGATTCTCAATGCAACGACACTTATTCGGCAGTTTATTATCTTATATCTTATATTATATTATATCATAATATATATGTCGGGTTTACATTAGAATTAGGGTTAGGGGCGTGAAACGAATCTTCGTTTGGACTACACGTGTCGTTATGCAATGGGGAAGACATTGACTAGTGCAAATACGATTATCATAGAACTGGACAAGTAACCGTGGTAATTAGATACTCGAGAAACTAATGACAATGATCCTAGGTTCAATAGCGAATCCGCGGTCGACGGGATGATAGATGAACGTGCTTACAAAATCTAAGTCGGACGCGTAATAATCACTGATCGTAAGGTGTTGCTCTATTCGTCGATGGGGTCGCAAGAAGGAATGAATTTCCGTCCCGATGATGCCACAGAGGAGAACTATATTGGGGTGTGTCTAAGGACACGAGATCATCGAATTCGTCGAGAATAGCCTTCGTTCAGAAAGTAAGGGAAATTGGCCTTGCTGCCAATTGGTCAATCTCCATATCGGTGGTTAAAAAAAGATGCTAGCCGCCCTCGAGGGAAAGTTCGTTGAAAAAAATAGGTCTCCCCTATCTTCCCGTAGTTGGGACAAAGACTGTTTGTCTGTTTGAAGAACTTTAGTCAACTAAATCTTAAGATTTATAACGGTCCCTCAGGCTAGCTGAACATGTACTGCGGAGACGCATCGACATCTGGCAATTATTTTGCTCAGTTCGCTGTTGAGTGCCATAGCGTGCAGATGTGTGTCTAGTGCTCTGTGAAGTTCGTAAAACAACACGTGTCGCCCATCCGCCGAAAGTGATTCGAAACAAACTCAACCCAAGTGTTCATAATTTACCAGTGGAAAATCCAACGCTCCTAATCTCTGATCCGAATCATAGCCTCTCGACTAGTTACTTCAAATTGAATTAACTAGATCGATGATGGCCCAAACATCCCGACCAGGCTCTCTAGAGCAAAACCACAACCACCCCGCTCTTCCTTCCCCGTGGCAAAAGGACAATATGTCTCCCCTAATATTCGGGACGAAAAACAGTAAAAAGCGTAAGCTAGAAATAGTTAAAACTAACGCATTCACTGGCCAAAACGAACAGACAACAAGCGGTGTAACCACCTATAATAGATACTCAGTATTAGAATCCCCTAATGACTCCATGGACACAGCTGAAACACCAACAAACCAAAATACGAGTAAAAATCCCCCTCCCCCACCTATCTTCATTGACGACGTTATCGACATTCAAACAATGGTAAAGTCCATTGAGAAAGAAAATAACAAAGAAGATTACAAACTTAAAATAAACAATAACCAAGTTAAAATCCTACCGGCCAATGCAGACTCCTACAGAAAACTAACAAAATTACTAAAAACCCTGAAAGCAAACTTCCACACATATCAATTAAAGCAGGAAAGACCTTTTCGAGTGGTACTACGCAACATCCACCAGTCAACTAACTTGGACGAACTGAAGTCCGAACTCCTAAATCACGGTCACGAAGTAATAAACATAAGCAACATAAGACATAGACTTAAAACAAAATCCAAATAACGAACAAATATATAACATCAATCGATTAATGAACTCAGTAGTCAAATTCGAACCTCCTCTTATAAAAAAAGAGATAGTGCAATGTAAAAGATGCCAAAGGTACGGTCACACGCAGAAATACTGCAACCGTAATTTCCGCTGCGTTAAATGTGCAGGTATACACCCTACTGAGCAGTGCACGAAATCGCCAGAAACCCCTGCGAAGTGCATCCACTGTCAAGGGGACCACCCTGCTAACTACAAAGGCTACTCTGCCTACAAAACCCTGTACACAAATAAGTACCCTAAACTCAGAGCAAAAGAAATAACCAATCAAATACCCAGTCCTCCTAAATTCACCACTACTTCAATCTCCTACGCCCAAGCAGTACAGGGAATCCAAAATAATCCGAATAGCCACAATGACCATTCTCAATATAGTGCCCCCAATTCACCAAACACAGACAACGTCTCCAGACTTAATAGAAAAGCAATCAGAGCAAATAAATAATTTGCTATCACTATTAACACTCATCATGGATAAATTAATAATCTTTGGAATGCCAACGGTCTAGCTCAACACAAATTTGAACTAGAACTCTTCCTTAAACAGCAGCAAATCGACGTAATGCTCGTATCGGAAACCCACTTCACTGACAAAAACTATCTGAAAATAAACTGTTATAAATTCTACCATACCCAACATCCCAGCGAAAAGGCCCACGGCGGTGCCGGAATCATAATCAAATCCAGCATCAAGCACTACGAACTTCCATCATTCCAGAAAGACTACCTCCAAGCAACAAACGTAGCAATAGAAGACTGCCATGGTACAATCACCACTTCAGCAGTATACTGCCCTCCCAGACACTCCATCGCCAAAGAAGACTTTGTCAACTTCCTTGACACCCTGGGCAATAGATTCATAGCTGGAGGAGACTATAACGCCAAACATACCCAATGGGGCAGCAGACTGGTCCCAGTAAGAGGCAAAAATCTCTTAAACAGCATAATAACCAACAATCTCAACTACCTCACCACATACCAACCCGCATACTGGCCCATTGACACTAACAAAATACCTGACCTTCTTGACTTCTTCATAACTAAAAATATCTCGCCAAGATACGTCCAAATCAACTTCTCGGCCGATCTCTCTTCCGATCATTCCCCCATGATAGCAACAGTCAGTTCAACAATTATCGAGAATACACCTAACGGCTTTATACATAACCAACTCACCAACTGGCAGCTCTTTAGAGAAGTCTTTAATCACTCAACTTCAGCCCTAACGTCACTAAAAACTAATGAAGAAATCGAAGCAGCCACGGAATACTTAAACACGAGCATAATAAACCCTATTCGCTCCTCCACACCTACTAAGACGTCTATCAGCAAACACGAATACCCCAATTACATATTTAAAAAAATAGCAAAAAAACATAGGCTAAGAAGAGTTTGGCAGACGCATAGAACACCGGACGACAAACGCAAATTAAACAACGCAACTAGAAAGCTAACCAAAATCATCAAAAACTACAAAAATGACTGTTTTCATAAATATCTCGCCAATTTGTCCCCCACAGCTGACACCAATTACTCACTATGGAAAGCTTCCAGGAAACTCACGCGCCCCCCGCAAATAATCCCTCCACTCCGCCATCCGCAAGGTGGATGGGCGCGCAGCCCTATAGAAAAAGCCAACCTGTTTGTTAAATACTTGTCTAAAGTATTTAAACCCCATTCCTCCCAAGCTGCCGCGGACATTACCGAATACCTGCATTCCCCCTTCCTAATGTCACCTCCTATTGAACCCTTCACTTCTGCAGAGATAATAGAATCAATCAATCGCCTAAATCCTGAGAAAGCAGCGGGGCACGACCTAATAGGCAATAAAGCAATCAAGGAACTTCCCACAAAAGGAATCGCACTTATCACATAGATTTTCAACGCTATTCTTCGCCTTGAATACTTTCCCAAGGCCTGGAAAATCTCACTGATTACCCTCATCCCTAAACCCGGAAAATCGATATATGAAACTAGCTCCTATCGCCCAATCAGTCTCCTGCCTACCCTGTCTAAACTGTTCGAGAAGAGACTAACGAATCGACTCCTTCCACTCCTAGAGGATTTGAAAACACTCCCAAATCATCAATTCGGCTTTCGGAAACAACATTCAACAGTAGAGCAAATTCATCGCATAATCCACATGATCAGCCAAACCCTTGAAAAGAAAAAATATTGCTCAGCGGTATTCCTAGACATTCAACAGGCATTCGACAAACTATGGCACGAAGGACTACTATACAAACTCAAAAAAATACTACCACACCCCTACTACTCCATCCTAAAGTCCTACCTAACCAACAGACAGTTCATGGTTAAATGCTTAGATACCACTTCCGCAACATTCCCAATAGAATCTGGCATACCCCAAGGTAGTGTCCTCGGACCCCTGCTGTTCTCCATCTACACTACCGACTTACCTATATCAACTGAGATAACAATAGCAACATTTGCTGACGACACAGCGCTATTAGCTTCCCACGCAGACCCGGTAATAGCTTCATCCACTCTTCAGGGATGTCTCGACTCTATGGAAAAGTGGTTTCATAAATGGGGCTTCAAAATTAATGAAAAAAAATCCTCACATGTAACCTTCACGCTCCGTAAACAAACTTGCCCCCAGGTCACCATCAACAATACAACAATTCCTAGCAAGGACTCAGTCAGATACCTGGGCATGACGCTGGACAGGAGACTAACATGGAAAAACCATATTTCAGACAAAACGAAGCAATTAAAGGAAAAATTAAAAAAATTCTATTGGCTCACAGGCCGACGCTCCAAACTAAACTTACAGAATAAAATTACCCTCTACAAGACCGTAATAAAACCTGCCTGGACCTACGGAATCCAACTATGGGGAACAGCAAGCAACTCCAACATCGAAATACTTCAACGCTTCCAATCGAAAACGCTAAGATCCCTAATAAACGCACCATGGTATGTTACCAACGAAACAATTCATCACGACCTCAAGATACCCACAGTCAAAGAGGAAACAGCAAAATATAGCGACAGATATAGCAAAAGAGTCAACAAACACCGAAATCCCCTAATCACTGGACTACTTGATACATCGAACCAGATCCGCAGGCTGAAGAGACACTACCCGCTAGACCTAAATTCAATTAATTATCTAAATGAATTAATGTTTACCTATTTATATTACCTACTTATAAATTAGACATATCTATAATATAAATTATTATAAATATTTAGCCATGTCACTGCGCCACGCCAGAAAAAATTACTGAAAATTCTCAATGCGAGAATTGATTGTAAATTTTAATAAACAAAATAAAAAAAAAAAAATCATCTTGCTCGAAGAATAGGGTCTGCGTGTGGCGAGGTACGGGACAGAGACCGTTGGAATGTTTACTGTCGCGTGTTACAACTATTTCCTTTTTAAGGAGAGCTATAGAATTATTCCATCCCTTTGTTAGACAAAGCGTTCATCCCGTAACCGCGGCTACGTTCGGCGACTGGCTGTCGCCTCGAGCCCAAGCTCATTATCACAACTCTCGAACAATTACAATCGGATTGAATAACTACAATTGTTTAATTACAGCTATAGTAGACTCTAGGTTGCAATGTTGCGGGATTATCCAAAATTCTAAAGGCTCCGGTGTTCTTTCATCTCCGATACATATATATATATATATATATTGTGATTTTGATATTCTTTTATGAATTTCTATAAGTATGTATATAAATGCACAATCTATAATATGTATGATAAAATGTAAAATCGTTTACGGTACAGAATGTTACAATCCTTTTGGCTGTGAGTAATGCAAAGTAAGCTACGAACATGTGTTGTTGCATTGAAACATATACGTTATGTCCCCGTTCCTTGAATTAATTTCTATTCTATGGTTCCTTTTTAAATGTCTATTATTAGTAATCAAAGCCTTAATTTTTTTATTTTTCGTTTTTATCTTATTTTGACTGATAAAAGTACTCTTTGAACCTTTTACCAGTAACCTTTTCACTATTTACTATATACTATACAAATAAATTAATTTCTGCATCATATGCAATTAATTATTTTAAATATTTTATACTTATACTTACCTAAACCAAAAACGGTAGAATTATCTACTTTAAATGCTTGAAATTGGAAATCTGATATAGTTAGATATCCAGATGTTTCATTACTGTTATTCTGTCTTAAGTTGAGCGTCTGTTGTTTCAAGCATCTGTAAGAATTTGATACTTTCACCACAAAAGTAGGCGCTTTATGCGCCAGAACCACTGATGTATCTGTTAAGAAGGATACATTTATATTTATAATACGACAAAATACATAGAATACTTAAAGATATAAAAGAATTATATGTATGTACTATGATATAGAAGGATTAACAAATGTGTTAACATACGACTCATGTATTCCGCGTTTTAAAAAATGTTAACATATTCATTGTTTTTGATAAAACTCTAATATTTGATTCTACATTTTACTTTTGAATTACAGGAGGAAAAAGAGAATTCGAATTTTAGAAAATTGTTTTTGTATTGGTATCATATAATATTCTAAGACTTTTGAATGTGCGCACGTGTATGCAAGTATGTATGTATGAAATACATCGATTCTTCATACAAATTTTCTCCGTTTTGAGATATAAATATTTGTTTTTCAGATATATACTAATAATAAAAATGGCATTTGATATGACACTAATATTTTGTTCTTGATATCGCAAGCAGATTCTTGTTTAACGAACTAAGAAAGCGTACTTCATTCATGCTGCTTCATTCATCGTAATACTTACAAGTGAAAAATTTTAACAAATCAGATATTATCAGTTTACGCAATTCGTTTCATTAATTCAAACATTTGTCTATGACATCGAGAGAAAGAGCAAACGAACGAGAGAGAGAGAGAGAGAGAACACTCAATACTTTCTCAATTGCTAACAAATTAATTATTGAAACTAAACTACTGTATTATTTAAAATTATATCAAAACCTAAATATTATTCAGGTTTCGACAGCAAGTGTTCAGTGATCACTGTTTTATGAGATTTCGTCAATACTTTCGTCAATAATTTACTCACTTCCTATCGTATCATATACAAATTGCTGTTATGCTTATGAAGATATTGTGTCCTGGACTATGCAGAGCAAGTTAATTCGCATTCAATCAATATTTTTTGCAATCAGGGATGTGTTACTATAATACATCAATTTGTCATCTTGCATGATACTGCGATTTGAAGATATTTTTTTCTTAAATCGATACATAAAATTATAAAACAGCAAAATGCAATGATGAACATGTTCATTCTCAAAGTCATTATAAAGGGGTATTAAACAGCGTAAGTAGTCGAACAAATCAATTCCTTTTTCTTACATTCGTTTTAAAAACGCATGTTTCAAAGGATTATCTCTTTAGATAGAAATATGAAAACATATACTTATAAAATTAGTGGCGATATTGCATTTTCCGTATACTAATATTCAGCATGTAACGCTACAAACAGCAAGGATATACTGTGTAGCAACTGAATCTTTTAGAAACAAAATATTCAAGCACGATATAAATGGTATTAACACACATATTACTGAATTTGTACATTATTATTATTATTATTCGGAAAGCAGCGAAAACATTGCAGCATTTTCTCGGTTTAAATTGCTGTTAATCCTCATTGTTGGTTATATGAGTTACATGAAAGCATTTGCACATTACTATTAGCGAAGCAATGTACTTGCCAATATTACAAAAATACCAATAAGAAACGTATCGGCAAAACCATGCTCCAAGCGCAACAAAGCATGCACGAGGGTTATTCGCATGAAAAATTAAACAATATTGGCAACAATAGCAATCTTAAGGATGCTTAAAGTTGCTGTATGAGTATATGAGCTACTCAAAAATATCTAACTGAATTATAGATTATGTATTAAAATATTATGTATAAAATCCTCATTGTTGGTTATATGAGTTACATGAGAGCATTTATGAGAGCATTTGCACATTACTATTAGCGAAGCAATGTACTTGCCAATATTACAAAAATACCAATAAGAAACGTATCGGCAAAACCATGCTCCAAGCGCAACAAAGCATGCACGAGGGTTATTCGCATGAAAAATTAAACAATATTGGCAACAATAGCAATCTTAAGGATGCTTAAAGTTACTGTATGAGTATATGAGCTGCTCAAGAATATCTAACTGAGTTATAGATTATGTATTAAAATATCTGTTATTAAAATTTTGGACGAATTTTTTCTCGTGACGATATTCCTCGATTTCATTTATAGCGAATAAGGAATAATTGAGATCAATTATTTTAGAAAATGCGTATTTCCGAGTGATTTATCTTTACTACATAGAGATCTTATGGTTTGTTGTTTCAAAAAAAAAAAAAAAACCATTCAATTTTCTCACAAAAACTAAAAACCTTTTCAATCCTTCACCATCTTGTTGTTTATTGAGATATTGAAATTTTCCTAGATAGGGCTACATATCAACATATGACGTATTTACTGCCAATGACGAACCATTGTTCTGGTCGAAGTGGAAATTTTGAAGAGGAATATATTTGGAATCGATTTGACGAGATTGGCTTAAAAGTCTTTGTCACGCTTTTCAGTACTAAATATAATACTAAATTGATTTTCTACTTGTATTATTTGCTTGAAAAAAATTCTCGAATATATCTCTGCTTTTCAAGTCATAACAGTGTCTTCCCCTTTAAATGAAAATAAGAAAAACACTTTTTTGTTCCTAAGAATTGAATTCGTAAACATGTTTAGTTACAGAAAAATAATAATAGTAATAAATACCAATAAATAATTTTCGAGATACAAAAGAAGATCGGTGTGGAACAAAAATTTTGTGTTATCTACCATCACTTACGAGTGATTCGTAGGATTTAGCTAATGCCTTAATATAATATTTACAAGATATGTATTTTGTTCCTTAGTATAAATGAAAAAAGATAATACCATACATACAACTGTATGTATCACGATAGAGACATTTTAGAAATAAGTGACATACGAACAGATGTTCCACAGAATTACAAGAAAGTTCTAAAGTTAAAATATGAAATCTACTTACATACATACATACATGCATATATATAAATGTACACTCCTGCTCAAAAATCTTAAGACATGTATTTTTAATAAACTTCTTAATATTTGATAATATTTGGAGATTATGAATTTTAAATTGCATGCATGTTTTAATAAAACTGTTAACTAGTAACATATACTCTTTTCATCATATAAGAATATCATTTTTGGGTGTTTTTATACAAAGTGCATGAAAGGTCGCATCAATCATAGATGGGTTCTACGTCTGTGGTTTGAAGATTAGGTTAAGAAAAGTAACGCGCAGAACTGACTGTGAAGCAAAGCTTCAAGGTCAAATATTTTTTGTTATATTATATTATGCACATTGTAAAGACTAATCTCGTAACAAAAATCACGGATCGTAAATGAATTGATCTCTTAAAACGTTATGTATTTTAGTTTCTAGACTGACTTTATTCTCAGTGTGTTTACATTTTGTAACTAGAAAGAACGTAAATAGAAATATCGATTGAAGCACCTATCTTCATGACTTCCATTCCTCGAATGTTACTTATTGCATGAAAAAATGTTAAAAAAAGAAAATTAAAAGATATTGTAGAGAATACAACTTGACATCATGAATATCAACTACATTTCTTCAAGAACTATATTTCTTAATGTACTGATCGATACACTTCTTTATTCTACACAAAAAGTATGTAGTAAGAATGTATGCTGTGAACGAAAATCGTTAGTTCCTGAGATATTTATTACTCCTGTTGTTTTGTTCTACAAACTTCTAAGTAAAGATATGCATGAAACTATATTCTATGCTTCAATTGGTATCACACTCTCTTTCATTTCGTAGAAAGAAATATATGTAGTTTTTTTCATATTGAAATATGTTATTTCATTAAAATCAGATGTATCTCACAAACCAGCAGTTTTTTTTGACACAAGCATGTTAATGCTTTTTATAAAGAACAACGAATTGAATCGATTCTTTCAATAAAAAACATGATTCTATCAAAGGAAACAGGTTTGAAATTGAATTATTATCCAAACTATTTCAGATTTCAGTTATGGCTTCATTTTGTAATTAAATATACTTTACTAACGCTCTCTCATGAATGACTAGAAATGCTTTAAGACATATTACAATTACATATTAATAATTAAGATCTCTTACTTAGTGTGGTATTTGGAAAATTTATTGGTGGAAGAACGAGCTCCAAATGATGAAGAGAGTAGTCATTCTCAGTTACATTTCTTATAAAATGCAGTGTCATACTAGCATTAGTTACATTTTTAGAAGACCATTCTAATGTCAAATTTTGTTCCAACTTGCCACAATATCCACTTGCTTTCGTAGTTGCATTGTCTACTGGTATATCAAATACCTTAAAGGATTTCTGAAAAAATACATTTTTTATCGTTTCAATATTAATATAGTACTAACTGATCATTATAAAAATATTAATAATTATTTTTATATGAATTATTAAATTAAATATAAATAGTTGTGTGAAATCTAAAGGAACTCTTATAATAGGTTGTTGAATTTGTCTTAATATCAGCTACAATAGTATGGAATTGAAAATATAGTGTGTGTCATTCAAAAAAGTCAAGGTGACTTTGACTTTTTATCCCTTTTGGAAAATTTTTTATCTTTGTACTAATTTTCAGCCTATTGGAAGCTGATTGACTTGCATTCGAAACATTTTTTTATCACATTATTGGAAGTGCCTGAAAAATCGTAGCAACAGTTACGCCATAGATCCTTTATAAGGAGCTGAACTTTGAAGGTTATAGCATTACTTCGCATCACGTTAAACAAAGTCAATTAAATAGCCAATGAGATAGGACTAGAATTCTTTTTCCTATTATTCGTTAACCAGATTAACCCTATAGAATCAGCGAGACAGTACAAATTCTATTCGGCATCTCATTAGGCTGCTCTTACAATTAGTCCTCGTATTATCAGTACGTCAAAACCGAACACTATATCACTATATGAAGACATACTAGTATTGATAATATACTACAAGCCACAACACTTTGAATTTACAATACATGTAGTAGTGTCTCCGAATAAATTGTGTCTAACTATTCCAAAATCTAACATTCAAAACCAACAAACTGACATAAAAAGAATTTAGTTTCAAAAATTTGTTGCTCGTGCAATTTCACAAAACATTTTCATCTATTTCATTTAAATCTATTTCAGTTCAACTGTTTAACGATGTGTAGTAATTTCTGCGAAATTTTACTTAATTTTCATAGTTGGTGTTGCAAGACATTTTTTGAAACGACGAGAATGTGAGGTTTACCCCACACCACGAAACTCGTTACATATGAAAAAAAACGATATAAACAGATATCATTACCTTTTTTTACAAAAGTGTTGCATCTTTGCATTCTCACTTAAGATTAATTTTCATTGAATATAATATTTCATTAATTTAGATCATTAAATAATACCTGTTACGATAAAAACAATTACCAGGTGATGGATATCTTTAATTGCACAATAAACGTTCAATAAAATACTCGTTTAGCTCACATTATGTACGATGTTCGTTGCCACAATAACCAAGATTGTTTGATTTCCAGAGTCTAACATAAATGTTCTAAATAAGAAGTAGAATTCAAACGATATTAAAGATGATTAAAACGCTTTTTCTACAATAATATGGAACATTCACCTTTTCAAATGGCTATGATATAATTTTTTTAGCCAATATTGTCAATATCAAAAAAAATTTAGCAATAGTACATTAATAACTTACTTAGGAAATCTTTCAATATTGTCAATATCAAAAAAAAATTAGCAATAGTACATTAATAACTTACTTAGGAAATTTTTTATTTATTGTATAAAAAGCTATATCAATATGTATTAACATTAGTGTATTTTTTTCTGTCAATTAAGAGATCTCCGAAAATATGATCTTAAAGAAAATCAATTCTTCATAACAATATTTTGTCCCTTCAAGAAAAATACTTCATGCTTTAACAATTTGCAATGGAAATATTGATACTGTTGAGTTTGGGTGAAAAACTAGGGTATCGCATCGCGGTAAACACGTTAAAATAGAAACCACGAATTTTCACTGATTATGATTACCTTCCAACCTGCGAATTCGCGGACAAACAATTTTTATGTGGAAAGAAGACCCATAAATGGACAATGGACATTTTCGAGATAAATGTTGACTTCAAGGGGGGCAGACCCGATGACCTTGACCTTTACTTTGACATGCGTTATCAAGGACACCTCCTTCATTAACGCTCAAGAGCTTTTAACTATCGCTCGTTATTGTTTATAAAGTTATTAATTATTAAATATACGACACAAGAGATACATTTTGTAATAAAATTGATATATGTATGGCGTAACATTTGGTTATTATTGAATGAAAAATTTGTTTAAAACTTTAACACTTAAAATAAAAGAACGTAACCTAACTTAATCTGTCCTTGGGATAAGTCTATTTGAATTTAATTCAATGATCAGTTAGATTAGGATAGGTTAGATTATTTCGAAGTGAGAGTACAATGTTGAAGTTCTAAATAAATTTTTCATTCAATGATAACCAGATATGAGTTTATTGGCAAAAGCTTGCAATTACTATTCGAATAATATAGTATACTATTGGTGAAAGAGATATACTAACGCCGTAAACTGAAGTATTAAATGATGACAATTAAACTAATTGCATCTATAAAAATAGTTTGAATATTAGGTTGCCAATGTCATTTGTAAATTAATCTGTAAAAGTTATTTGTAATATATATTTGCATTATTTACAATATGTATAAAAGGTAGCAAATTGTATATTTTAAAAACCCCCCCTTCCAAATGGTATGTTATAAACAATTTTCTTAAATATACTACAGCACAAAGAATTCCTAATTTGACTCACGGGTTGCTGCCTAGTTTGATTTTCGAGATACATATGTATGTTTTAACATTTGATTAATTTTTGCAGGTATAATCTCGCTATATTTCTTTCACCAGTAGTATAGTATGTACCAAATTATAGCGAAATCTTAAATTAAAATATCAAGAAGCAGCATCGACTGACATCTTTGGTTCCAGGGCCACTGAGAATCATACATTATATTCTATTTTAAGGATTTATGCAATAGTAATGATAATGATTTATGACTGACGATGTTCCATTTACAATTAAAAAGACAAAAAATATTTCTTATTACTTCAATAAATTGAATAACGAGTAAAAGATATTATAGTACAAATATAAATTTGGTAATTATATATTTTGAGTGACTTTGATATATATTATAAAGGTCAACATTTTGAATAATTTCATTTATACATATAACTGTCGCTCAACTTTAGTTCCCGAAATATAGTTGAATTTGTACATATACAAGGTGTGTCCTCTAAGATTAATCACTAAAAATGTATGAGGTAATTACATATAAGGTCCATTTCAAATTTACAATAAGAACTCCGAATCGAATCTCGAGTATCGAAAAAGCTAGTCCGAGCCCGGCCGATTTTTATCGATCTAACTCGAATGTGTCGAGTTAACCGTGGCGATCGAGCTACCCGACTTGATTAAGCTACTCGAATATTCGTATGTCTTGGGTTCCAGCCCGAGCTCGCCCGAATTTCACCAATCTTACCAACCCGTAATTTCGGATACTTGCACATCTTTATTAATTACCATTTTTTAAACATTTCCAATAATCTGCCAAAGAAATGTTCTAAACAAAAGTTAATGAATTTCCGGTCCGCCGTATATTTGGATATTAAAAATATCCAAACAAATTTCTTCAATGCAAAGCTAGTCATCTTGATTTTTTTAAATGGCATCATACATGTATTCTAGACTTTACAAAGTTATAGCAGATGAATTCAACGACTTACTATAATATGATTTTGGATTCAGAAATTTATTGTTGGATTTATTTAATAATCTTAATCTTATTTTGAATGTATAATTTGATCGAAATAATATAATTTTCCATATTAATATTTCTATTGATTGAACCTAAATTTCTGAATTGTATGTCATCGTAAGATCATAACATAGTAGTTCGTTCAATTTGTCTTGATAACTTCAACTCTGTGAAGTCCAAAATATATGGCGCCATTTCACAATAATCCTGACATTTCATAAAATATATTTTTGAAAACTTTTATGTTTATATATATATATATATATATATATATATATATATATATATATATATATAATATATATATAATATATATATGTTTATAATATTTATAATAAAAGAAAAATATATCAAGTGTTGGTTATATAATAAATAAAAGGAAATAAGTACAATTTATATGAAATTTTGTAGTACTCTAGTATTAGTACTAATTAGAAAAATTGCAACTATGATATTAGAAAATGCAATTACCAGGTTATTAAAGTCCTATACATATATCCAGCACAATGTTGCTTGCAAAGTCAATATAAAATCGATGAGATTTGCTCTGTTTCTCTTTTCTACATTATTCCTATAAAATTGTATATAAATTATAATTACTTCTTTTCTTCTACTATCTAACCCAAACTAGTTGCCAACCCAATAATATGAAAAATATTTTGGTGTATATCTTGGAGACTAAAGTCGAGCAATAGTTATATGAGTAAGTGATATTACTCAGAATAATGACCTTAATTACATATGTCAGAATCAATGAAACCATTAAGGTGTGGCCTTGTTTATATAATTAACATAAATATTAAATTATGCTTAGTTAACATAATTAACAATATAAACCATATTGACTTTGCATCTTTGTACAGGCCTGATTCTCTTATCCCTATATCTAAACATGTTCATTTCATACCAAAATGATTTTACGATCTCGCTATACTGTGGTGAGAATTATATATATATAAATATATATTATACACATATTCTAATATATCATATACCATGATAATATCTAAATAATATAATATATTCTACATCTAAATAATACAAACCATTTTGTTGTCATTAATATAAGAGATATTAAACTCCACAGACATCTGTACTACAATACAGGCTTTATCTGTTCCATTACCAACTACCCACTTCCCAGCAGTATGAGCAGACAATGTAGAATTTACTGTAGCTTGTATAACTGCTGGATTAATTGCTGTATGTAAAATCTGTTTCGTAGTTGTTTCATTTGCATAACTTAAAGTAGCTGATGTATCTAGTGACATAGCAGATGATTGGTGATCATTGGGAATAACTGTACGAGTTTGGATAGGACTTTGAGTAGTTAAAACCTCTTCTGGCTTTAATTTATTTTTGTTTGTGCCTAAAGGAGCTGACACAGGTACCAGGGAAAGTATCTTATTTGATGGAATATTTGTTTCAAAATGTTGCTCATTTTGCAAAGATGTTCCATTAGTGAGAATACCCTCATTTTTAGATAAAATATTTTCTTGACCTTCACCTGTTGTAAAATTGAAATATAATCAAATTAATCGAACACATTTACATTGACTTCTAAGTTAATATAATAAATTGGATATACATAATTTCATCATGCTAATATTCAGAACATTGTATAATTTGTGTACATGCACAGTGCATACATGTTTTTAATATATGTTCAAAACTATGATTTCTAACTAAAATGTTGCTTATTTATGAGGTTGAGCTCTATATGAAGTCTTGAAAGTTGTTTCACATAAATACATTTCCAATATCCCAATTTTTCTAGACTTCCTTTAATATTTTATGTCAATGATACTGTTTGGGTTAGAGCATTTAAAATGCTTGTAAAATATCAACTATACAACAAGCTTTCAAAACTTATTAAAATAACCAAGACCTTTGAGATTTTCAAAACTTCCAAGACTTCCAAAATTTTCAGGAGATTTATGGTACCGAATTCTATTCAATTTGACTCATATTTTTATCCACATATACATATTTGATACAATTTGAAGTGATTGACAACTCATCAATATAGATCCTTAATCCTGTGAACATCGTTTAGTGTTTGATATACATATAATAATAAAAGAGTTAAGAACCATAAATAATAAAAACTTGTGTAAATATGAATTGCAAAAATCTTTGCTTGTGTCAATATTTTAGTTAGATCAATGAAATAATATAATTTTATTTTTAAACTATAATATACAAAATTTATTGCAGGAAATATAAAAATAATACAAACTATATTTCGAAATATTAATTTAAGTAATATTTTTATCTGAATTTTTACATAGAAAATAATTAATTTATAATAGTAGTAATTCTTATTAATTAATTTGATAATTTTAAATATCTTATTATTATAGCTTTGATTTCTAAAATTTTACCATAGGTCACAATATTTTATTACAAGACAGTATGTCGTATTTAATATCATAAATACGTTAATGAGAAATAATGTGTAGTAAAGATAATAAAATTAAAATTAAACCATAAATCTACAGCTGATGTAATTTTGTAAGAAGAGACCTTACAAGTTTTATGTGTTTCAGGGGAAAGTAGAAATAAGAAATATAATTTCACGATATATAAAAAATGTTCATAATCCTCTGCAGAAAAAATAAAAGTGTATTTGAAAATTCATACCCAGAACGTGGAGTGCAGTAAAGCAAAGGAGTAGTAAAAACTTTGACATCATTAGAAATTCCAAATTTGCTAGAAATAAGCAAAATCCACTAAAAATTTGAATGTTTATAACTATTACGAATATTAGACACCAATATCAGTTAACGCAAAGTATGTGAAAATACACCGCGTATGACGACACAACGTAAATGTCGATACAATTCTATACTGTGTAGTTCCTTGGAAATGTTATTCACAAACACACATTGGACAGACTAAAGTACATATGTATGTGTTCTCATTAAGGGTTGGTTTACATTATTTCGAATTAGGTACGTTCTTTTAACATACAACACACAAGTGAAGTAAAAAATTATCTAAACTTATTTACTTTATCATTAAGCAAAAAAGGTATTATTTATATATTTTTAATAAAGTAAAATAAATAAATATATTAGTCTAGTCACGAGTGCATACACACGATCTTCGGTCTAATAACTAACTACATGGTTTGTAAAACTATTTCTCTAAAAGGTATATGAATTGATAAAATTTGATTAAAATTTAATTGAATTAAAATCAATTAATTATGTTTCTTATGTAAAAAGAATTATTTGTTACCATAATATAAAATTCTATACAAAGTAAATCTGACCTTCGACAATTATTATATACATTTCATATAGTTATATAATTATAATGACTGGTAATAAATTGAATACCGAAACGATCCTTAATGTATAATTCTGTTGTGTACATTCTTTAATTGGCCAGTATTTATTTACATGTTCTTATGCTCATACTATATATATTTTATTTTCTATTTATGTGAAATATGTATATGTATATCAAAGAAGAAATTTTCTCTCTGGTAATATATACATAATACACGTAAATACATATATGTGCACATTATATTAACAAACAAATATACAATCATGTACTTTATACGAGGAAAACGAAAGATGATTCAGCTTTTATATTATCGATACATGTATGTATATAATTTAAAATTTAAATAAATGAACAAAAAGACTGAAAAATCTACCGTTAGTAGTTTGCCATCATACCACCAGAGGACTAAAATCTAAGCTACGCTTCCACTAAATTTCCCAATACATATGTAGTTCGTATTTCTTCCTTGGTAGAATCAGCGAGAGTTATATATGATCGTGGTATTAACTACAAAGTGTGGAGGTAGTAGTATGATGTATTTGCAATCTTTAACTATATCAGTACATAAGAATTTTCTATTATGAAAGCTTTTCATTGTTACCTGAAGTATAAAAAAAACACAATTTCTTTTTTAATACATTATATTAGAAAGAAACATTTAGTATGAGTCTTTAGGTCAATATATTACATGTTTATCTATATTATTTGTCTATAATTTTATTAAGTATTTATAAAATACTTAAAAATATTTGTGCGTTAAATCTATCATAACAAATTAAAAGTAAGTAATCTTCATTAAAAAGTATAAAACATTTAATAGTTTTTATGGAAATATTAACTAAAATAAATATGTTGAATAGTTAACCTATCTTTAGCTTTAAAATTTCTATATATATACAAAGAGTACATATTAATATACAGGTTAAGATACCTATATATTTAGTAAAGGAAATACATCTTTCATTTGGACTAATATTGCTAATTAATATACTGCTGAGATTTTATTTTTGAATATTATTCCCTGGTTGTACTATCTTATTTATAATAAATGTTTAGATTTCGTAAAAAAAGAATTATATAAACAACAACTTGTACCAATAATTTTCATGAAAATATATAATTGAGAGAGAGAGATTTTTAATTTATTTTAAATAACTAGACATTAATACTTTATAAAATTGATAACAATATATAAATATCAAAATAAATCTTAGGTTAATTTTTACAAAATATATACAGATGGTCACAAAAAGATTCAGATACTGCGTATTTTTAGTTTCTAAGCTTTATATTTTTAATAGACATTCAAAGACCAACAAAAATTACATTATACTATTATACTATACTATGAAGATAACAGGAGAAAAAATCTTTTGAGTTATTGTTTATTGTTGTCTGCATATTAAAAGAAATACTGAAAGAGTAAGAATTTTTATGTCATAGAAAGTTTGAGACACAAGATACATACATGTCAAGTTGCACGTGTGTGTTATTTTTGTTACCAATCTGTTCAGAATAAGTCGTAAAAGTTTGAAGTTGAATATTTATATTTGTTTTTTATACATGATTACCATGTAAAAAAATACAACAAGTTAATTTTGTAAACTGTGGTACATATATTTCAAGAAATATACATATATTTCATAATAATTTAATTTCAATCATAGCATTTCCAATCATAATAGTTTCAATTTTTTTTAAATAGAGGATAATTGTGATTGTCGAAATAAAGCAAAAGATATATTAAATACATATGATGACATAAAAAATCATATAAAGTTAATTGTTTTAATCTTATGTCTTGTATATCATTAAATTTATCATCAGATGATATAATATATAAGCAATGTTTTTCCAATTTGAAGAAAAAATAAAATTATTTCAATTATTTGAAACATATTTATTTCCAACATTTAGTTTATATAATTTTATTGTTTGAAAGTAGTAATGAAACTTTTAGTTCTTCCATTTTTTCTTTTTTTAATAGCTGTTTGTTGCAACAGAAATATCAATTCATAACAAAGCAAAAATTTTAAAAATTTATATTACTAATCAATATGTAGAAGAAAAACCATTTTATTAAATATTATGTATTGTTTTTAGAAATAATGGAGTCGGATTATGATGAGGATCGTGGAGCTTGGACAGAAGAAATGACAAGAAGTGAAGATTGCATAGGAGAAGATAGTTTTGATAATCCTCAAGAGATATTAAATGAATGCTTGGATAAATTTAAAACACCAGATTACATTATGGAGCCTGGTATCTTTGCACAACTTAAAAGGTATAGTGATTTATTAAATAGTGCAGTTCACATTAATTTTACTCATTATAGATATAGTATATTGAATGTATCTATGCAGTTTGCTTCAGAATTTGAAACATATTGCCGAATCATAAGCCAGAGAAATTTAATTCTTATATTGGTAAACAAAATTATTTAGATATTATATATTATATTATATTATATAAGATATTAGGTAATTATTTAGAAGTTTAGCTTTAACAGTGATTTCACTGATTTTCGAATATGTTGTAAAACCCAACATTTGGAACAACTTTTCCTTTCACAAAAATGTTGGATTCTCTTAATTTCCAAGATATTATCAAGAAACCATCTATAGTGTCAGTACCACACACAGTAAATCCTGCCTATAATTGTGCGTCTGCAAAAGGGTATGCATTGGTGTTGGTTATTGACCAACCCATGTCAGTTAGATAAAACGACACCTAACTCAAATCTATATGAACTATAAATAGAAGATATATATATAGGGACAATAATGTACCATAATATTAACCTTTTACTATAATTTTACTATAATTTTTAACTTTCTTTTTCTGTAATTCACTAAATGCAATTATAAACAATTTATACCAAAAGTTTATATGAAGTTAGAATGTAGTATAGTATTAGAGTAAATTGTCAGTTCCTCTTGCATACATACACTTACTAACAAAAGTTAAGAAATGTTATGATTGCTTGGAAATTACTGTATATTTTTTATCTTCTGAGGTACATTGGATGAAATTAAAAATAGTATAAAGAGATAATAGTCCACACATGAAGTTAAAATATTTTTTTTATATATTCGTATGAGACCTACAATTAATATTGGATCAGGTGAGTAAAATAAAACTTCATGATAAAAGTTAAGAAACATACTTTGTTTGATATACATATAACTGTTTTAAACAAAAACTAAATGAAAAATAATCTAATAAAATGTTAGATAACTATTGGATTTGATGACTGCATGTCATCTGCATGGCATTGAGTCAATTAATCATACACAACACACAGTCGATATTTCATACCATATTTTTGTAACATTTTGCATCAATCCCCTTTTATTTGCAAAAAGTTGACTTCCTAGTTGATATTAAATTAATTCCATAAATGTTTAATTGGGTTTAAATTAGGAGATTGATTTGAACTTAATTATATTAGTATTTTATTCCAGAAGAAATGTTATATAATTAATTTAGAGGAATGTTTTGGGTTCATTATTGTGTTGTAATGATCACTTTATTGGCATTTTCACATTTGCACATGGCAATATATACAGGGTGGTTGGTAACTGATGGTTCAAGCGGAAAGGTGGTGATTCTACGCGAAAAAAGAAGTCGAAAATATAGAATAAAAATGAAAAAAAATTTTTTTTTTAATTTTTCCATCGAGATCCGTTATAACGTACCGCACGCGTACCGAGCGAAAATTCAAAGTCGATTTTCTCGAAAACAAAGCCTCAAACGAAAAATTTTTATTCTATATTTTCGACTTCTTTTTTCGCGTAGAATCACCCCCTTTCCGCTTGTACCACCAGTTACCAACCACCCTGTATGTTTATAAAATATTGTAATACACAAATCTGTCCATAGTTCCTTTTATTCGTATTAACAGATCAGGATCATTACAGTCCCATCATGTTATCATCTCCAAATTTCATTATTTATTTTAAGTATTTAACATTAAAACTTATTGTATGTTCATTGTGGACTGTTATCTGTTTATGGTATTTTTAATTCTAACTAATGTATTTTAAGATAAAAAATATACAGTAATTTTTAAATGATAATTATGTTTCTTTACTTCTGTCAGTAAGTGTATGTGTTTCGATACAGAAACTGAATTTTTTTTAGTCCTTACTCTTCACAAGTATAACCACAATTTGCAAAAATTCTGAATACATATTTATTTATTGTAATTTAATTAGTGAATAAATGATTTAGATTAGACTCATTTCTATTCTCATTTCATAAAGCATCCAGCTATTATGTGTGTTATATGGATACTTAGGTATTCCAGTTACCAAACAAACAAATAAATAATATATTTAAAATTTTGATAATTAAGATATTTTTGTACAATTTTATTTTGAAAATATAAATTGACATAAAAATATTGAAAAAAGTAGGGATTTAGAGTGATTATGCGATGTATTGAGGAGAATATAAAAAATTAATAAAGGAAAAGTTGAAATGAATATCCGGTTGCCAATAGTAGAATTAATAAAATATTTAAGTTTTCTGCAAGGGGGTATTGTTCATAGTATCATATCTAGTATGGCAGCAAGATGCATAAAGCATGTATTTGAATGATTTATTAGCTATACTTTTATAAGTAATGATATTAAATGTCATACTTTATAGTTGATATTTTCTCTTATGGCAAAGAATCAATGAAGTTGAACTATATATTGATATATTTTAACTATATGTATTTGCTTATCAGGGTTACATGCATATTGGAATTCACATTATTATGAGAATAAACTCATACTAGTTATTTATAATATAAAATGCAGAAGTTGTCAAAGCTAGGAGAGGGAAAAATATATATTACTACAATATAGCGAACATAAATACCTACATCAAAAGTAATATCTGCAAAAATATTTAATGAAGAATTGTTCAAACATTCTTTATTTATGTTTCTGAATGTGTTTTGAAATGCATAAATTGGGAATAATAATAAAAGTACACAGTTTCTTTCATGAAAAATAATTAATATTAAAATCGCCAAAAAGTTAAAATGTTTTATTATACTCCGCATACTAGATCAAACGTTTATGAAACGTTCTTAAAAATTATAATGTTTTAGGCTTCCGTACATCCGTGTCGCTCGGGTTCTCGAAATTCAACTCGGGTACCAGCATGAGTGGGCAGTGGGAGTGTGCAGACCGTTTCGAGTTTTGGGATTCCGAGCTTCGAGACGAATCAGAAAAAATTCGGGCGGGATCTTGATATACTTGTATTACTCGAGGTCCCGAAATTCGATTCGAGTATCAGCAATAGATTTATGTATCAGCATGCTAAATAATTAAAAGTGGGCAGTCTAATTTCGTGTCAATTCGACAAGTCGAATGGGCTCGGCAAGGCTCAGAAGCCCGAGATCCAACTATTAGGAAATATTAAGAGGAAATAAAGATATAAAAAGAAACGATGATTATAAGCTTTACATGAATAAATATTCATATTCAAAATTTATATTTAAAATTTTGGAAGAAAATTATTTTTATTTTAATAATAATTTCGCAAATTTGAGATTGTAGAATATTTGATTTCTTTGTATAGAGTTTGTAGCGAATATTGTGTTTTTATTTGCTTATGGTTTTTTTATTTTAGTTTTATACATATTTTGTTTTGTGAAGTTATTGTACTATTTTGTAATTACTTTATCTCCTCCTAATAGCTGGATCTTGGGCTTCCAAGCCTTAAGTCGATTCGTGCAATTTTAGTTGAGCTGACACGAAGTTAGACTGTCTGTTCATGCTGATACATACTTCTATGGTTGATACCCAAATCGAGTTTTAGGATCCCGAACCATTCGGGAGCCCGAGTGATATGGATATAGAGATCCCGCCCGAACTTCTACTGATCCGTCCCGAAACCCTGAAAAACAGGGAGACACATTTCTATATATTTTATCAAATCTCATAATAATCATTTCATGTTTTCATATTAAACTCATTACATAAACAAAAATTCATTATGTATATTTAATGATGAAATGGAAACTAAATATTGATGACATTCCTTTTACTACATTCATTAGTTTTATCTAATGAATTTTATTAACACAACATTGTTATTGTAGATATAGGTAAATAATGGATTCATAATTTTATAAAAAATTAAATAATGTTACATACAGGATGAAATTTTCATTGAATGGTATAAATGGTATAATATACAAGTAAACATTCTCTGATTTTAAAGACAATATTTGGTAATAATGTTTCTTTGATTATAAGTTACTATGGTCATTAAACTAGTTTTTAATAGAGATTAAAATTTTTTTATTTAGTAAAATACTCTCCATTACTTATTTTCCTGCAAAGTGTCTTAATAAAGTATATATAGTTTAATCTTTTCTTGTTTTTTATTTATTTTAAACAACTATTTAGATTATTATATGGAATGATTACAAAAAGTATTTGCAAGCCATTATATTTATTATAACATTTATATATTAATTAATTAGGTCTCAGTATATTAAATTTCATATCACATAATAGTACTATAGTATAGTAATATTAGTTATATGATATAGTAGTGTTTTTATGTGATTATAAATCTAGAATTTGATAAAGGAATGCTTCATTAGAAAATAAGGATATGTGCTTTTTTGTAGCTACTGTAGATGATGTTAATTTCAATATGTGTATTTAATTATGCATTGGTGCACTGTTTGTGAAATTTAAAAGAAATGTAATGATATTTTTTATATTATAATATATCTTTTCCCACTTTATAGATATTTTCAAGCTGGTGGAAACCCAGAACAAGTGATAGAATTGTTATCTAAAAACTATACAGCTTGTGCTCAAACGGCAAATCTTCTTGCAGAATGGCTTATACTCGCTGGAGTTAAAGTTACAGATGTACAAGCAATGGTAGAAAACAACTTAAAAGATATGATATTGAAAACATTTGATCCCAAAAAAGCAGATAAAATCTTTACAGAGGAGGGTGAAGTAAGTTTTTTAATCCTTCATTGATTTTTGAATTAAATATTAAATCTTAGTTAATACTTAAAGTTCAATATTTTGTGTATCAGACTCCTGCTTGGTTAACGGAAATGATACAACATCCTACTTGGCGGTCACTTATTTACAGACTTGCAGAAGAATATCCTGATTGCTTGATGTTAAACTTCACTATAAAGGTAAACTTTCTATTAAAATATTGCTTTTATTCAAATAGGAATTGTTGGAAATATTGTTATTACATATATAGATAACTATAATAGTAGTAATAACATTATACATATAAGAAGTGTGCTCTTTGAACTAAATTCTTCTACATTATTTGTAGTGTATTATTTGAATCACTTAGAAGTCGTGCTAACTAACTCTATAAATTAAAATGCATAGAAAAATGACAATTACAAATATTTTTAAATGTATCTCAGAATTTACCAATTTTTGTGCTTATAACAAATAAATCTATGAAAACAAAGTTTTTTTTTGAGATGTTGAATATTAAAAAAATAATTTGTGCAGAATTTGAACTCGATTGAATAACGGAAAAGCATGCCCCTGGCTCCTTAAACATTAAAATAATTATTTAAGTATTTATAAAATCAGTTTTATTCGATTATTTTCTAAATTATTGATTATATAAAAATTATGTCAGACGAAAGTTATAAATATAGCCAAAATGCACTTTTTATGTTATATTCCTTTATTTCCGTATAACGGACGGTTTTTGAAAAAATAAATGAAAGACTATGTTACGATCTGGTCTTGATCTTCGGTGTTCGTAACAGTTAGATTTTTCGAGTTATATTTAAATCAAACTGGTAATTGCTGCCACCAGAGATAGTTTTATTAACTATTTCGATTAATTCGACTCTCATTCGCTATTTTTGGAACAAGGCAAACGACTAAATGGGATGATTTCGGAAACTTATCATACTCTTCTAGAGCGCAGCACTGTTTTGAGTTTCCAAACTGTTGTATCCTTGATGTTCTAATTCGTTACCTATAACCTTATGGGTAGCGTTAACTAGCTTATTAATGCGACTGATAAATAAAATTCCACGTTTCGGTTTACCCGCTATGTACAGGAATATTAACACGGAAAGGATTAAAGTTTTCTTGAAATAAATAAATATTTCTGATATCTTCTTAATTGTTGAGAATAATAGTCAATGAATAATTTTATTGAAGTCGTACATGTGGTACAAGTACAAGATCAAAAAAAGAAAATGTTACAATGTTTAGCTTCTCACCTTGTTTATACGTATGGTCGATCGCACTCTTGGAATATCATATCGAGTTAGTACAGTTGTTGGAAGATTGACTGTATGAATCGTAATAAAATGCTCGGTTTTAATTCTTGACGTTAATAAAAGACTGGATTAGAACAATTCTCGGCTTCGCAAAGACTATTATTCTTCCGAACTTGATATTAACCCGTGATAAATTTTTAACTAACTCTTGACAAAATTTCAACTAACTGGACTGAACTCAATAACTGAACTGAACTCTATTTTAACTAACTCCCAACAAATTTTTAACTGACTGAGCTTTCTAACTGACTAACCGAACTGATTAACTGACTCTCCTTTTACTGACTGAACTCCTATTTTTAAATCCTATTATTATATACTACTACTTATATACTACTATTATTATTATATACTACTACTTATATACTACTATTATATACTACTATCCTTATTTATACTAAGATTATCATGGCTAATTGTCACGTGACGGGTTATTCCATAATAGTGCGGAGTTTTGGTACGTGATTATTTCCGTGGACCCTGCAATCTTCGTTTCTACCGGTGTCTTTCCAGAAGTATTAGGGTTTCAGCTAATGTGGTTTTCGTGGAATTATTATTGAAGTTTCCCCTTTTTAGAAGTTGTTGCTGCTGCATTTTTCTTGCAGTGTTACTTTCTGCTGATGATAGGTCGTGCCCCGCTAAATATATGGTTATCTTTGCTGATGCCGATACTTAACCTTTTGGCCCGTGCTAGTTGTTTGTCGCTGTTGATGCTGCGTGAGAAGATCGTAGTATTTCAACCTCTATTGCCTGCTTATTGCACTGTGTACTGTGGTGGGGTGAGCGCGCGCAAGGTGGCGCGTATCAGTGGACATCTTATTGTTCCTTGTTTCTATTTCGATATTCTTAGATTTTAATTTTGTTCAATAATGTAGTACCGTAACTACTTTAATTAGTTTATTAATGATAAGTAGATTGAACAGGTGTTAATTGAACAGAGAATAATGTTTGTTAAACATGAACTAATCGCAGCAAACGTATAATAATTAACACAACTGAATAATTAATCAACGACTCTCATCAACGCAATCCGCACTCTCTGACATCTCAACTCATATTGTTATTAATTCGTTCTTTGTCCCCTAGCAACTCCTTGTCTTTTGTCCTAGTCTCACTACATACATGCTCAGCAACCGCTCGTTTGTATTTCAAGACAACCTTGTAGACTTATAAGTAGCAGTTCAATCGATTCAAATTCAGGGGAGAAAATTCTCCCCAGGAACTATTGAGAAAATAATCAATATAATAAAAATAATATAACTTTGCACAATAAGAAGTAAAGTTAAAAGAAAAAAGTAAGTCAATAAGCATCAACACAGAAAGATAGATATTTTTCTATATATAAGATATTTTACTAACTTGATTAATTAATACATAAGTGTACTAGTATTATAAAACAGAATACTAGTTGGCCTTCATCCAAGAAAAATGTAATTCGTCACTCAGATTTCTAAAATTTTGGATATAATATTTCCTTTATTCATGGATATCTGTTTTTTAATTAATAGTCTCATTTCTCTTGAAAATAAAATATGAGCCATTCGTTATGAAAGTGGGGCAAGTTCACTTTTGAAAAAAAAATGGATTTCATATTGTCGTAGCTTTTATTAACCGTTTGAGTCCCAGGAGTCTTTGAAAAAAACAGAGTCGAAAAATCCCCGAACAGCGCGATAGCGCTTCTCTTAATCGATTGCGAAGAGGAACAAGCGGTGCAATAGCGCTCGTCATATTTGTTACTTTAATAACGTCTACTTTAAATACGTTTATATTATTATATATGCGTACTATTAGTTTATAAATATTTTAAGTTTTGTTCAATAAAAATTATTGAGAAGATAACAATGAAATACAAAATACCTTCAGTCGTCTGTAGCGTTCAAATGTACTGGGACTTTTCGACACAAAATCTAAACAACGCGATCGCGCTGCTTGGGACTCAAATGGTTAAATATGAAATTTTACTTTACAATAAATTTGCCATCCATATTTAAATATCTAATGTTTTGATCAGTGTACATTTGGTTGGTAATTTGCAAGTTTTGGTAGATGCAAAACCATTTACTACATATGAAAGTGGAACAACCCCATTTTCTATAAAATGTCCCAAAACTGCTATTAAAATATCGATAATTAATTGAACATTTCTATTTTCTGGGCATTTTTATCTACCAAATAACGCAGATTTTAGAATTATGGAAATGGCATCATGAAAATCAAATGCTTTGTACATTCCTCGAGATTATTACAAAATCATGATAGAATGTTAGGAAGAAACGAAATTTTGTTTATACAAAATGAAACACGGGCAATTCTTCCGACGGAGGCTTAAAAAAATACTAAAAGAGTAAAGAATATTGATAGGGAGAAGACAAACTGACTGGAAATTCATATGTTGGATGAGGTTTTTAACACATTGTTGACCGGCAATTTTACTGAGTATTTATCTCATGTCACCAGCTATTATTTCGTAATTGGATGTGGAAGTAAAACAATATAAATAAACTTTAATAAATTTTATTTATTATTCAACTTTTAATATTTCTTTTTCGTATGATAAACAGTGTAACAATCATCTACGTGTAATGGTACACGACAGCTTTTGCAAATATATCTAGTTTCGCTGCGTTTTCCTTTTGAAGTGCATACTCTATGCACTATGCTGACCAACAATTGCACTGTATGATCTCCAACAGCGCACTAAGAAAATGACGTTGATGCGAAAAAAGCGAATCACGAGTTTACTCGTGGCCGGTTGGTAACGTTTGGCTATGAAAACACGAGTAACTCGTGACCGATCAACAATATGTTAAGAACTGCCCATGTACTGTTTTGTAGAAAACATGAATGGAAGACTTTCATAATTCTAAATTTATTACCATCCGTCGAAGGAAGGCCTCAAACTTTAAAATATTGAATTAACTTACTTTATTGTCTTACATACCTCCTGTATATCATGAATATTTTAGTATACTTGCACATAACACTCTAAAATAAAAGATATTGTTTTGTTCTGTAATAAATGTTGTGATAAATTATAATTAAATAATAATTATATAAAAATTCAAATTAAAAAGAAATTTTATTGTTCACGATTTTTATAATTCATTAATTATGAAAATGAGGCAACTCTATTTCAGATTTATAAAAACACCTTTTTTTGTAATGTATTCTTATAAAAATCGTTGCGTAGTAAATTTACCTGTGTTAGAAGTATATATAACATGATGAAACCTTTCTTAATTGTATGAACCACGAAACCTTAAATATCTCATTAATAAAGAAAATGGACTTACTCTATTTTTATAATAAGTGGCTTATATGTATTTATATTTGGAAGAATTCATCTCAGTATATCTGAGATTTGTTCGTCTTTATTGATTATTAATTTCACGATCTTAGAAATTTCTGGTTAAAAGATAACTAGCAAATTGAAATTTGTACACAAATTTTGTACATATATGTATCATCAACTTTTATTATATTACACAAGTAATTTGTTTGCAATAATATAATTTTTGCACAATTATTATATATGAAATATTTTACAAACATTTAATACGTACTGTACAAATTTTATTGAATTTTTGTATCCTTTTTACATTTCTTACAGCTTATATCTGATGCTGGATTTCAAGGTGAAATTACAAGCATTTCAACAGCTGCACAACAAATTGAAGTATTTTCACGAGTTTTAAAAACTGCAATTGCTGGATTTTTGCAAAATACAGAAGATTGGCAATCAAGTATACAAGAATGTGCAGTAAGTATTATTATTTATGATTTATATTCTGAATCAATTTAAAGTATAATATGTATATATTATATTTCATACACATACAGAATAAGATTTTTGGAAAGTCTTTTAAGCATAAAGCAATGTCTTTTATAAGAATTCAAGGGCAATATAATATGAAGAAAGGAATTTGTTATGTGAAGACATTCAAATCAAGTGAAAGTCACTTATATTTTTTTGGATATAGTTTTTGAGTGTATTTATTTTCTATAATATAACACACAATAATAAGATGAATTCAATTATATTGTTTTGTATATGATTTTCTTAAAAATTGCAGAATGTAAAACAAGAAATATAATTTAATTGTAAAAATGTTTAAACAGCCAATGAGAGATTAAGAGAGATTAAGTAGTTATATATGTATAAAAATTTTCTATCTTTATGTCTTCAACTAGCATAATTCTGACTGCATAGTTCCTTTTTGTAAATACTTGAAATCATTTTTTGTACACATAGTTTCATTATATGTATATGCATTAATAGGTAACCTATTAAATGAGATAACCTATATATATGATAATGTAATTTCTAATTCTTAATGTTGCAATCTTTTTGTCTCTTCACAAATTGTTCGAATTCACAAAAAGATGATTGATAATACCTGTTATATAGAAGGTGGATTAAATAAGCAGAGAGTACATTATAATTGCAATTTAAAATATGTGTCCAGGTTTATTTCTGTTCCAAATTCTATATCAAAAGCATTCTATATAGAGTGATTCATTTTTTAGTGTAATTTATATCTATAAAATTGGATTCTAATTTAAATCTAGTTTCCAAAGTGTTCATAACTATACAATCCTGCTGCATTTTCACATTCAATTTATTCTAACTTATTTCATTGGATTCAAGATTTGGTAATTGCAAGAAAATGTGAATGACTTCCAATCAATTATTTATTTGCTATTCTCTCACAACATATTACTCTTCCAGAGTAATGTCATTTTTATGTGGGCAATAACATAGAATTTGTACGCCAATAGCTTTGATAGCAGAAATAAATAAAATCTATGCCTGGCTGGGTGGACATGGACATGGGATGAGAGGTACACTGTTAAACTTATTAAAGTGGTGTAACTCGAAAGTGATATTTTGCTGAAAATATAGAAACTGAAACTTCTTGTACTAGGAAATGGAACAATAAAATATATAAAAAATTAACTCATTAATGAAAGTTCAACCCTGGAAGTCCATTACAGCAAATCCTTTCTGGTAACTCATTAAAGGCTGTCGAATGGTAATTGCAATTTCCTAATTTTATTTAGCCTTCGTGTAACAGTAGATTATATCCAGAAATATATTTGAAAAACTCATGTCAGACCATTGAAATCGCCGTGCGTTACCTGATGCGGGTGTCTCAACTTTATACAAATAATAGAACACCCCTCTCAATCATCTTAAACTTCTCAATCGTCATCCTCGGAATTCTGATCTCCGTCATTCTGACATGAAATCAAGAATCAAACTCAAAATGTAAATCATCATCCGAAAACATATGGTAGTCATTTTTACAATAATAAAACTGATTGTTCATTAAATTAAATGAAAAAAAAGAGAAAAATAAATTATGTTTGCCGGAATTATGTTTTTCATGTCAATTGTTTGCTAAGATTTAAAAAAAAATTTAATGCTGCATTCTTTTACATATTTCAGGATATAATCTGCTGTTATATAAAGGTTCAGTCTAGATAAAATTAAAAAATTGTAGTTACCATACAACAGTCTTCCATGAAATACTGGAAAGGATAATTTTCCACTAAACTGAGGATAACTACTCCACTAGAGAGAGGGTTGATTTTTTATATATTTTACTGTTTCATTTTCAACTTCTGTACTTTCCGCAAAGTTTCACCTTCAAGTTTGACATGTTTGACAACGCATTTCTCTATCTCCCATCCCTACGTTCGCCCAGCCAGGAATTGAATTTGTTCATTTTTGTTATCAAAACTATCGACACACAAATTTTTAAAGTTTATATTGACTATTATATTGACTACGTAGCAATGACACTAGTTCCAGGACTATATATAGGGTGTTCGGCTACAGGTGTAGAAAAATTTAAGAGGTGATTCTTGAAGCTAAAATAAGAGAAAAATCAAGAATAAAAAAATCGCGTTTTTGGTTAATTTTTAATTGTTAATAACTAAAAAACAAAGTAGCAAACGCAATCTTTTTATTCTTGATTTTCATCTTATTTTAGTTTCAGAAATAATCCCTCAAATTTTTTTACTCGCTGTATTAACCGAATGTATAGTCCTGAGTGTATGTATAGCCTATACCAGGCATCATTATCTTCATACAGTATAGACTTATGAATTGTAATTCCTTTGACTCCATCTTAATGAACGCTTTTGTTTTCTGGGAATTCCTGCTTTCTTTTAGATTTAATCACCTTTTTCCTTTTTGCTCGTAGTTGCTTTTTATTATAGAGAAACGATATGCATATATTTAAAATGTTACACTGTGTATTTGTATTATAGTAAAAAGTATATTTTTAAAATATTATAATATCTTTATATAATTTTTTTCTGTCAGAAAATGGTATGTCATGGACAACACACTTACGTCTACAGTCAAGTATTGTTACAAATTCTTGCACAAGAATCACGTGGTGGATTTATGATGAAAAGGCTCTCTCAGGAAATCACTAAATGCGCCCAACAGAAGTAAGAAAAAGTTTTTATTATTTTATCGAGTATATACAGTCAGAGAGCGTTCAATTGTTCTCAACTTAGGATCAATAGAATCTAATAACAAAGAATATTAATAAATTTGTTTTCCAAATTTCTCTAACTTGTTTAAACAAACAAACAGAGACTACATAAATTATTATACGGTTTTCTTAATATTTTGATTATCTTAACTTTTCAGCCACACGATAAAATGTATTATCGATCATAGGACATCGTATCAGGCCTGTGAGTATGAAACCGGAATTTGCCTACAGATGGCCCTAGCTGATAATGTAGTTATCACTAAACTGTGTCATTGATGCCAAAAGTCTTTGTTGACATTTCACAAACATTTTCGACTCAGAACAATACAAGTTTCCCACAACAGCATAGTTTGTAATAGCGTTGAACATGTCGAATTTTGTGCCTGGAAACTACGATTTGCGAACAGCATTGATTTTCTGTTACCATTTGAAGAAAATTGCTGCAGAATCGCATCGAATGCTTGTCGAAGCTTACGGTGAGCATACTCTTGGTAAATCACAGTGCTTTGAGTGGTTTAAAAAATTCAGAAGTGGCAATTTTGACGTGAGGAATGAAGAGCGTGGAAGACCACCGAAAAAGTTTCAAGACAGCGAATTGCAAGCATTGTTGGACGAGGATGACGCTCAAACGCAACAACAACTCGCTGATCAAATAAACGTGACACGAGAAGCCGTCTCCATACGTTTGAAAGCCATGGGAAAGATCCAGAAGGTGAGAAAATGGGTTCCACATGAACTGAACTGAAAGACAGCAGGAAAACCGAAAAACCACTTGCGAAATGCTGCAGATACAAAAGAAAGTCATTTCTCCACCGAATTGTGACTGGTGATGAAAAGTGGATATATTTTGAGAATCCTGATCGTAAAAGATCATGGGTAGCTCCAGACGAACCACCGACATCGACTACAAGACCAAATCGCTATGGACGGAAGACAATGCTCTGTGTTTGGTGCGATCAGAAAGGTGTGATCTATTATGAGCTTGTTAAAACCTGGCGAAACCGTTAATACTGAGCGCTATCGACAATAAATGATCGATTTGAATGAAGCTTTGCGTGAAAAAGGACCAGAATATCAAAAAAGGCAACACAAAGTAATTTTGCTTCATGGTAATGCACCATCACATACAGCAAAACCGGTCAAGGAAACGATTGAAGCGTTCAGTTGGGAAATAATTTCGCACGCGGCTTACTCACTAGACTTGGCTCCGTCCGATTACTATTTATTTGCATCGATGGGACACGCACTTTCTGACCAGCACTTTACTTCTTACGAAAATGTACGAAAATGACTCGATGACTGGTTTGCCTCAAAAGAGCGACAGTTTTTTTGGCGTGGCATCCACCAATTGCCAGACAGGTGGGAAAAATGTATAGCTAGCGATGGGCAATACTTGGAATAAAATATTTTTAATCATTTTCATACGATAAACGTGTATTTTCTATACAAAAATTCCGGTTTCATATTTACACGCCTGGTATACATGCATATGATATTACACTTGATAATGTCATGTAGCAAGCATACAACGTATAAGTATTGTAATGATAATGATAGTAATGACTAGTTGCAGTAATTAGAGGAAGAGGCTAGTAATAGTAACAGTAATAGAGAAAAATGCGGAAATTGTGTAAGCTTTAAAGATTAATGTTTGTTGCTTGTTTATTTACAAATATAGGGAAATTTTGGATTTTGTCAGAAGATAAACATAATGTACCGTTTTTTTTTACATGATGGAAATCTTCATAGGCACTCGGGGCATGGGGGGAGAGGTTGCAGGGTAGTACCGCATTTATATAAATTAAAATCTTGGAATGGTGTCCCACGGACATAATTCCTAGCTAGTAATGAGATTTACTTGTTTAAACTTATTTTACGTGGTGAATAACAATAAAAGTTTATTTTAAAACTACACATCCTTATATGATATTTGGGAATAAGGATATCTGTAGATACAAGTCTGTGGCTGTTAGAGCTTGGAATTTTCTTTGTGTAATATTATCATTCAAAATAACTTCGTTGTCCTTGAAAAGATTAAAAAATGGAGAAAGAACGTATATTCTCTCTCGAATGGAGTAATTGAGAAAAAACGTATAGTATTATGCGAAGGTTTATGAAATACTGTGAATAATGAAATAATAAAATCTCGCTCTCTTCGCTGTATTATCGCTGAAATTTAGACAGGCTATGTGAGTATTTGATTAATTTTATTCCACAAACACGGCCGTCTTTGCCATACTGTTTATATGATAGCGACATTACATTATTTTATTTTAACATTTCATTACTTTAAGTTTCCTTCAAATACCGTTTACTGATTTCTGAGATTACTAAGATTGTATTACTCTCGAGACAAGGCAAGCAATAAACATCCCATGATATGATAGTGTCACGTCCCGCGTTTTTTTTTTTTTTAAAGGCGGGACGTTACAATAGGAACATGCAGTATGACGTCTGCTGTATCGGTATGTACGTTAACAGAATGTACAACGTTCCATACAGTCTGGTTCTCGAACGGCTATGCCACAATTCGTATTGGACTTAGAATATCAATCTGAGAAGGTTGATACAGCATGATATGTCCGTTGATCGTAAGATTGCCTTTTGGGCTTGACTTTTTCGGATTTTAAGTTTGACCACCTATTTTTGTGACGTTGCCAATGTTCGAAGGGATGTCGTTATCGGTATCATTATCAGTATCATTCTGCGATACATTTCTTTTTATTTTTAATTGCTTGTCGTATTTCGCGTTCACTTGTTAAACTTTGCAGCCAAATCTTCTGTTACCTTATATGGATCCTTAAATCCCTGTCCTCATTTCGCCGAATACGTACCGTTGACTTTTACTAAACATAGATCATTTACGGTGAATGGTTTCATATTGCGTTTGCTTTTTTTTTTTTTTGTCAAACCTACATTTTTCATATGTAGCGTTCTTCTTACAACATTGTTGACTGCCTTATCGCGTTGGACCGTGTGAAATAAGCATTATGGAATTTTTTACGTCTTCTTCCCTCCTCAGTCCGGGAAATATAATACGGTATTTTTATCTAAGGATGCTACATAGCGTTCCAGATAAACGTCTTTTGCGCGTTATATACTTCACAAATAATTTTTAATTCATTTAATGTATAATAACATAACCTATCTTATTCCTTTACATATCTGATTTATACGTTTTTTAAGAAATGGTAGAGGAATAGAAGAAAAAAATTTATCTCTTTTAATTTTTTTTTTTTTAATTGTTTCATTGTTTAAGTTCTATTAACTCATCATATAAAATAGGACTTAGACATAAAGTCACGATCTATTAGGGAGTATTCTTCGAAAAAGTTGTTCAGATTTTGCACAATTTCAACGAATCTCGCATATTTATTGTTAATTATGAAAACGTTCTCGGATAGTCACGAGAACGTATGGTTTATACAATATTCCAATTCAAATATCTTATTCATTGTATCTTCCGTAACAAATATAGATGTAGTATTGTTCGATATTTTAATACTTTTTATTTCATAATTTTCGTGTATTACGACGCGTTTGTAATCTTCGCAGAACAACAATGTGATCGTCGTTGCTTTGTGAACAGTTCCTGTATTAATAATAGTTTTCATATTTTCAATCTGCGTTTTTCAACGCCTTACTTTTCTTTCTGGATAGGCTCAAGTAGTTCTCCAACGTAGTCGTATATTTGTGGAGTGATCGATCTCAATGTCATGCAATTCGTAACGAATTTCGTTGAACATAAATGTGATGTTATTGACATCCAGAATTGTATTTCCAACGGCATCCTTTGGCTCTCTTCTGATAAGCTCAGTATATGATAGTATATAGAGATTCTGCTGTTGTATCAATATTCTTATTTCATACGTTGTTGTTCAACGTGTTATTAGCATACGGATTATACTTGTGTCGTACCCCAGAAAATTGATCTATTTCACGTTTCGTACGTTCAACTTGATCGTCCCCTGTTTCGTTTCTCTGATCGGGGGTGGAGAGTTTTGAGTTGAAGGATTTTCAGGCGATCGATGAGATTTTACAATTGAATTGTCCATTGTATAGCCATAATTTATTGCTTCGTTTCTTCGACGTATTTTTTAAGAATTTGATTCCTTCTTTTTCTTCCTCCTTTTCAAATCATTTCCGCGTTTGTAAGGCGATAGATAGAGTCCGCGATGAGTGATTCCTATCGCGCGATTATGACATTGTACTTTTGATTATGATATGTACTTCCTCCAGTTCTTTTCGCGCTGCCTTCGCATCATTTCCGGCCTTTACCACCCCGAGTGCACCGCCGGGCAATGCTTCTATGGCTAATAACGCGAGAGACAAGGACAGGAGTACAGCGTCGCGTTTACATATACGGAGTATTTTGTTTTAGCTTTCATAGCAACACGGTCCTTTTGATGTTGTCACGTAATAAAAGAACGAGGTTTTACGAGCAATAGCTCATTCACATGCTTTATTAACTGCAGATTACAAACTGAGGTTACTGACTAAAGGACCAGGGTTTTTATTTCTTTATCACGACTCATATCTTATGGGTGGGAGTCTTGCTATTGTCTTTCCTCTTAGTTATCACAATGCTAGGTGTTATCGACATATCCGATGTCAGCGGATGCCTGCCTCTTGGGTGGTCGTTACAATGTACGCGTTCGACCAAATTTCTGTTCGTTTCGTGACGCCCTTCGATAATTTTAGACGAAGAATAGACGAAAATTCTTCCATATGAAAGTAAGAAAAAGCTAAAAAGAAAATCTTTCTGTAAAAAAGTAAAAAAGACGAAGGAAAAGGAGAGGAAAATATCGTTCGAAGAAGAGTATTGCGTAAATTGTATGGATTGTCTATTTGTATTGTTGGGCTCATTCTTACGAATTTCTTTATAAACAAAGAGAAGTGAGAGAGAGAGAGAGAGAGAGCCAAGTGAGCAAACAAACTCGTACAATGTCTCTAAAGGCTTAAATATCAAATATTTATCACTCCTTTTATGTATCGATATTAAATAATACGTATTCTCTAAATCTATCATCGCCATATAATAATTTGGGAGAATTAATTGTATTGCTGAGCATAAATCTTTCAGTTTGAAATGAGAAGTTTCTGTAAATCTATGCAAGTTTTCCAAATATAAAATGAATCTGTAAGTACCGTTAGGTTTCTGCTAAAAAAATATGAAGCTAGAAATTACTTCTTCTTGGGTTTCCATAATCCTTATTATTTTCTTTCTTAGCAATGATTGGATGGTTACACTGTAGTTCTCAATTTCTTTCTTTAAACTAAACTGACAGACGCTTATCCTGGAATACCTTGGTAGATCGTTGTCTCGATGGAAAAATTAAAAAAAAAAAATTGTTTATTCTATATTTTCGACTTCTTTTTTCGTGTAGAATCACCCCCTTTCCGCTTGTACCACCAGTTACCAACCACCCTGTATTTGAAAGTGAGGAAAGTAGTGATGACGGAGTCTACAACTATTGGTCGAAATGCCCAAAATCATCCCAAATGTGTTTGGAATGTTTTAACAAATATCATGCGATATAGAATAATATAATATATTATCCAGAATATAAATTAATAAAAAGTATGGTATAATGTATTTTTAATATTTTTATGTTGTATATCCTATATATAATATCGTATATTTAATTAATTCGAACAAGAAGAGCGTCACCATACGTTGGTAACGGGGCCCCCACGGAAGTATACCCGTCGCACCGATATGTGCGACGTGGCGACGAACGTGTCAACTTTCTTGTCGATACCCTGAACAACCCAGTGGTAGAATCTGAGTTTTAATGAAGAGTGTAAAGTAATATGTAGCGTTTTGGATTTATTAGACTCTTCGCCCATTAACTTAATAACTTCTTCCTCCACCGTATCTACATTCTCTTGATCATTATTTGGATTCTCTCATCTTGATGAACATTTTCTTGTTATTCTATATAACAATGATAAAAAATAACAATTCCCGTTTCATCCTGTTTTAACTTTATACTACTATCGTAATATTGTACTATTTATTTATTTTAATCGAAATGTTAATACAGAATTTGTGATTTCTTAAATTTACAACCATCCCCTGTCTCTCGTGGAAGTTCATTAATAACCTTCTAACATGCAAGTTCTTTTGCAAGTTCTAACATTTAATTCTTTATTAATCATTATTACATACCATCTTTAGCGCCTTCCATCAATGTAGGATTGTCCAGATTCAGCTGAATTCCCGTCTTTTGCTCCTCACTAACATCACTGAAACTCTTGGACCTTTCTTATCACAATTTTCCTTTGTAATTTGTCCGATTCCTTACCAATATGAATCCTCAACTCTGCTTCTTTTACACATTATTACACAATCAATTAATGAACGCCTAAGAGAAAAATTACCACTAAATGACTGTAGCTGAATGGAACAAACAAAAAACATTTAATCTCACTCTTACATGTAACCTGCAAGGTACAATGGAAAAAAATAACAAAATTGGTCAATCGGAATGTACGCCGTCGGCACACCAGCTCTATCTTTCTTTTTTTCGCTCTTAACGTTGTTGACAACGTTGTTAGGAAGAAAAACTACATTTGTAATCTTGAAAATGGTGTTTGAAATCTATTCATTACCATCCTTTTTTTTATATATCGTCTCTTCTTAATAAGACTCTCGTGCTTCGAGCTGATCCCGTCCGCTTTTTGCCAAGCTGACACGAAGTTAGGCTATCCGTTGTTGTTGATACTCGAGCCAAGTTTCAGGAACGTGAGCGATACGAGTATACCGAAATCCCGCCCGATTCCGCCCGATCCCGCCCGATTCCGCCCGATTCCGCCCGATTCCACCCGATCCCGCCCGATCCTGGCCAAACTTCTTCCGACCCGTTCCAATCCCTAACACGCACGTATATCTATACTTTTAATATTACAGTTTCGTTAACTTTTTTATGGATGTCGCAATTAGATAACTCAATGATGAATCGTTATTGTACAGATTATAGCTGTTATAAGCGATAATACTGAGCGATTTTGTTCACCGTCCCGTGTGGCGCAAGGTGTTTAATTGAAAAATAATTCTAATACAATGTTACTATGCGCACTCCTACAGTCATGATGAACTTTCTTGTACTTCGTTCGGTATTTTTCATTTTTAACGATTTGAAGATTTTCTTCTACGTTGTAATTCAAAATTTGTTAACGACCACTTTCTATAAATTGACTGCTATTATCTATTTCGGGAAAAAAGTTGGTTGTTTCCCTATTCAGTAGATATATATATATATATATTATTTTTATATCAACTGTTTGCTTTCTGAAAATATTTTATTAACATTAATGAAATATATTGTTTTCTAGTCTTTGTTTGAAATCATTTGTATCAAAAACAACTCACAAAATTATTAGTAAAAACTGTTTATTAAAGTGTAGGTAATTTGTTGTCTGTTTATTCCATTTGTTAAAAATATAATTCATGTTGAATTCATGGGGATAACCATCATTTAATTAACACCGAGTTTTAATTAATTAAAAATTTAATAAATACAACATTATTGCACACTGATTTTATAATTCATATATGTATTATATATGTATATATTTACAGCCATCATGATGTTACTCCAATAACAATGGCACTTAATGGAGCTTCAAGTAGCCCTAGTGCATGTCAAGCACTTGCATCCATGTTATCACGGAATACCTTAAATCCTGCTGATATTACTGTATTATTTCGAAATTATTCTACTGCGGAACCACCTCCTATAGAATTACTTCGTAATCCACAATTCTTAGGTATTAATATACATAATTTATAAAATTGCAATTTGTTGTTTTTACAGCTGCTATAATATATACAAAATAATAATTCATTAATTCCAGAACTATTAGTCGATGCACTTTTCAAACCGGGTGTAAAAATTAATCCCGAGCATAAGTCTAAATACATATATTTATTAGCTTATGCGGCTAGTGTATGTGATATTCCAGCCAAGAAGGGGCACTCACGGAAATTAAATAAGGATGAATTAAAAACAACTATTCAAGCTATAGAAAAAGTCCATAACATTTGTAACATTAATAAAGGATCTACTGAATTGATAGCAGAATTACAAACTTTATATCAATGCATAAGGTATAATGTATATAAATTATATTAGTGGTCATATGATATTTCTTATTTCTATATATAGTAAAATCAACATTCTTTTAGATTTCCTGTTGTAAGTGTAGGTATAATTAGATGGGTGGAGTGTACTGTAACTGAACCATCATATTTTAAATTGTGCACAGAACATTGTCCTGTACATCTTGCATTACTTGATGAAGTTGTAGTTTGCCATTCTTTACTACATCCAAAAGTGTTACAACTTCTTGTACAGTTATTTGAAAGTAAACAAGACGAACTGGAAATACTTGTGCAGGTAAGAATATTTTAACCATATGTTTATAATTAATATCAATATGCAGAGTGTATACTACAGAGTGTATATATACAGAGTGTATCCACTTTAATTTACTATTGCAAATATTTCGAAAAGTACGCTAGGTAGAAGAGTATACTTTAGGACATTACAAGTAGGACATTACTACTTAGAACATTACAAGAGATCGTCAGAACGTCGTAAAATATAGCAGGATGTTGCAGGTGAAGGTATTTAAGATAGATGACATTTTTTTAGTGAGATACGTACATTTTTCTAGTGGAATCATATAATTTTTAATGCACTGATCGATACAACTAATTCCCTATAAAAAGGTATTAACGTATTTGTATTAAAAAATAATTAATTTAGCCTTATATTTCCTGAAATGGCATGGCGTATTTCTTTCTGCAAAATGATGAATAGTAATGAGAAAAATTTAGGTATTTCCTGTATGATTTTATTAGAAAGTTTATGACATAGCACAATGAAAGTAATGAATTTATTTAAATTTTTAAATATTCAAAGATATTGACTTAATTGCTAATGCATGCTTGTCTTCTTCCTCTAAAGCTTTAAAGAGTTCTTAGCATTTCTTACATATTATTCTTAGCATTATGATACTGCGGAATGTGCTTATAATCCATCCTTTTTGTGCAAAAGGACTTGTTAGTTTATCAACTATTGTGGTTTAGTATGCATAAACATTCTCTTTTACATAACCTCAATGAAAGAAATTCATGACCGTTAAGTCGGCAGTTCTTGATAATCATTCCAGAATTTTCATGACAAATCAACAATATTTATAGTGTAAACGAATTCGAATAATTCAAAAGATTTTAAGCACGACAATTATACACAAGCAAAGTATTATTATGTCGATACCAGTGTATGTACAATATTAGTAAATTCAAATTATAAGTGAATTCGATATCTGGTTTTTAAGGAAATTGAGGTAAATCGTATACATTGAGGTTCTTACAAAAAACGTAGTTCTACAATATAACCATTGCCCAAATATTTATCGATCAATAATAATCGTAATTGATTTATGCCAATAAGGATTTTCTCCCGGCTAGTATTAGTAACTGTCTGTTCAGTAAACCAACATTATCAAAGATAGCTTTGTTGATAAATTACACATAATAGAAAAAATAGCATCTTTTTCCGCCTACTAATAAGGATTTATTTGGCAATTGTTGCGTTGAGTACATCATATGTGAATGATGCTGCTGCGCTACCTTCTTAAGGATATCACATACAGTAACTCGTGAAATATTATGTCCTCCACTGATTTAATGTAAGCTACTATTTGTTTTTCGTGTCTCAAAACGATTGGCGTTGGTACTTCTTTCGGACTTGAAACGCTTCTTGTTCTTATCAAATATCCTTGTTCAACTTTGATTAAATAGTTGTGAAATAAATAACGAAACGATATTAAAACAAAATATTATTGAAATATAGAATAATCATAAAACATAGATATTACATAGAAATTAGTATATAGTACGAAAAGCTGTCTTAGAAATGTTATTCGAGCCAAAACTAGACTAACTAAATATTAATATACCAGGTAAGATATACAAATAATAAGAAATAATGTATGCGTTCGAATACTTTTATAGTCTTCTTTTTGCATATATCTATAATGAGTATTCTATAACTTCCACAAATATTAACCGATTAACTTCAAATTCAAATAACAATCTTAAAATCTGTATCTTATTGTAGTTATATCATTATGTTGAAATATCAAATGTATCACATATATTTTCATTCTTCAAAGTTTCAATAGCGAACATTCTAATATTTTCGTGAGCCACTATATGTATAGACGGTATATTGGTACTGCATACCGTTGAAGTGGTATTACACGTATTGATTTGTTTAATAAAGAGACGCGTGATAAAGCTGTAATAGTCAATTATATATAAATCACTTTAAGTACAAGTATAGAGATAGAGTATTCCGTCGTAATCGTCGCTCGCTCAATGCTATTCAATTCTTTAACTGTTTAACTATTCGACTATATTGGCTCGCTTTCTAGACTGGTCTCAGAGAGGATGTTCGTCTATTTATATTAATCGGTGTAGTTCAAATTTGATTTCGGTTGACGATAACACATAACGGCGATATTGTTTTGTCCGAAGTTCTTTTATTTTCAAATCTCGTAAATCGAAACGGCATTGATATTTCGAAGCACAACAACATGAGTCACTCTCGATTCGAATCGTCCTATGACTCATATGCCGCTACATCGTGACTTGTTACTTAGTTCGTTTGTTCCTATGAGATTTCGGAAAAATCGCGTACAGGGATACGTTACCTTCAAGACAGAACATACATCACACGTCGTAATAAAACAGCGTACAGATTTTCTAATCACTTGGACGTTTTCGCGCCCTTATACTCGATCAGATAGTCTCGCCTTATAAGCCCCAAAAATGATAGCTAATCAAAAAACTATACCAACCGCTCACAATAGCTATCGACAAATAACATTATTTCCACGTAGCTGAAAAAATTCGACCTATGATTGGCGACCGTTTTATGACGGACTCTAAACATCGAACAGACTCCGCACGTTCAAAAGAGCTGCATAGTGAGATGTGCTTTCGCTTTTGTATCGGCCAGACCACACTACTACAATGACGAAACTTTTCATTTCCTTAACTTTTATTAACAAAAGATTTCATTAACATATTAGTGAGATTTTCTTGATTAAAAAGAATTCAAACACAATATTATTATAAAATTCGGTTATACTTTAATTGGGCATATCAATCTTTCTTTTTCAACCGTTGATCGATTGACCGGACTTGCCTCTGTGTAATATCAAAAACTAGATCCTAACTGTTGAGACAAAATCTTAAGCTTAGTTCATACTAGCAGACAATTGTTTACAGAACCGTATCACAACTAATCAGCATATGTCTTTCATGGAAAATCCGCAAAAAACGGGAGACAAAATTCAAGTTTAGAACTGATTCGTAGATGAAAACCGTGTTCACACTGACAGACAACTATTGGTAGACATACGTCATCCGGAGGGAAAAAAGCCCCGTAAAAAGACAAGTCCGCGGACAAGTATTAGGTCGTCCGGAAAGTTCTTTTTGCATTCGCCGCTCGGAGCCTTATCTTATTTTGCTTAAGTAAACAGACAACCAGATCACTCTACCGTCAATCGTGTGGTCACTAGTTATTCTTTAGTAAGGCAAGAAAATAATTCTCGACGTTAATAGAAAGTGTATCGAGTGTTTTTTTGCGTGGTGAAAGATGGAAGACCAAAAGATGCATTTTGGTCATGTTATGTTTCACTGCTTTAAAAAAGACAGTACGCCTAAAAACACTGCAAAGGAGATTTGTGACGTTTATGGTGATCGGTCTATAACTGTTCAAACAGTCCGGGATTAATTTAGGAGGTTTAGAGCCGGAAATTTTTATCTGAAACATGAAGATCACAGCGAACATCCATCCACCACTGATACTGACCTTATCAAGGCTTACCTCGATGAAAACCCAAGGTCCAGTGTTCGTGAGATAGCAGATGCTTTAAACATTCCGCGAACAACGATTCATGACCATTTAACAAAGCTTGGGTAGTGTGGGTCCCCCATCATCTGACGGAGAGCAATCTCCTGAACCGAATCTCGACATGCGATTTGCTAATTCAACGCAACAAAAGAGAGCCATTTTTAAAAAAGTTAATTACTGGGGATGAAAGTTGGATTCTCTACGACAACACTGCGTGCAAGCGATCTTGGTCGAGTCGAGATAAGTGTCCTCCAACGGTAGCAAGACCTCGACTTCACCCGAAGAAGGTGCTGCTTTCAATTTGGTGGGACTGGAAGGGTATCCTCTACTGCGAATTACTTCCGGAAGGACAAACGATCAACACTGAAAAATATTGCACCCAATTCGAAAAACTTAAAGAAGCCATTATCACAAAACGTCCCGAAGTGGTGAAGTGGCGTCGTGTTCTACCACGATAACGCGGGGCCACACGTTTCTTTAGCGGTGCGAACGAAACTTCTAGAGTTTGAATGGGATGTTTTACCACATCCTCCATACTCTCCAGACCTTGCACCATTGAACTATTATTTGTTTCTCTCCCTAAAGAATTTTCTTCGCAATAGAAAATTCAAATCAGTAAACGAAGTGAGAAACGGCCTCGAAGAATATTTTTAAAGTAAGCCAAGAGAATTTTGGAAAAATGGCATTATAAGGCTCCCAGAGAGATGGCAAAAGGTGATAGAAGAGAAAGGATCATACATCATTTAAGAAAGGTACACAGAAGGAAATATATTTTATACTTACCTCCTATTTAAAAAATGAAAAGAACTTTCCGGACAACTTAATATTACTTCCATTGGGACAGAAAGCAAGAGACAATGAAAAATGTGTTTTTTCCTCGTTTTGGATCAACGGTCCCGTTGTGCATTGCGCCGCTGTCAAGAAAGGCCTTGTCTAGAGGTCCTTTTCTTTTCACAGTTTCCTAGCTTAGGAGAAATAAGTTTCGTGGACCCATTTGAAATGTCGCAGTTGTTCCCTTTCATTGTCCCTATAATCTGTCCAGCAGGATAAGAGAGCAGACACAAACAAAATGTGATTTCAGCGGCCACAACTATTGGCTCTCGTCTCGTTGAATAAATTATAGCTGCATTCTTGTTTATGGATCTTTCACCCGAGTGATCTCTTAAGCGTTTGAGTCCCAAGCAGCACGATCGCGCTGTTTAGATTTTGTGTCGAAAAGACCCAGAACATTTGAACGCTACGGACAACTGACGGTATTTTGTATTTCATTGTTATCTTCTCAATAATCTTTATTGAACAAAACTTGAAATATTTATAAATTAATAGTACGCATATATAATAATATAGATGTATTTTATAAAAATAACAAATATGACGAGCGCTATTGCGCCGCTTGTTTCTCTTTGCAATCGATTAAGACAAGCGCTATCGCGCTGTTTGAGACTTTTCGATTCTGATTTTTCAAGGACCCCTGGGGCTCAAACGGGTAATATAGCCGATTATTTCGCCGAGAGTATCTTTATTACCGCTAAGTCAAAAGCTGAAAGCGATCCACACGCTTTTCGAACATTTAGATAACACGCACTATCGCAGCGGTAGAGATTATTGACATTGCGACGATCTACATCCTTTGCGTGACATCACAGCTCTCTAATATGATTGTATCTCTACCTAGCAACATCCTACTTATATTCTATTATCTACAATGTCGCGCCCAATCTTCGATAACTTCTCACAAAGCATTTTCTTCTTCTAAGGATAAAAATATTTGCAATAATACAATACTTCTTAAAATATTTGCAATAATACAATTAAAATCAAATATTCTATTTAGTTAAAATTATTTTGCGGATGTTTTAAAATATCTTCGTAATAAATTTGACATATATTATTCTGTATTTTTAAATAACAACTAATGAACTCTTATTTTGAAGAAAAATTACTATTTTCATTGAATATTATTTTAGAGGATCAAAAATTATTCACTTCTTTTACGTACAATTATACCCAATTTTTTATGTTTTCGGTAGGTTAATGAATCCGAAAATGCAGGTTTGAAGTTGCGAAATTCAGTGGCTTAGAAATTGCAATTATGTAAAACTAACCATTTTTAGGATATTGTTACTTTAACGCCATATTGGCTTCTACCCATACCTCATCCAATGAGTGAACCGCACAGATGGGCATGTGCTCTCGACTTACGCTTACCTTATTAAAAAATGTAATATCTTCGGATTTCGGTCATCAACGATGCCATCAAATCGATATTCTTATGACGGAAAAAATGTCGATATAAAAATTCGCATAGGCGATCGACAAATATATCATGGAAGCGACCCTTTTTCAATATTTGGATGGTTGCCAATTGGATTTTATTTTTTGAGTATGCATACCATGAGAGGCTGTAATTAAATTCGCGAAAAAGTTAGCTTATACTAACGCAACCGACCGTCTCACGACGCCTGGGAAATAAATCCTAATTCCGTACGTACGGAATCCTTCGTATCGTGTACGTATCCTTCTATAGCTAACCTGCCATAACTTATGAAATGAATGAAAAGGAATAAAAAATAAAACGAAAGACTATAAAAAAAGCGATAAAAAAGAAAATAAGACGAAAATAAACGTAACGACGTAAAAATACACAAGTGAATACCCCGGAAACATTGGAAAAAGTATTATGAGGTAAATATAAAAGTTATATCAGGGTGAACAAACATACGCAAAATACATGTAGCCAAATACATTTGACTTAACCCGCCAAAATAACTGCAATTCACGTGCAGTCAGTGTTTCCATGGAGTCCAATCATTGCACAGAACATGGATAGAAGCCAATATAGCGTTAAAATAATGTGCAATATATTCTGGAAATGTTTAATTTTATATAATCATAACTTTTGAACCACTAGATTACGCAACTTAAAACTTGTATTTTCAAATTCTACGTATCGAAAAGTACAAGATTAAAAATATAAAAAATCAATAATTTTTTGTCCTTGAGTAAAGTTCAATCAAATTTGATATAATATAATCAATTACTTGATATAGAATGAATTTCTTTTAACATATATATCGAAAAGAATGTCACTCTTAAGGCATATAGTTCCGAGAATTATTTGTTACTCAAAAGGTTAAAAAAATAATTCATTCTTCAGTTTCGCTTTTTTCATCTGTAGTCATTTCATTCTTAGTTGTGCCACTTTGGGCATTCATTATGAGTTCATAATTTATTTATTAACTTTTTTACTTATTTAGCATGTTGTTAAGAAAACGAATGTAAAACACATTAGTAGCAATTTTATACTTATTATTTTTGTGAATTAATAACCTTTCTTCTTTAATTTTCAGTTGGAAATGAAAAAGATGTTAATTGATAGAATGGTGAACTTATTAAGTAGAGGTTGCGTGGTACCAGTAGTGTGTTACATCAAACAGTGTTGGCAACGTGGAGACACAGATGTATCGTTAATTAGGTATTTTGTTACAGAGGTATTGTAAAATTATTTTTTAAATAAATGTGTACATACACAGCATGCTTAATGATACTAAGATGGTACTGTATTAGGTTTTAGAAGCAATAGCTCCACCATATACAGCTGAATTTATTCATTTATTTCTTCCTATGGTTGAAGATGAAGAAATTACAGGTACAATGCGTGGTGATAGCGACAATGATCTTGTTTCAGAATTTATAGGTGAGTTTATAAAATCTTACATGTAGATTATATTTAATTTCTGATCTGACTTTTTCAGTACACTGTAAAGCACATTGCCCGACTATAAGATGATCTATCGAAAGGAAGGTGGATTAAATGAAAGAAGCTCATAATATTATTAGATATTTTTACTTCATATAAGAATGTTGAATTACTATATATAAATTCTTTCTATACTATTTTATTAGATCCTTTTCTTATTTCATATACAATATCCAAGGATATGCATATATATATTTAAAGAGTTGGATGATTTTTTCCTCAATCTGTGATACCATAATTTATGGATTTTCTGTAACAAAAATAACGAAATGTAATTTTTGTAACTTACCAAATTTTTTAAATAAATGAATAGAATTAAGTAAGTTTAATTTCTGCTCAATAAAACGTTAAAATGTCAAACGGTCCATAACAAAATTATAACATATTCTATATATAACATATGCTTTTTGACTATATGTTAGTGTATATCACTATTAGTATTTAATCAATTATGATGTACAAGGTATCTCTTAACATACAGAGCATATATTCATGATATTATACAATCCCGAAACTAATGTTTCTATATGAAAATGAGATGAAAATGTTCAATATTATTTTTGCTTGGAACTGTTTCCGAATAAATCCTCATTTTCACTTAAAAGGGAAAAATCTAATTTAGATTTTAACGATTTTTAATTGTATATGTACAGGATGGGATTAGTTTGTGACAATATATTTATCGATGCCAATTTTATCGACATCATTTATATACCAACAATGTCTTCCTCGACACTCAGAGACACTCACTCAGTTCGGTGAAATGAGCGTCGACGAAAATATTGTCAGTGATTTCAACATGTCGACAAATAAACAATTTCGACGAAACCGGGGTCGGTCAAATGGTGATGAAAACATTAATGGTGATTAGAAACCAACCCACAAGGCGAATTCTGGTCCGAACCTACACTTAGTGACCGAACCGAACTATAACTCTGTTCTTATCGTAGATAGAAAGACTGCTTTGTTTGCACTGTTTGCTTACATTGCACTGTTTATCATATAGTTCGATTTTTCACAGAAATGCGTCGGCACAGTTCCAAATGTACATTTTTTAAAAAATGGAATCTTACGATTTTATTTGCATTAACTGATTCTTTGTGGTATTTTAAACAGAAAGGTACCTCATCTTTGATTCTGATAATTTTGAAATATGTTATAGATATCAATATTTTAAACTACCATTTCTTATACACATAACCAGCGGTCGACCTTAGCATTTGAGATATTCTCAAAAAAACTGCTGATACCACTACAGTGTGTTTCAGTCTATAGTTGTAAATCTGTGCCAACGTATGCGTCAGTATTGGTTGCCAGATATTTATCTTCTGTTCATAAAAGAATATTTATAAATGTGTACAGTTGTATGAAAACCCAACCCCAATTAATGTACATTAATGATATTCATTTTTAATTGAATTGTAACAAACATTTCTTACAGCCTTGTATATGCAATTGTGCACGGGACCTATAAATAAAAGGCAAGCAGTTGGTGACCAGCAGTATTCACACATACGTTATAGAATGTACTATATATAGAATAATTCAATGTGCTCTAAAAAGAACCGGCAATTTTTCGCGAATATCTCGAAAACTAAGCGAGCTCAGCTCTTAGTGTACAGAAAAGAATTAATCAAAATATTGAGTTTTACAACAATACAATATTCAACAATATTCAAAAATCATCGAAATCGCCCTAATTAATTAATATGTAGCTATAAGAAATACACTGATATGCCAATACTTTTTGTATACATTGTATACATTGTAGGTATATATATATTACAGAACGCAATACATTGCAAGTTATAGCTAAGTGCACGTGCACTCGACGAATTTTCGACATCGATTTACTCAGAATTAAAATCTTGTCTGAAAAATGATTATTATATATTTTGTTTCTATTTTATCATATCAAGCCTTCTTGGATTGTACTATCTATGATTATACCATTCGATTATACCTTGTACTTATATAAATTTCACACATTTCACACATTTATATAGTAGGTATGTTAGTAGTAAATTATTTAATATTGAACAGGGAATCTCCATATCTAAATCTCCTTGCTGTTATATGTTATCCACTAAAATATTTGTGATAAATAATGCTCATGCATTCCTATAAAAACATTTCACGCTATATTAAATCCGAATTTAAGACTTACACATGATTGTACATTTACGCATGTTTATTTGTTTATTATTATTGTTTTTCAGCTGTAATGAAAAAGTATTATTGTAAGTCATATATATATATATATACATAATTAAATATGCTATAACGTACGCACTACATGTCCTGTTAACACACCGTTGACCAACTATCTTATGACAAAAATAACGCATACTACCGGGTATTTTTATAATTGAACAAAAATTGAATAGAAATTTTAGTGTTTTCATTAAATAGCAAATGTTATAATGATAATTAACGCAAGTTTATAATTAAATAATTGCGTAAATTAATGTATATGCAGTCATGAGAGAAGATTCTTTTCCTACGTGAGAAATTATCCTCATGACATAACGTGACATTTCCGCAATTCAGCGGAATAAAATTATTACGCCAAAAGAATACTAATTTTATTGAAGATTGTGTCTGTGCGTTTTAGGGAATCTTCTAGTAATGTAAAATGTTATATTGAATGGAATATTTAAAACAGTTTTATATATATTAAAAGCAATTCAATATTTATAAAAAAAACTATTTAGAACTATTTAAAATCGTCGCAAAAGTTCTTACTCTTGTAGGAGAGACAGAAGCAAGGTGATACATTTCTTAGTCCTCAATTTTCTAAATTTTCTTTTAAGATATACTTTTTCCCTACTTATATTACAAGTAAAAATTTGGAAAAATATAACTTAATTGAATCAAAATAATTATAATATTTGGAATCTTCAAAATTTGGACGAAAGAATAAACGAAAGATTTAATATTGGATTCATATGAAGTGTGAGTGATAGAGACAACTTTAATAGCAAGACGTATTAACGTTTCATAATTCTTTGCTATATAAGATACTGTATGAAGCTAGAAAGAAATCCCCTACAAGAAAACGAGAGTCTGTTTATTATTTCTGGTGAATCCATAATCATAAAAATATATATACATATTGACCGAAAGTTCACACGATGTAAATTAACGAGTGAAGTCATATGTCAGCGCGTGACGGAAGTACTTCTTTGGTACCAATGTTGATTGGTTTGGTTCACTTCTGTATGGTACCAAGTGAAAAGGTGAATGCCTGTAATACTCAGATAGGTCTGAGAGACAGAGGTAATGAATTAAATATATTTCCTAAATTATATCATAAGATGGGAAGTGAGAAAAGAAGAAGAGAATGATTACAGTTTTTGTAGGCTTAAGAGCTGCCTTTGATAAAGAAGACAAGAGGAAAACTGGCATGGACAATAACAGTTAGTGGAGTAACAATAAGTGGTTGATAGAAAAAATTTTAAACGTACATATATAAAAAAAACTTTATGCAATGTAAAAGTATAGGGAAAGAATGAATGTCTCTGAACAGAAAAAGATAGGAATGTTTTCTAAGCTATTTGGTATTCAGTTTATTTATAGCGAATTGGTAGAAGAAAAGCACAGGCCAAATATGACAATGAGGGCTATAAAGGACTATGTATTTAGTAAATTAAACAGAACTACTGCCGACTATGGCAAAACCTAAAACGATGAGACTCAAATAATATCTCATGATTTTATCCAAAATATCATGACAAAAATAGTTTTCCATCTTTTTCACTATGATACATCTTACCACAAAATTAAAATTAATATCTATGCCAATATATAAAAATGAGAAAGTAGTCACTTTAAAATTTCAATATGTAATCCACATTTTTCAACATTTCTTACTGTTTTTTTTTAATTTTTTTTACAAATATTCTCTAACATATACACTGTGTCTATAATGTCCTAGAATTTTTTCAGAATTTTAACATACCATTAAGTAGGCAAACAAAAGATAATCCGAGTTTACCCTGTAACTATCTTTTCAGTCAAGATAAAGGGCTGAGAATTGGCTTACGATGTTTCCTATTGGTAAACTATTGAATGATTCATCACATGTTAAAATCTATTCAAGGGCAGTTTTGATCTCCTTATTCTGCTATACATGTAATATGTATATATAAAAATTTAACATTATGCATGTATTTTGTATTGTATACAACAATTTTGTATATATATCACACATTTCTGTATATATATCTATGTCTGTAAGGAAAAATGTTGCAAATTACACGTATTCAGTTACTAATGTTTCATGGCCTTTTCTATGGTATAAATACATATTTCCTTTACTTTGCATAATACTATATATTTGTGTAATTAACATAAATAGCAATAAACAGAATAGAAATAATTTACAAATACTTTAAATAGAACGAGCAGTTCAAACATTTAGTGGACTTGCGTTATTCTGCCAGATCATATTGCAGTTAAGTTGTTTTTCCAAATCAAAATATAAACACAATAAACATAATACGTAAAATAAGTTATGGTGTAAGCACATTAATGAAAATAGGAAATAAAAGCAATTACACATGAGAGACCAAAGTATTCGTATTTTCCAAATTTGGGTGGACTCGCATTGTTTGCCTAATGCATATGAATTGAATATTGAACTTTGATTCAATTACGTTATTTTCTTGAACCTATAAAACTTATATTTATGCATTTTTTCTGAGAAATACATGAATCCTATATTCTACAGTTTAATTAATGCATAAATTTAAACATTTTGAAATTGTGACATGCAGCATTTTTCCGTACAGCCACAGATATATATGTACACATCTTATATAATATATATATATATAAACTCGCGTTATTGAAAAATATTACTATATCTTTCTGTATAAATAATACAAAATAAGTTAAAAATTACAGTTATATACTTACTAATAGGTTTACCATCTTTCCATTGGGTAAATTTTACGTTTATTTCATCACGTTTTAGGGCATCTGTTCGGAGCTCTGCTTTCAAAGCTTGTCTAACAAGTCTGGCAGCTATTTGTGAATAATTAATATAACTGAAATGTGAACACAGATTATATAATATTTTTCAATAGTGGATATTTAACATTAAAAGCAAGTATCTTTGAAATAAATATTTTACTTTAATCCCGCTTGCCTCCACGCAGACATTTCTGCTGATAGCTTTATTTAAAATAGTGCTTTTAATTTAACTCCAATGTGATAAATTGAAATTATCTCTTATACAGTTGTATAACTCCTTGCAATAACTGTTCTTGTATACACACTCAGATTTGGAAACTCCAGTGGAGGGGATAAGGCTCTTTTGGGTCAAAAAATGTCTCTCAAGGCGCTTCAATCGATTTGTTAGGCTTGGTTCTGTAGCGCGCCTTGTGTCTGTAATCTGCAATCTCCGATACGACTGTGTCTATAACTGAACTGTACTCTGTGTTATATCAATCTACATTTATTTACACAATTAATTGTACCGTGTCACATAAAATATTGTATGTTTACTTTAAATACATTGAAAAATTGTTATAAAATTATAATTATGAAAAGTTTAATTTATATTTTTCACCTTCAGTGGTAAGGATAACAAAGATGGCGTTAAATGCAAAAGTTTAACAAATGGATCGCAGCGCTATGGCTAGCGGCTGATTTATAAAACACACCTCCGGATATTAAGAACCTTATCCCTTCCACTGGAGTTTCCAGACCCTGTGTATACGACCGTGGTAAGAAAGGACCACGATTATATAAATTGGTCTTAATCACTCAATATCAGAAGCATTGAAGAAACCGTCTGAAAATTGAGTCATGAAGAATCAATATAGAAGACAGGACTGTGAATATCTCAGCAGAGACAAAGGCACTCTACTAATCTCTGTATATCTCGCAAGAACGAGAACTTTGTATTCTTACATGTTGATTTTTCACGACTCAATTTTCGGATGGTTTTCCCTAGCCAGTATCGACATCTGTTTATATGATCCTAGAAGGGCATGAACATATATAAGAATATTAGCAAGAACATAGATATTACAACTTTAAGATAGATACTATTATAAACTAACTTAGAATTTCAGAATTTTAATTTCACTTATAAAGATTGAAAAGTTATATGACATACATGACACATGAAAAATATATATTTGCATTATTTGAATAATTACAAATATACACAACTCAATATAAAAATTTGAAAATAAAACTAGGAATATTTTCGACATATTTTTTAAATTATTGATTGATTTATCGTAACAATCGCATATAATACAATGCAGTATAATTTAAATAAACAATCATTAAGAATTATATAAAAAGAATATTTTACTACTAGGGAAATTTCATGTAAACTGATAAATAATTACATTTTATACAAAATGTAAATGTATGAATGGAACATTCCGTAGCAGCTGGTCACTGGTCACTGACTTCTAGGAAGTTTCTAGCAAGATGTCGGAGGGTGTTTTGCGTGACAAGCCGCTAGTATGCTTTTGGACGATATGACTTGCTTATTGCAGTGTATGTATACAAAATTCCGGCCTATATTAAATCCCAAAGTGTTGCAATATTGCTGAAGTTAAAATTGAAGTTTTAACTACTATTGTAATATTAAAAAAACAAGAAAACTAGGACTATTTGCAAAAATTGTGTCAGTGCGTGTACCACTGCCAAGACCAATATTTGGAATGTTAATTTTTCTTCTGATTGCGGGATAAAATTTTCGGTTTGAGAAAAAACTTTTACCAAAATTGACAAACGCGTTATTATTATTTAAAATTGGGATGGGAGCTAAAGCAAGTACTGTTGCACAATCTGCTGGAGGCAATGGACAATCCTCTACTGGAGCAAATGAAACTGCAATGCAAGGATTTTCTATGCTACGTTCTCTTCCTGGAGGTGTTAGTATGTTACAGCATCAACATCAGCAAGGAAATCAATCACAAACTTCTAGAGTATCCGGAGATAGTAGGCAACGTGCTCGTTCTTTAAGTTCAGTACCGGATCTCTCATCTGGTGAACAAAGTAGTCTTGCTTCCTCAGTTGGAGTTGGAGTTGGTCAAGCACTTGGTTTGCCACAACTTGAATCAGATGATCCTGATGAAGACAGTGGACGAGTTTACTCAGCACATAGCTTGCCATCCCATATCTGGTCTCTCAACGGTAAGTTTATTGGTTTATAGCAAATACATTATAACATTCAAAGTAATGGCTCTGTACCTGTTTTAGTTACTATTACTTTTATAAGCATATATCATAGTGGATACATGTATTATGTATATATATGTGATATATATATATATATATATATATATATATATATATATACATACATACACATATACTTTATACATATACGTATATCTGCATATAGTATAATAAATACACAAATAATGTAATGTAAAATATTTTAAATAAATTTGTAATTTTTTTGTATGAAATTATGACTAAATTTGTATAATCTAAAAAAATCAGAAGAGTAAACTTGTATTAACTAATATGATATGAATGTTATTGATTACATAACTTTCTATGATATACAGATCTCTAAAATAATCATAAATACAGATAAGCTTCTTAGTTTTCATTTTTGTTTATTTTAGAAAATAATAAAGTAGGTCGTTATATTCTTATTTTGTTTTTAGTAATATTATATGAATTTCATTAAGTATAATAATGTCTTCAGTTTTTAATCGATTATATTTGTTAACCGTATTAGAATTTCAAATTGTGCATTATAACCGTTGTAAAATTTTGAGAAAATAAAAGTGAGGTTATGTTGAGGTCTAAAAATTTTACGAAATAAATGAGAGTTGAAATAAAGCATACCTGTTTGACTCATGTTGTCGTAATAGTTGGCCCGGTAACCATACGAATCGATTGTATTTTAACCTAGGTGCGTAAATTTTAAATTGCGGTTGTAGAATAAAAGTAATTATAGACAAAGAATTTCGTACGATTTTAAAATATTGTCTATGTGATGGGTATGTTAAAATTATTTGAATTTTATTATGGGAATTGTAATAAGTTCATGTCTAAATGAATCTGAGGCAGAAGTTGTTCCAGTAAATCAAGTGAGAAGAATTTTTTATGGTATAACTTTTGTTAGTTTCACGTTAATAAGTATTATGATGTAAAAACAACAAATAATTATTTTATTTTATATTCAAGGTCTAAAATGTCCTGTTTGCTCCAAGTTTGTTCTACCAGACGATATTGAATGTCACTTGGTTATGTGTTTAACCAAACCACGTCTTAGTTACAATGGTAAGTTTATATTTTATGTCATCTGTTTTTATACAATACAATAATTTTAGACTTTTTGATTACTATATATGTACTATTACATTTTTCAATAACTGATATATAATGAGAATAAGTTTTTTATACATGTGTGTGTGTAATGTAATTCATATAACCCAAATATCTCAGAAACAATTTAATTAATTTTATTTATTTAGATACAAAATTATTTCACATAGCTCTAAAATTTGTGTCAAATTAATTTTCTATTCACTTTTTTCTAAATGGAAACTTAAGAAAAGGAAGGTGCTTTTATAATAGATATTAGGCAGTAAGAGACTCTATATAACAATTTCTATATATAATAATAACATTGCATAAAATATTTTTTTAAAACTATTTCTTTTTGTGTTACAAACGTTTGAAGTTTAAAATAATATATATCAATTGATTTGAATTTTATGAAATAGACATGATGCAAATAAGCTCATTATATTGAATTAAATTTATTAAATGTTCAAATTGTTAACTATGAACATGTAAACATTTAATTATTTCAAACACAACAGTGCTTTTAATGTAAAATAGTATCCGAGGTGTTATCGCGATAGATGCTTTTATTATTTTTTGCTACATTCTTTATGGTTGTTTCTTATTTAAAGAAGTATATTTTTTGTGTGTATCTGTAAAATAAGTAAATGATGTAAATAATAAGTGATGAAAAAGTATGAAATGACTGCTGAATAGTTTCTCTTTTCTAATATTCATTTTTAGTATATGATATATTTAAATTTTTTATTTTATGATTTCCTTTCTTTACTTACTTTACTTTACTTCATAGAATAAAAATTACTACATTTGGCATGCAGAATCAATACAAACAATAAATTTTGTACCTTGAATGAAATTAATTTAAATATTCATTTAAAAAATATTGAGTACTGTATAATATGATTATATTATGAATACCAACCAAATTTATGGATCTGTTTATGAAAACAATGAATTTTGGATATCTCAATCTCGTAATCTTAACCTGCCCTGTAAACATTTATGATTTTTGAAAGAGTGGTTGAAAAAAGATATGCCAAATAAAAATTGTTGATTTTTTAACATAGATTACGAAAATAATTTATGTGAGTCCTCGTTTAAAACTTTTTCATTGAATCATTAATTTATTTCTTAACGTGTATTTAAAAGTTTTTGGAACCTCTAATATTAAAAACTATGTGATTAAAATTTATCATGTGATTTTTAAGAAATTTAACTACTATTTTTTATTTAGCCCATTCTTACTAAGACCTGTAACATCGAAAATTGTATTTTGTTTTTATATACATATGGTACAGGAGATTGGGACAAAAGTATATTTAGTTTCTGACAGCAATTAAAAAGGAATGTTAAAAGAAAAAAATTAATGGTTCAAGGAGAACTGCATTTTCATGATCATATTTCTACAGTAATTATTGTTATTCATGTGTATCTTATAGTTGGACTATTTTTTAATGTTTCTCATAGAATTTAATGGATATATACTTTACCTTTAAAGTAACTCTACAGAGAAAAGTTCGGTGATACTTGTGTATTAATCATGTTAATACTATTCTAAACTTAATTGACATTATCACTGAAACAGTTGAAAATCCTAATTCCAAATATTATCATTAAAAATATATGAACAATATTAATTCTAGAATGCTTAAGGAAGGAAGGGTGTTAAGTATGTCCAGAGAATTAGAAATATTAGTAAACCTTTTAAAACCTTAAGCGTATTAGGCTTAACATTTAGGATATGGTTCTACACATTAATATTAAATCTTATTTGAAGATGTATGATGTATGATGTTTGAAGATGTGAGGTGTTGATAAACTTTTAGTATGTATTACATAGTATTTACTAACATGGTAATTCTAAGATATAGGCTTTTCATGGCCCATGTATATTTGGTATGTCAATTAAATACTTCAGTTTAAAGATAAATTTTAGTATGATAAAAAGTGCTGTCCCAGATAGAAAAGGTTTATAGCATTGTTTGTCATTGTAAGGAGTACATAAGGTAGTCATCTGTCTGAGTTATTTGGACATATGTGAAGACCTCACTCTTATAGTATTTTATGTTATTTTCGTTAATTTGCAAAAAAAAATTCTGATATATATGTTAATTATACGTGTTTGGTATACAATAATAAAATTAGTGACAGTCGATAAATAAAAATTTATAAGAAAAATTAACATAAGTGTTATAATCTTTGGTATATTATTTAAACAAATGGATTTGTTTTTAATGTGTTTACATAGTCATTCAAAAGCACAACATCCACTGATATAATTCCTTTGTTTTGAATAATTTCCGAGATATAACAAAATATGTTTTCAATTTCTAATTTCAAAGATTGTTTTCATTCTGTAGATGTAGACGATTATCAATAAATAAATGTGAGTTGAATATATTTTGGCAAAATAGCTGCCTCAAAAATGTTATCAACATCAGTAATTTACAAATAAAAGACTTCCCTTCTTGTTAAATTTTATAAATGCATCATATTTCTATAAATCATTCTTTAATTTGTAGAAGAATTTTTATGAGGGTTATCGACGGCATATTTTTTTCAATAGATTTTTGTGTGCCCATAGAATAATGAAACTATTTAAATAATTTGCAAAAGAGCAAACAAAAACCAGTTTAAAAAACAGCATCGTATGCATTATAGTTATTGTTAAAAAAACATGTTTGTGGAAAATAATCCTCTTGAACTTTTTTTTTCTTTCTATATTATTTCTTTCTATATCTATTATCTATATCTATATCTATATCTATATCTATTATTTCTTTCTATATCTTTTTGCAATCAGAAAAAAGATATGTCTTGTCCTAGTTGATGAAGTATTCTATATATACAATATGCATAAAAAGTAAGTGATTTTACACCTCTGGATCGATGCCGATTTGTAAACAAAATTCGTGCAAAATTAACGAGCATAATCTTTAAGACTAAAATTTTTTTATAGCAACATATTGTACTCATCGCAAATGGCCCTTCTCTCGGAAAAAAAGTATTAAAGTTTTAATAATTCTTAAAGTAGCTTTATACACAATGCGTCTACATTCTGCAGTTTGATCCAAGAAAAGTAACATCTGTTATTGCATTTAGATGTTTCAGATTCTCCGTTGTATATTCCATATCTTCCCTTCTTTCTTTCTTGTCTTTCTTCTTTTTCTTTTTCTGTCGATATAAATAGCCCCGAACCCCGAACGGGGTCATTTGTGACCTAGGGTTTGGGACCTTTATTGCTTGCAAGTAGGATACGTCGCAATAAATAACATTTTCTACCTTGAACTTGTTTTGCAAATATCCACCGGTCCAGGGCCGTAGAATCGTGCTACAGTCTTTTTTATATTTACTTTTTATACAAATATATACCATGGAACATATGTAAGACAATGTACATTGTATACAATAGAACCTGGTTTATGCGAACAGGTTGGAGGGCAAAGCAATTGGGATAAATTCCTATAATAATAAACGTTCACACGCATATCCATTATAAGAATAAGTGTTTATATGTATTACGAAATTACGCTTGATCATAGTTTGGATAATAAAGGCTCAGCATTAACTTTGAGCATAAACGACGTGCGGATAAACGAAGTTCTACTGTATTACATATACAATGTAGAATACATTATGCAGTGCGCTAGGTAAATTATCACAACCAAGTATTTTTTAAATAAAAGAAAATGTCAAAAAACTATTTGTTGGAGTTTTTATAATTATAAAGGTTATATTATTTCTGGTATATATAACATGTACTATTTTTAGATGGAGTTGGTTCAGAATTTTTAAGGACATTTTTTTTTTTTAAGTGGAATGCTACATTTTTGACTAGATGGTGGTGTAAAAATGAATACAAAGATATACTACATTATTATTTGCCTCGACAGACATAATTTATTTTGTACTAGTGAAATCAGTATGCATAGAAATATTTATTAATTTTTACTTTGCTACTTGAAAACCTTTAACATTAAAAAAACATATAACAAGTAGTCAAACCATCTTCCAATAATTTTCAGATATACTTGCATTGCTATTTGTGAATAATATACATTGTATATTTTCTTGCTTATCTTAATTGTAAAGATTACAGAATTGCTTTGGCATACCTCATAAAATTTTATAGTTTTGTTATAATTAATATTTAATTTTTAATAAATACTTCAAGTGTTTCTATAGATAATTGTATCATTATTTTTAAATAACTTTTCTAAATTATATTTCATTATTAATTTGTTTTACACGTTATTCATAATAGAATATTTAAATATTTTATTATGAGGTTCCCACTCTTTCTCAATGGTATTACGAGTCTAGTGATTGTATATGCCTTTGTACTAGGGGGGATTTTCACTGTTGCATTTATCTAAAGAACACAAAAAAGTTTTTGGTAATTCATATTTTCTAAAGTTTTGTATGATTATTAGATCTTCAAACATTAATTTTGTTTTGATATAAGTTTGATATCAGTATAATATGATATTTTTATTATATCCAAAATTTCTTGAGAATTTTACTGAATATCCACTGATAAGTTATCAGTTCATTTCATTAATTTTTTGTATATTGCATCGTATATTGCAACATACAAGCACATTGGTATTGGAGTAGGATCTATCTTTCACATTCCATAATATGAAATTCATTGCTAGAAACATACACGTTTCACTTTGTACGCAATACTTCTTTACAATCTAATAGCAAAGTATTTACAGCAGAGCATATAACATTTTCTTCCTTATTTTCATTTGTACACACAGTAACATGCTTCTACAATTTGTTTGGAAAAGTAGAAAACACTGTGTAGTTTTTATTTCCATACATACACGTATACTTTATAAACATAAATTTCTAGTACATTATAAATATTATACTATAATAGGTATATATTTATAAATATATATTATACAAATATATAAGTATATATTTTATATATGGACTAATATATGGATATAATATATGAATATATTTATGAATAATTTTTAATTTAAATCTTAAAACATTCGTTCATTTTAATCAGTCGAAACTTCATTAATAAATGGAATTGCATAATCATTTATTTTGCAAGTGGTGTAAATTCATTTTCTATAATTTGCAGCTTGTTTGAATACTCGAGACACCAATAATTAGAAACAAATGATATTGAAATTAAACAACAGTAGTGTTTTCTTTGCTCTTATTTATAAACAAAATGGATTAAAAGATAAAACATAAATTTTAAATAATTAAAATGTAATAAATTGTACAATTCACTAGTTTTAAAAGTGACGTAAGTCCATTCATGATCCAGAAAAGAAATATTGGTATTGTTAATTCTCACAAAAATTATTTATGAGCTAAGTAGTCCTTATTAGGATTTTTCAATCAATAATAACACGAACGCTTCAATATCTTATAATAAAGAAAAATGGACTTACATCATTTTCAAAAGTCCATATATAAAAGTGCACACACGAATGTGTAAATATTATAATAAATAAACAATTATATATAATATATATGAATATATATACCCACATATATTAAAAAAAAAATGTTTGATAGCTATTGTAGTTATGGACAGCTTTCTTGTATTTCAATTTTTTAATATCGTATCAACCACTTGTGTGGGTAATAATAAGCAACTCAAAGACAGGGTAATGTTAGAAGTTGTTACATTAATGATAAAGGTATATATTTTTTAATATATACTGATTTTATTTCCATATTTAACAGCTACAATTATATAAAAGTTAAAGAATCAAATAGTTACATGTTAAATTATGTTGGTTATTTTATACATTATACAAATAAAAAATAATAAAATTTTACATTTCCCACATCACAATAATTAATGCATTATATTCTTTTCTGTTTTCATTATAGAAGATATATTATCTGATGAAAAAGGTGAATGTGTTATTTGTCTTGAAGAATTACAATCTGGAGATGTTATAGCCCGTCTACCTTGCCTGTGTATATATCACAAAAAGTAAGTTTTTATATTACATTTTATAAAATCATAACTTTAAACAACATTCATTATGTGCATAAAATAACTTTACTGTTATGTACATTTTTGTAAATATAAATAATATTATGAAAATAATAAATGATAATTAATATTTTTCAGTTGTATTGATAAATGGTTTCAAGTGAACCGTAGTTGTCCTGAACATCCTGGAGATTGATTTATACCCATTGAAGTTGTAATAGCACAATACAACTTGTTAATTTTAAAGACTCTTATCAAAATGAGAAAAAAGTGGGAGGAAATGGAAAAAATTTGAAAAACACTAGTCAAGATGGCTGCTAGTCCACTGTGCTGGTTGGTGTATGCAATTGTTTGACTGAATGAGATATATTCAATTTGAATATGAAAGCAGACATTTAACTAAATCCTTGATTACTACCTGTAAGCAGGGGACTTAAAAAATCGCCATAAAATTCAACGATACAATGCTATTATCTATATGTATCCGTAATTAATCTATTACTGCTCTGTAGCTTACTATTAATTGTACCATATTTACAAATTTTACTTAGTTTTACATTTTGAAATCGGATTAGGGTAATTAGGCTAATCTGTTATTGATTAATATATATTGTTTTTGGAGAAGGGAATATCAAATGAAATGTAGTCAAAAGCCATGAATAACAATCAGGCAAACTTTATATTACACAATTTAATTGCACTTTTGATGATTTCATTATAAATCTGTCATTTCATTTTTGTTATTTGTTGGAAAATGTACTCCAGAAAGGATATTTTTGATACTTTCATAAAAGAAAGAGTTGGATATATAAAAGTTTTAAGGAACAGACTTTTAGTAATAATGATGTTGATGCTGTAATAACAGTAAAAGATTAGGTTTCTTCATTAAAATTTCAACTTTGTGATAAATTCCATTTATGTTTTTAGAGAATAGAAGTCCTGCAGTTATGAAATATAATTTATTGTTAAAGTTATATCATAATTAATATCTTTTCTACACAATAGGAGTTAACTCATAGGAGTTTTTATAACAAAAATAAACATGGTCTGTCAATTTTCCAATAATACATGCGTTGTATATATCTGGATTAGACTTGTATCATATAAGATAAAAAGTCTAATAAAGTAAAAATTTCAAACCAAATACAATTATAAAAGTGATTTAAGCATTCGGTATAATATCTATGATATTATAGGAATAAAGATAAAAGTTCTCTATGTTAATAAAAGAAAAAAATAAAATTTAGTATTGTTTTCAACATTATGAAAAACGATTTAATGTTATTGTTGTTTACAAATTATTTTATCTCAGGACGTAATATTTTTAAGAGACATATAAATAACTGTTTTCTTTATAAGCATTCAATATATTTTAATTATGATAGAGATAGATAAAAAATGTATGTGTTTATATAGTAATTTTTATATTTCAGTGTCACGATATAATATCCTTGCTTTATGCTTTAGATAATATCAAAGAAGTGATTCAATTTTTTTGTGAAATATTGAGTTAATGAAGTCATTCTTTTGTATAAGCAGCCCTATATTTACTTTGTTATTTATGGGATAAATTTAAATACAGCAGATAAATCAGATAATTTACACATATGTCATAATACTACATGAAAAAATGTATTTTGTACATATATTTTAAAACTAAATGAAAATTTAATATTTTATAGAATATACTTATCGTGTTACAATACATCCCAAATATAGGCGTCTTTTAAAACAATTTACATTATTTTATGAATTTTTGTTAGAATGTTATTGGGTGTTCGAATATTTTTTTATATTGAAATGAAATATTCGAATTTAAAAACTATAAAAGATAATTGTATAATTCTTTCAAAGAATAGATACAGTGGTGGACAAAAGTAATGACACAGTATAATTTTTAAAATGAAAAACATAAAAAAATAAAAAGTATAAGCATAAAAAGATTGAATTCCAGTCTTTATTTTTTAAGAAACCTTTATCTTAGATGTTCTAGTGTACTATACAATAAGTAGTAAAAGATAAAGTGATATAAAAATAATAAAATTACGCCTTTTAAGAATTTTTATATGAGGGTAAATACAAAATGTTGACTTTAATGATATTATGATTTTTGTTTTAGAATAATATAGAAGACATAAAAATGAGTTCAATCAATGCAACATATAACTTGTTTATATACATAATATGAAATTTATAGCAATAAAAATGGGAGCATTTAACCCTTTCGGGACGCTTAGCTTATATGTTGTATGGACGAAATACTGTCAACCAGAACATTTAGCCTATTCATCATATGGAGATCTTATTGTGACTCCAATAAACAATTTACTTTATAACACTATCTTTGTAAAAAAAAAAAAAAAAAAAATGGAAGGAATAGAAACTAAAAAGCAATTATCAGAAACCAGTAAAATGACCGGTAGCTTCGAATCTTCGCTCCGTTTCATAAAAAGACACTTTGAGAGATTTTACCACAAATAAATGAAAATAAAAATAAAGCGCATGATGTGCTATTTCAAATGTGTAGATGAGGAAAATATAAGAAAGATAAGAGATACTCATTGGCCAAATTGTAATCTGTTCAGATTTTATTTTAAAACTTGTCATATTACAAACATTTTTTATATCATACTTTGTTATTCTATTAAGTACTGAAAGGGTTAAATTATGTATGTACCTTCTACAGAATAATAAGGAATCATAACCTTACGAACATGTATTATTTTGCATGCCAATAAATGTTAAATTTTTTCTATAGGTTCGATATACATAGCGGATTTTGTTGTTGCAGACATTATTTGCGCGTTTCTATAATATATAGAAGTGTAGTACTGTACAAATAGAATTCATCTGTATCATGTTTAAATTTCATTCGCAATGGTATAAAAGAAAAAAGAGAAGATAATAATATGATGCTGTTAAAAAAAATCGTTTCTTTTGAAAAATTACTTTAAACATATTTGTTGCAGTGTTTTATTGTTATATTTTCGTAAATCATTCAAGAATCTAGCGTACTTTTAGAGTGAATATCTAGTATATAGGAACTACAAATTTACGCACACAATTTCACGAATCAGCTGTCATAATACTTGAGCTAGCAGTGTTAGTAATTTGTCAAAAATGTATTGTTACGTTCCTTTAATTCTGACAATGAACATTAACTTATATATATATATATATATCCGTTTATGTGGATATATATATATCGAATTCTCATTATGATTAGGGTTAGGGGCGTGAAACGAATCCTCATTTGGACTACACATTGTTGCTATGCAATGAAGGAGACATTGACTAGTGTAAATACTACTATTACAGAATTTGACAAGTAACCGCGGTAATCAGACACTCGAGAAGCTAATGACAATGATCCTAGGTCCAACAACGAATCCGCGGTCAACGGGGTAACAGAATGCGCTTTCTTCCAAAGCCCGAGTCGTAATCGGTTTGCTTGGCTGCGGTGAAAATATTACTGAACTGACTCTTTGTTAAAACGTGGAATATCCACCGAGCGTAAAGACGACAAGTCACTCGCTAATACGACCTCACGAGAGAGAATGACTTTCCGTCTCGATGATGCTCCAGAGGAAAACTATGATGGGGTGTGTCTAAGGACACGAGTCGGGGATAGCCTTTGTTCAGAAAGTGAGGGAAATTGATGTTGCTGTTAATTGGTCAATTTCCATGTTGGTGGCTAGAAAAGGATGCTAGCCGTCCTGGAGGGAAAGTTGCTAGCGGAAGTGTTGTTCGTGAGAAAAATAGATTTCTCCGATCTTCCCATAGTTGGGACAAAAACTGTTTGTCCGTTTGAAGAACCTTAATTAACAAAGTCCTAAGATTTATTGTGTAGGTACTGTTTACTGTCGAGTACCTCTACAAATATTTCTTTTAACGAGGGCTATATTATTACTCCATACCTTTGATAGACAAAGCGTTCGTCCCGTGACCGCGGCTACGTTCGGCGACCGATTGTCGCCTTGAGCCCAAGCTCATTGTCACAAATCTCAAATAAATACAATTGGGTAGAATGACGGCAATTGTTCAATTACGGCTATAGACTTTAATTACAATTTTACGGATTTTCCCGAAGTTCCAAAGGGAAGGCTCCGGTGTCCTTTTATCTCCGACATATATATATATGTCCACAGAAACAATATAACGTGTACAGAGTGTGAGAAAGTTTTGTGTTATGGCTAAACTCTGTTGAAGAAACGTTCCACAAAAGTGATCTGGAAATTCGATTACTGTGTTGTATTCTGTAGATCGTGATATTCATTGTATTGTATTATACTCTTCACGAAATATCAAGAAGGAATTAGATGTTGCAACTCAATATTTGATGGACGAGATTGCTAACATTATAGTTTTTCAGGTCAATAAGGTTATAAGACAGGAACGAACCCATATATAGTATAACAGGAAAAGTCGAAAAATCTTTGCAACTTTTGTTGCTTCTGAAAATGAAGCTGAAACACAAAACACAGTATTTCGATATTGTCGAAGTATCATACCTGTTTTGAGCAGGGTAAAATAAATTTTTCCGGCATTAGTTTAGTTCACAACGCTTTATTATTTATAAAGCAAAATAACGAATACAACACGTGAGATGTATACATACATACTGAAAATTTCAATGAAATCAGTTGATGCAAAAATAAGTGACAGGCATCGAAAGATGTAAGAATCGTCAGATTTATTACAGTTATAGGCTCAAAGTCGTGAAAAACTGCGATTTTCATCATTTTTAATCGTTTGTAGCAGATAGCAATGTTAGCCGATTTCGATGAAATTTTCGGTATGTATACATATAACTGACATAAATCTATAAAATGTATTTTCTAAGTTTTTATTACAGGCACAGATAATGAAAGCTATAAGAGCGACCTTTGCTATTTTCTCCGCGATTCCGATCATTTGCAGTCTTTTCAAAAATTGTTTACACGTCATCTAATAAACTAATCCTTCTAAATCCTTAAATATATTATCAATTATAAAATTAATTGATTTCATTAAATAATTAATATATTATTAATTATGAAATGTACATTAAAAATATATTTATTCCGGGAAGGATTTTTACTAAGTAGCGAGGGAATGGTAAGAATTAGAGATTTATGTATATTTATTGTTTATAACCAATATGTATACGGAACCATTTTTCAGTGTTCCGATATAAATTTAGAATAACTCCATATGAGAATTTACAATTTTTGCAGCAACTTGACGAACGTAAGTGTTCGACCGTATTCGCGTTCGCAGTATAACGCGTCAACGAGAGTCAACGAGAGAAAAATAACACCAAACACAAACGTTAGGAAAGCTATAGAAGCAGGAAAACAACAAACTACAAGAAATTACACTCCGAAACTCCTTCAGCGCATTGCCAGAAGAGAAAGAAACAGACCCGGTCGGAAAGCCAATAACCCACATCGCCAAACTACTACTAATTTACATTGAAGCCCAAATAATAGACCCCCTCGTTGAACTACTTAACAACAGGGCAGGAAAAGAAAATTACAGTATAAAACAATTAAAACAAGGCCAAGTAAAAGTATAAACGAACACCCCAGAAATTTTCAGAAAAGTGACAAAAGCACTAAAAGTATAAAACGCCAGGTATCACACTTACCAGCTCAAAGCTGATAAAAGTTACAAAGCAGTAATCGGAGGATTACATCCAAAAACAAATACAAATAACATATGCGAGTAACTACCTAAAATTGGGCATTAGGTAAGAGCAATAAACAACACAATCAGATACGATACTAAACAACCATTATCGCTATTCCTAATAGAACTCGAACCTAAAAATAATAACAAAGAAATTTTTTAAATTAAAAAGGTTCTAAACACAATAGTAAGAGTGGAGCCACCTAGACATAAAAAAGACATACCGCAAAGCACACGGTATCAGCAATATGGACACACAAAAAATTACTGCAACAGAATCCCGGCGTGTGTCAAATGCGCAGAAAAGCACCTAACAATAAACTGTCCATACATAGGAAAAATAAATGAAGTAAAATGCTACAACCGCAATGAAAACCACCCAGCTAGCTACAAAGGCTGTGTAGTCAGAAAACAACTGTAACGTAAACTGTTTCCGTTGCTTCGAAACAGGGCACAGAACAATTTTCACGCGCAACAGGATAAGATAGACAGAAACTGTGACAACACCAAATCTACAGCACGTAATGAACAATAACGACAGTAACACCAACACCATTGGTAGCCGAAGCTACGCGCAAGCAGTCAACCAATCGCCACCCTTAGACAATCAAAATCAGAACAATAACAGCAACGACACTACAGAAATCTCAAACAATCCATCAAAAACACCGAAATGCTAACAAAAATGATAAGCGAACAAAACGCAGTTCTCATACAGCAAACTCACTCACTAACATGCTGAGCAAAAAATAAAAACGGACACGCTTAAAATAGCAGCCTGGAACTCTAACGGCCTGCAACAAAGGGCCCTAGAAACTAAAACATTACTGTACAACAATAATATCGACATACTACTCGTATCAGAAACACACTTCACTACAAAAAGTTACATAAAAATACCGTACCATATATGACACCAAGCATCCCTCAGGAAAAGCACACGGAGGGACTGCAGTAATAATAAAAAACGACATTAAACATCACCTACACAGCCAGATTAGTAAGGAACATATACAAGCAACCACCATTACTGTACAAATTAGCAGCAACCATCTACAGTTGTCAGCAGTATATATACCGCCGCGACACAAAATTACATTACAAATGTGAGAAGAGTACTTTCAACACTTAGGTGAGAAGTATATCGCAGTTGGAGACTACAACTCAAAGCACACACTATGGGGATCAAGAATCACTACCCACGAGGCAGAACCCTGGAAAACTACATTAGAAACAACAACTTCAATATATTATCCACCGGAAGATCGACATACTGGCCGATAGACCTGAGCAAAATACCTGACCTACTTGATTTTGCAGTTACAAAGGGACTAAACGCAAATAAACTAAACATAGCACCCAGCCTTGAGATTACCTCTGATCATACACCCATAATAATTACATACAGAAACAAACCAATACTTTACAACAATCCAGAGACGTTATGCAATAAAACCACCAAATGGCAAGCATGTAAAGAAATAATTGAGAGAAAAATCAACTGCAACATCCCATTGAAAACACCTGAACACATCGATCAAGCAGTAACAACACTTACAGAAACTATTCAAGAAGCAGCCAGGGCAACCACTATACCCGAAACAACCAACAGACAAACAAAAATAATTCCATCAGACATCCTCGAAAAAATTAGAGAGAAAAGAAAAGCGAAAGCAAAATGGCAAAAACATAGAACAAAAGAATACAAAACACACCTAAACAAACTCGAAAAGGAAATAAAAAACAAAATTAAAGAGCACAACAACAACGAGTTTACAAAGTTCATCGAGTCACTATCTGCACACGAGGACTGCAACTATTCCCTATGGAAAGNCCACAAAAAAAAATAAGGAAGACAATAAAAATGATCCCAGCAATCAGAAGATCAGATAACACATGGGAAAGAAGCAACGAAGAGCAAGCTGAAGAATTCTCCAACCACCTATGCAACACATTTACACCACATAATATCAACAACAGCAACCACAATAGCCATACGGACGAGGATGCGCCAATCACTGGTACATCATCTGACAAACACTACACCATACCCAAAACAACAGCACAAGAAATTAGAAACATAATCGAGAAAGAAAAGATAATAAAGCATCAGGAATCGACCTGATCAATGGCAAAATCTTGAAAAACCTTCCGCTAAAAGCGATAAGACAAATTCTATAATATTTAACGCAATACTAAGAATTCATTACTTTCCTAAAATTTGGAAACTGGCACAGATCATAATGTTACCTAAACCAGGCAAAGACCCACATCAAACCACATCATATAGGCCGATATCATTACTTACTGTGTTCTCTAAAATACTAGAGAAAGTAATCTACGGCCGCATAACACCAATAATAGAGAAAGAAAAATTAATACCAATTCGGAGCACCAATTCGGATTCAGAAACAAACACTTCACCATAGAGCAAATGCACAGACTGGCCAATGGAATAATAATAGCACTAGAAAACAAACAATACTGCTCTGCCCTTTTTATGGACATCGAGAAGGCATTTGACAAGATAAACTACAATAGCCTACTTCAATCAATTAGAAAATAATTCCCGGAGCAGATATACCATTTAATTAAATCTTACTCAAGCAGCAGAACCCTCGTAGTAAAAATTAAAGACACATGCTCCGAAGTTAAAGAAATCAAGATAGGGATTCCGCAAGGAAGCGTCTTAGGACCAGTTCTATACACATTAAACACGGCCAACATACCAATAACTAACAATAGCAAAATACTGACATTTGCTGATGACACAGACGTACTAGTCAGGCGCACTAACCCTGTAACAGCAGTTACATTACTACAAGAACATATCACAAAAATAGAAAAGTGGCTTCAAGTCAAACAAATTAAAGCAAACCCCGATAAATGCAAGCACATTACATTCACACTGCGAAAACAGATACCACCAAACATTATGCTAAACGGCACGCACATAATCCAAACAAGGCAAGTCAAATACCCAGGACTCCACTTAGATACACGATTCACATGGAAACAGCATACTAAATCAATAATAGACAAAATACAGGCAACAAGGAGACAAATGTATTGGCTAACAAATCGAAAATCCAAACTAAGTATAGAAAATAAACTAAAAATATATAAAATGATCATAAAACCAATCTGGACGTACGGAATACCACTATGGGGAACAACAGCAATGAATCATATAACCAAAATAGAGGCAATGCAAGCTAAAATCCTTAGAACTATAGTAAATGCGCCATGGTACGTCGTCAGAAACGAGGACATTAGGAAAGACCTGGGAATACCAACGGTCAAGGAGGAGATTAGCAGAATCTAATGCAAGAAGGTACAGAGAAAGAATAGCAACGCACCCGAACCGGCTAGCAGCGGAAACGATCCATACATCAAGCATAGGAAGAAGACTAAAAAGGGAACACTCAACAGATCTGACAAAGGATATAACCTAACAAACACGAAGTTGGTACCCCGCTGGGGGTAGCCACCCACATGTTATATTATTATACCACTAAGCTGTAATATTTTACCAAATGTCCTACTGGACAAATTGTAAAATTTAAATAAATAAATTAAAAAAGACCCCAAACCGGCTAGCTGTGGAAACGATCAACACCTCAAACATGGATGGAAGACTGAAAAGGAAACACCCAACAGACCTCACAAAGGACACAACCTAACAAACACGAAGATGGTATCCGACTGGGGGTAGCCATCCACATGATAATCAAATAGCTAAAAAATTCTACCAAATGTTCAAACTGGACAAATTGTGAATGTAAAGAATTAAATAAAAAAGAAAAAAAGAAAAAACGAGAGTCGTAAGTTCTCGTCGGATACGATAATCGACGCCACGAATCAGCCGATCCCCTATTTGGGTGGTTTGAATAACTTTGATACTGAGTTCAGAGTTTAAATATCACTATTTATTTCCAACAGCTTTTGAATAATATAAGTGTTTGTGAGTGTTGTGACCGAAGAGATGTTGTAGTGTTCTTACCGAAGACTGGATAACAAGTTAAAGTGTGTTCTGATCGAAGAATTGATAACAAGTGCTTTTTTTTATCGAAGAGTTGTTAGCAAGTAATGTTCAACGAAGAAACCGAAGATGTGCTTTCTTATAAGTTCTCTGCAGCTGTTGACTATTCTTCGGATTCTATATTTTTGTAATAAACTAATGTAAAATGTTAGCTTAAATAGTAATGAAAATTTTATGATATTTTTAGAGAACTATAGTATTATGGCGACACTCGACAACAAAATACTCGACACTAACTTCTACTGGACTACGCTAGCGCAGTGGATAGCGCCTTAGGTTACGAACGTTCGGGACCCGGGTTCGAATCCTGGTGACCGGAGTTCGATTTTTCTTCTACGCATCTAAATTAGACGAAAAACAGTAGTACCCCAGCAAGCGACATCTACAACCAGCAGCTACAATCATCACGGACAACACGCACATCTCGCTATTTTAAGAGAAATATTTTAAAGAACGATCAGGTCGCGACACATAATTCGTTCAGATTTAGTCTCTACATGACAAGAAAATGAAAAAAGATACACAGTATTTGAGTTACACAGTAAAGGATCATTTTGCAGAATATTCTTTTGATAGATCTCCATCGATTTGAAGACGTAAAATTCAGCTATGATAGTCGTGACCAATATTTTCTTACGTTCCATACTGTTTGTAGTTATATTGTATATATGTTTTGTATAGGGCAAACAGCTTTTATCTACAATAAAATATCTATTGCAATATTTTCCAAATACATCATGAAATGAATATAGGAGTGAAAACAAAATACATTAGCGATGCATAAATTGTTTACTTATTCTTAATACAGAGCATATTTTACATATATGTGTATATAAGAAAGCTTCTCTGAAGTTCTGATATGATTTAATGTAATTACACATTATTCAGTATATTTAACTACGTTGAAATTATTTCGTCTATGATAAGGTTTAATCTTCAAGATATGTAACTCCAACTTGCCTTCGAATTTCGTCCTCTAATTGTGCAACTAATAAAGAAACATTGTGCGGTACTTTGGAGCTTTCGGTTACACCTAAAACGGAACAAATCAAGTTAACAATAATAAACATAGATATGTACAGGTTGCAAAAAAGTTATTTTCTGTGGCTTTGGCAGGTGATTCTACAGATCTGCAAAAACAAGATAGCTGAAAAATTGACCTTAACTTTGAAAATCAAGACCAAATTTTGTTTCACATCGTATTCTATTCATTGTGAAAATTAAAAGTCTTAAAGGAACCATGGATCGCAAATCAAACGTTCTCTTGAAAAAAATGTTAGAATTTCATTAATTTTATATATATATGTACAATACACAATATTATACATGTATATACACATATACATATAAAGTGGCATGGTAATCATAGTACAATCTGATAGGGAGGGACTCGACGGGAAGAAATAAGAAAAAAATTTGGTATAACATTTTTTTACTTGAAGCTTCGTTTTCAAGAGAATCTACTTTGAACATTTCAAAAGTATACTTAAGTTTGGTTAATTTTGGACTGAAAAAGAATAAACAGTCGATAAAAAATTAAACTGCATTTGAAATAAGTAAAAAATGTAAAATAGCATTTTTTTATAAGAGGCTTCGTTTCTGAGAAAATAAATTTGAAAATGTACCATGCGCTCCTACCGGACTAGTACGTAATTAAACATGTTTAAAGTTTATTTTTTTGAAAACAAGTTCCTAAACGGAAAAATTTTATCCTACATTTTTAATTTATTTTCTTCGTGAGATATTTTCTTCTTAGCCTTCTTTTGATATGGATTTTGCACGTTTCAGCTGCCAACTGGTTTGGGTATGTTGCAATTCTTTCTTTGTATCTCTTTGCATATCTGCCGATTTCTTCTTTGATCATTGGTATTTTTAAGTCTTTACGTAAATCCTTGTTTCTGACATATCATATGGCGTTGACTATTGTTCTGAGTATTTTCGATTGTAGCGACTCTAATTTATCTATGTGGCTCATTGCTGCTGTCCCCATAGTGGTACTCCGTACGTCCAAATTGGTTTTATTATCGTTTTGTAAATTTTTAGTTTATTTTCCATGCTGAGGTTAGAGTTTCGAGTAGTGAACCAGTACATCTGTTTTCTTTTTACCCGTATTTTGTCTATAATTAATTTAGTATGCTACTTCCATGTAAGTTGTATGTCTAAGTGGAGTCCTAGATATTTAACTTGCTTTGTTTGTCTTATGTGTGTGCCATTCAATTGGATATTTGGTGGTTCCTGTTTTCGTAGTGTAAATGTAATATGGTTGCATTTACTGGGGTTTGCTTTTGTTTGTTTATCTTTCAGCCATTTTTATATTTTTGTGATATGTGACTGCTGTTTCTGAATTAGTGTGCCTGACTAGTATAACCGTGTCGTCCGCGAATGTCAGTATTTTGCTGTTGGTATGTTGCCCGTGTATCGTGTGTATAATATTGGTCCTAAGACGCTTCCTTGCCTCGATTCTTTAACTTCAGAATATGTGTCCTTTATTTTTAATACAAAGGTTCTGTTGCTTAGATATGATTTGAGTAAGTGGTGGATTTGTTCTGGGAAATGTTTTTTGATTGTTTATAAGACGCTTTCATGGTTCATTTTGTCAAATGCTTTCTCGATATCCATGAAGAGGGCTGTACAGTATTGTTTCTTTTCTATTGCTAGTAAAATTTCGTTGTCCAGCTTGTGCATATGCTCTATCGTGGAGTGTTTGTTTCTGAATCCAAATTGGTAATCTGCTATTAGCTTTTCTTTCTCTATTGTTGGTTTTAGGCGGTCGTCTATTATTTTCTCTAGTATTTTGGAAAACGTACGAAGTAGTGATGTTAGCCTGTAAGATGCAATTTGGTGTGGGTCTTTGCCTGGCTTAGGTAACATTATGATCTGCGCTAGTTTCCATAGATTAGGACATTATCGAGTTCTTAATATTGCATTGAATATTATCATCATTAATCGTATTGCTTTTAGGGGAAGGTTTTTTGAAGATTTAACCTTTGATTACGTTGATTAATGGTGCTTTATTGTTTTTTGTTTTCTTCATTATGATTCTAATTTCCACTGCTGTTGTATTAGGTATGGTGTAGTGCTTGTCAGTTGAGGTACTAATGTTTTGCACATCTAAGTCTGTATGATAGTTGGGGATACTGTTGTTAATATTATGTGGAGGAAATGTGTTGTTACAAAGGTGTTTGGAAAATTCTTCAGCTTGCTCTTAGTTGCTTCTGGCTCATGTGTTGTCTGTAAGTTCCAGATCATTGTTTTGTTCTACAGTTGGATCAGTTCCGTGGGTCATTTCAGTTCAGGTGGACAGATTAAACCCGTTGAACAATTAAAATGATGAATTTAATATGCTTTCCCTTGTCAACAATCAATGCGTAATCCTGGGAGAAGACTTGGCCAGAATATAAAATGTAGAAATTTAAATGTGAGTCTGGTTCTATTTAAACAACAGTGATGATCATGTAGAAGTTGACACGCAGGTATAGCTATTACACAGATTCAAAAAAAAGAAAAAAAGAAGAAATGGGATATCGAATGGTATATCTGGGATTTATATACGACAATAGTATATAATATATAATTTTATATACATGTAGTATCCGTAAGCTGCGCTTAGCGCTGTAGTTGTCGCTGCTAGGTACGTCCGCTTTTCTTCTTCTTTTTTTGTATCGTGGAAGAAAAATCGGACTTCGGTCGCCGGGATTCGAGAACCCGGGTTCCGAACGTTCGTAATTTAAGGCACTAACCACTGCGCTGCTGTCGTCCGACACTAGTTAGTGTCGAGTGGTGATATTTGCTGTCGAGTGTCACCACAGGCCTTTTTTCCACGATACTACATACATGTTTTATATAGAATTAATGAAACTTCAATATTTTTGTCCAATAGAACTGTTGAGTGGAGTCCATGGTTCCTCTGAGACTTTTGTACTACATGATAAGTAAAAGTACGATGCAACAAGAAGATTTGGAATGACATTTCAAGATCAGGATCAAAGTCAATGTTGCGACTTTTTTTTTTGATGATCTCTATCGGTTCAAAGCTGTAGAATCACCTGCTAAAGTCTTGACAATTGATCTTATACTCTGTACTTTGGTCTGCTTTAACTAAAATTAAACAGACAATGTAATATAAGTTATACGATACAACTAGATTAATGTATGTAAACATTGGTAACACCGATCATTTATGGAACGTAACTCGTAATATTAGTAATAATTCTATATAAATGTTGCCATATGGTTCTTTTCTATACATAATATGTATCTTAGAAGTTATCATATTCATGCAAGAATATTACTCTTAATAAAAAAAAATTAATTTTTCATTAATGAAATCAAATTGACGTAATGCATGGAAATGGACGGACAACTGAAAAATGAAATAAGTCCACAGTAATAAAAATACACAGTGTCCCAACAAAAATTAAATTTCCAGGTGGACATAGTTTGGTTTTAGCAGTTTTCTTGCAGGGGGGAGTGCAAAGGATATATAAAAACTAAGTCAATTTTTTTTTAATAGAACCATATATAATTATTTTAATATATTAATCGATCTTACTTGGCATCCCCATAAAAAACTATTAACCTATTTATATATATCGAAAAGCCATTAGTTTAGCACATATATTTCAATGTTTATTTTGTACATAAAATATTATCGCATGATGGACGAGGAAAACAAATAAAGCGTGTCTTACAACTTGCCCTGTCTTTCGTACGATTAATTTTACAAAATAAAAGTTAAAATATTTGTTAAACCAATGATTTTTTGATATAAATAAGTTAATAACTTATTATTATTTAATTATTACCCAACATATTAATATACTAATATACAATACGTTTGTAATATATAATATATATCTTTAATATATAGTTCCATTTAAAAGAAACTGAGTTGACTTTGACTAGTGCATAGTTTCATTTCAAAAAAATATTGATAATAAAATCTACAAAAATGTTTTAAACGATTTTCACACTTTTGAGTGAGTAAAAAACAAAAAAATAATTTCTACCGTGTATGTTGTGTAACGCCTAAAGTAATGGAACAAGTGCGTGTAGGTGTGTGTGTATGATGTTGAGTGCTGAAGATTATAGCATATTTATGGAAAAACTGTCAATTATGTGATGCAATAAATTTTTTTCGGAAGCAACTAATAACAAAAGAGAATCTTTCCGTAAGTGTGACATTATCGTCATCGGCACTTGAATTTAATTGCTATCTTGACTCTGGTAAATCTAGCTAGTAAATATAGTTAGTAAAGAATTTTTTCTTTAGGTAGCAAGTCTAGCTTAAGAAAAATATCGCCTACAAAATCAATCACGTAACTGGAACGAACCATATTTTCTTTTTTTTCTTTACTTGAAGTTAGAAAAGAATGTCAACAGTAAAAGATGAATACTCTAAGAAGGACTATATATTTCAGATGTTTGTTCAGGATGGATCATTCTACAAAGATCATCTAATGCATATCGCAAATTTAAATTCGCGTTGATCACTGTAATATCTCTTGTTCTTGTTTAACCATTCCATCGCTATAAGACATAGGGCACATATAATGCATATAAGACATTCAATACTTGTATCTTATATTAAAAAATGCTATCGCGGCTGGTTTATACAGAGGTACAATACATTTGATGATGCGCCTGGTTTAATAATATGTAATTAAAAATTCTAAAACAGAATTACAATATTTTTATAAACTTGCGACTACATAAGAATGCTCATTTTGAGGTAGTTAAAGGAGTTACGGATACCGCTAAACAGATTGTACTGTTTCATATTTTTCGATTAGTAAAGATCAAGTGGCATTCAAACGATTCAAATGTTTTTGTTGTTTGGTTAAAGTGAATATTAATTAATTGGTGAATAATACTATGAATTTAAAGAAAATGTCAAAACATGCAGTACCTGCTAAAATGCAATTGCGAACTTCATTAGCTTCATAAACAAATCCACCGCTGTTAATAAAATTAAACTTATATTCAGTTTCAGGAAGTGGTATATTTATTTTACCACTTGGCAATTCTACTGTTGTAGGGCACCAAAAGTTCGGAACTTTTATCATTCCTTTTGTACCAATGATGTAAGCTTCATTCGGTAAATCAACTAGACAGTGAGTAATAATGGTTGCAGTACGGTTTCCTTTGTAAAGAAAGGTAGTAGATACAGATTGATCAACACCCTCTTCATTTAAGCACCCAGCAGCTTGTACAGTATGAGGTATTTCATTATTAAATATTAAACAAGCAAATTGTATTCCATACACGCCCAAGTCCAATACGGTACCTCCTCCTAGACTTTTAATGCTAAACAGAATAACGTATCTTTCAATATAATAAGTTTGACTTAAATATTAGGTCATCCCATAAGTTCGTGCCGACTTTTATGTATACATTTCATGTGTCGATTTATAAACATACGGCGATAAGGGACCAATGCACTTGAGCTTAGCTGATCGAGAACAGGCTAGAGCAGATTTTCGTGGGTATAAGATCGTAATATAGCGAACACAGTGACTTCTAACAGTAAAAAATCATGAGTGAAATGCGTATCCATTTTCGACATCTCGTGTTATATGAATTTCGGAAAGGAAGTCCTGTAACAATTGCCACGAAAAGCATATGTGCTGTTTACGGGGAAAATGCGCTTTCGTCTCGTACCTGTAGGAAGTGGTTCCAACGTTTTAGAGCTGGGAATTTCTGTTTAGAAGACGAGGTACGCTCCGGGCGTCCTCCTCAGACAGACGAAGATAAAATTCGGGATCTTGTTGAAAAATCATGAAGTTTGACAGTTCAAGAGATGTCAAATGTTCTGAAAATACCTAAGACAACGATTCATAGGTGTTTAAAAAAATGTGGATGGTGTCAAAGTTGAACGTTTGGGTGCCCCATGAACTTACGGAACGGAACTGTCTTGAACGAACGACAGCGTGCATGTCGTTACTTGCGCGTAATAAACATCTTTTTCTTTTTTTTTTTACTTTATTAATTTAAATTTTACAATTTGTCCATTAGGACATTTGGTAAAATATTATAGTGTTAATATAAAATGTGGGTGGCTACCCCCAAGTGGGTACCATCATCGTGTTTGTTAGGTTGTGTTCTTTGTGAGATCTGCTGGGTGTTTCCTTTTTAATCTTCTTTCTATGAATGTGATGATCGTTTCCGCTGCCAGCCGGTTCCGGTGCGTTGCTATTCTTTCTCTGTACCTTCTTGCATCAGATTCTGCAAATCTCCTCCTTGAACATTGGTATTCCCAGGTCTTTCCTAATGTCCTCGTTCCTGACGTACCATGGCGTGTTTACTATTGTTCTAAGAATTTTAGCTTGCATTGTCTCTATTTTGGTTATATGGCTCATTGCTGCTGTTCTCCATAGTGGTATTCCGTACGTCCAGATTGGTTTTATGATCATTTTATATATTTTCTTTTTAGTTTATTTTCTATACTTAGTTTGGATTTTCGATTTGTTAGCCAATACATTTGTCTCCTTGCTATCTGTATTTTATCCATTATCGATTTAATATGCTGTTTCCATGTGAATCGTGTATCTAAGTGGAGTCCTAGGTATTTGACTTGCCTTGTTTGGTTTATGTGCGTGCCGTTTAGTATAATGTTTGGTGGTATCTGTTTTCGCAGTGTGAATGTAATGTGCTTGCATTTATCGGGGTTTGCTTTAATTGGTTTGGCTTGAAGTCACTTTTCTATTTTTGTGATATGTTCTTGTAGTAATGTAACTGCTGTTACAGGGTTAGTGTGCCTGACTAGTACGGCTGTGTCATCCGCAAATGTCAGTATTTTGCTATTGTTAGTTGTTGGTATGTTGGCCGTGTTTAATGTGTATAGAACTGGTCCTAAGACGCTTCCTTGCGGAACCCCTATCTTGATTTCTTTAACTTCGGAGCATGTGTCTTTAATTTTTACTACGAAGGTTCTGCTGCTTAAGTAAGATTTAATTAAATGGTATATCTGCTCCGGGAATTGTTTTCTGATTGATTGAAGTAGGCTATTGTAGTTTATCTTGTCAAATGCCTTCTCGATGTCCATAAAGAGGGCAGACCAGTATTGTTTCTTTTCTAGTGCTATTATTATTTCATTGGCCAGTCTGTGCATTTGCTCTATGGTGGAGTGTTTGTTTCTGAATCCGAATTGGTGCTCCGGTATTAATTTTTCTTTCTCTATTATTGGTGTTATGCGGTCGTAGATTACTTTCTCTAGTATTTTAGAGAACACAGGAAGTAATGATATCGGCCTATATGATGTGGTTTGATGTGGGTCTTTGCCTGGTTTAGGTAACATTATGATCTGTGCCAGTTTCCAAATTTTAGGAAAGTATTGAATTCTTAGTATTGCGTTAAATATTATAGAATTTGTCTTATCGCTTTTAGCGGAAGGTTTTTCAAGATTTTGCCATTGATCAGGTCGATTCCTGGTGCTTTATTATCTTTTTTTTCTCGATTATGTTTCTAATTTCTTGTGCTGTTGTTTTGGGTATGGTGTAGTGTTTGTCAGATGATGTACCAGTGGTTGGCGCATCCTCGTCCGTATGGCTATTGTGGTTGCTGTTGTTGATATTATATGGTGTAAATGTGTTGCATAGGTGGTTGGAGAATTCTTCAGCTTGCTCTTCGTTGCTTCTTTCCCATGTGTTATCTGATCTTCTGATTGCTGGGATCATTTTTATTGTCTTCCTTATTTTTTTTTTGTGGCTTTCCATAGGGAATAGTTGCAGTCCTCGTGTGCAGATAGTGACTCGATGAACTTTGTAAACTCGTTGTTGTTGTGCTCTTTAATTTTGTTTTTTATTTCCTTTTCGAGTTTGTTTAGGTGTGTTTTGTATTCTTTTGTTCTATGTTTTTGCCATTTTGCTTTCGCTTTTCTTTTCTCTCTAATTTTTTCGAGGATGTCNAGATGCAATTATTTTTGTTCGTCTGTTGGTTGTTTCGGGTATAGTGGTTGCCCTGGCTGCATCTTGAATAGTTTCTGTAAGTGTTGTTACTGCTTGATCGATGTGTTCAGGTGTTTTCAATGGGATGTTGCAGTTGATTTTGCTCTCAATTATTTCTTTAAATGTTTGCCATTTGGTGGTTTTATTGCATAACGTCTCTGGATTGTTGTAAAGTATTGGTTTGCTTCTGTATGTAATTATTATGGGTGTATGATCAGAGGTAATCTCAAGGCTGGGTGCTATGTTTAGTTTATTTGCGTGTAGTCCCTTTGTAACTGCAAAATCAAGTAGGTCAGGTATTTTGCTCAGGTCTGTCGGCTAGTATGTCGGTCTTCCCGTGGATAATATATTGAGGTTGTTGTTTCTAACGTAGTTTTCCAGGGTTCTGCCTCGTGGATAGTGATTCTTGATCCCCATAGTTGTGCTTTGAGTTGTAGTCTCCAACTGCGATATACTTCTCACCTAAGTGTTGAAAGTACTCTTCCCACATTTGTAATGTAATTTTGTGTCGCGGCGGTATATATACTGCTGACAACTGTAGATGGTTGCTGCTAGTTTGTACAATAATGGTGGTTGCTTGTATATGTTCCTTACTAATCTGGCTGTGTAGGTGATGTTTAATGTCGTTTTTTATTATTACTGCGGTCCCTCCGTGTGCTTTTCCTGAGGGATGCTTGGTGTCATATATGTTACGGTATTTTTATGTAACTTTTTGTAGTGAAGTGTGTTTCTGATACGAGTAGTATGTCGATATTATTGTTGTACAGTAATGTTTTAGTTTCTAGGGCCCTTTGTTGCAGGCCGTTAGTGTTCCAGGCCGCTATTTTAAGCGTGTCCGTTTTTATTTTTTGCTCAGCATGTTAGTGAGTGAGTTGTTGTAGCATGGTTGTGATTTGTTGTGTTTGCTGTCTGAGGACTGCGTTTTGTTCGCTTATCATTTTTGTGAGTACTTCGGTGTTTTTAATGGATTGTTTTAGTAGTTGTTTGATTTCTGTAGCGTCTTCGGTGTTGTTGCTTTGACTCTGATTGTTTATGGGCGTTGCTTGTCTAATGTTTTGGATTGCTTGCGCGTAGCTTCGGTTTCCTTGGAGATCTGTGTTTCTGCTTATAGCTTTTATTACCTTTTGAGCTTTCAACGTTGCTTCGTTATCCGTTGTATTTTGTTGTTGTTGGTAGTTATCGATTGATCTATTGCGAAGTGGTGGAAACAGTTTACGTTGAAGTTGTTTCCTGATTTCGCATCCTTTATAGCTGGCTGGTTGGTTTCCGTTACAATTGTAACATCTAACTTCTTCGATTTTTCCCGTGTATGGGCAGTGTATCGTTAAGTGATTTTTTGCACATTTAACACATGCCGGGCTTCTATTACAGTAGTTTTTTGTATGACCGTATTGTTGGCACCGCATGCATTGTGGAATATCTTTTTTGTAGCGTGGAGGTTCCACTGTTACTATTGTATTTAGAATTTCTATAATTTTATAGATTTCTTTGTTGTTGGTTCTTGGTTCTAGTTCTATTAAGAATAGTGGTAATGGTTGCTTCGTGTTGTACCTTGTTATGTTGGTTATTGTTCTTGTTTGATGCTCAATTTTTGCTAGTTCGTCACTTAATTTTTGTGTGTTGATTTTTGGATGTAGTCCTCTTATAACTATTTTGTAGCTCCTTTCCGTTTTGAGCTGGTACGTATGGTATATAGCATTTTTTCCCTTAATTTTTTTATCACCTTCCTATAATTTTTTGGTCTTTTGGTTCTTATTTTGTTTGTTTTTATTGTGTAATTATTCTTTCCTACTGTATTGTTTAGTTGTTCTATAAGCGGGTCTATTATTTGCGCCTCAACAAATATTGGTAGTGGTTTTGCAGTGTGTGTTGGTTGAGTTATGGTTTTGCTTGTTGGGTCGTCGTCTAGTTCTTCCGTTACGAGCTGAATGAGTTACTTAGTGGTAATTCTTGCAGCCATCGCTGCTTTTCCGTATCAAGATTGCCTGTTATTTTTCGTTTTTTATTGTAGCTGGCCACCTTTCAGCTTTCTTCCTGTTGAGTTGTTTCTTTGTTGATTTCCATATCAACTGCTATTGTAGCTGAGCAGTCCTGTTCTTGATTTGTTTGTTGACTTATTTTTGATGTGTTTGTTGTTTTATTTATGTAGTATTGTTCATCTTTGGTTATAATTTTTATTGGTGTTATTTGTTTTTTCATGGTAGGTTTGCTCTTCTTTATAGAAAACACGGGTTTCCACCATTTAGCTATTGGCGTAGCCGTTCTTAGCTTTCTCTTCTCCACTTGCCGCACTATTCTGAAGCACTGTTTTACGTCCGCTTAGCTACTGCTGCTCGGGCAGAACTGCGTAATAAACATGAGCTATTCCTTAAACGCCTGGTAACTGGTGATGAAAAGTGGATACTTTACGAAAACCCTGAACGGAAACGTAGCTGGTCCCAACGAAATCAGCCACCTCAACGCTGTGCAAAACCAGGGTTACATCCACGTAAAGTTCTTTCGTGTGTATGGTGGGATTATAAAGGAATACTCTATTTTAAACTTTTATCTAGTGGTGATACCATTAATTCAGACAAATATTGCACTCAGTTAGAAAAATTAAGGGAAGCACTAGCTGAAAAACGACCAGGTTTAGCGAATAGGAACAACGTTATCTTCCATCGCGACAACGCTAGACCGCATGTCGCGAAAAGCGTTACAAAAAAAATTGTCTGAATTTAATTGGGAAATTTTACCACATCCCCCATATTCCCCAGACATTACCCCATCTGATTACCACCTGTTCAGAGCATTACAACACTTTTTAGTAGGTAAAAAATTTGAAAATATTGACATTCTCAAAAATAGCTTAGAAAATTATTTTAAAGAAAAACAAGAGAACTTTTATCGAGACGGAATAATAGCCCTACCAGAAAAATGGGAAGAAGTTGTACAACGAGAGGGGGATTACATTTTTTCATGAAACTGAAAGGTATGTATGGTAAACGATCTTAACATATATAACCGCTCGGAAAACGGCACGAACTTATGGGATGACCTAATATGTAATGCACATATGTAATGCACAATCCAATGTATTATGCATTTAATAAAAATTAACAGATTTGAGCATACTGCCTAGAATAAAGAATTAATGGATGTCACAGATACACAGAAATTAAATTGCAGTCGTTAATACACAACACATTATAAATGTAGGAAGTTTGATGCTGAGTCATTTACCTATAGAAGTATTTTGAAAACGTCAAAAACGTGGAATACAAGAAGGCGAAGTAAATTGTATAAAATATGATTTATCGTATCGATTTCAATATACCGATATAGAGGCTATATCTTGTAAGATTTTTTTTTTTTATTTAATTTGCACTTTACAATTTGTCCAGCTGGACATTCGGTAAATTTTATCCTGTGAGAATGACCAGTATTTTTCAAGCATTTCCGATAATTTCACAAAGAAGTGTTTTAAATAAAAGTTAATCAATTTTTGGTTCACTACACATTTGGATATTAAAAATTTCCGACAAATTATTGTTTAATAAAAGGTCAACATGACCTTGACTTTTTTAAGTGGCATCATATACAATATTATACAGGGTGGTTGGTAACTGATGGTACGAGCGGAAAGGGGGTGATTCTACGTGAAAAAAGAAGTCGAAAATATAGAATAAAATTTTTTTTTAAATTTTTCCATCGAGACAACGATCTACAGTTATAACGTACCGCACGCGTACCGAGCGAAAATTCAAAGTCGATTTTCTCGAAAACAAAGTCTCAAACGAAAAATTGTTATTCTATATTTTCGACTTCTTTTTTCACGTAGAATCACCCCCTTTCCGCTTGTACCACCAGTTACCAACCACCCTGTATATTTTGAGCTTCCCAGAGTTGTAGCTGACTGCAAGAAGAATACAAACATCCACCATACTATGACCTTCAGATGACTGAATTAAAAAATTTAGGTTGGATCAACAGAAGGAAGATGAAAAATTATTTTATTTCGGTCGAATTACATATTCAAAATAAAACTAAAACTGTCAAACTAATAAGCTTATTTGAAGAATTCGCCGACAACACACAATAATACTGTTTCGCATTACACACTACAATCATCTACTACTTATTGCTCCAATTTAAATTTCCGAATTCAAGGTCATGTCAAGATTGTCTCAAAGTCATAGTATAGTAGGTTATTAAACTCATCTTGACGACTGCAACAACTTCGCAAAGTCCAAAATACATAGATAGAGGATCCGGCCGAATAATATGTAAAAGTGGGCACAAAGTCATCTTTGTGGAAAAATAAGAAAGAGATATAGAATAACATTTTTTCACTCTCGGCTTATTTTTTGAGAAAATCAAGTTTGAAAATTTTCCGAACATACTTGGCTAATTTTAGATTGAACAGAATCGACAGGAGGACATTCTACTTATGGAAATAAGTCGAAAATATAGAATAACATTTTTCCGTTAAAGATTTTATTTTCAGAAAAATAGTCGTTGGATATGTTTAGTTAAGAATTAGCCTAGTACATACGTATGATAAATTATCAAACTTACTTGTACAGAAACAAAGCGTCTTATGAAAAAATTTTATTCTATATTTTTGACTTATTTTTGCACGTAGGATGATCTCTTATGGATTATTTAGTCCTAACCAGTCCGAAATTAGCTATGTTCAAATATACTTGATAAATTTTCAAGCTCGATTTTCTCGGAAACTGCCGAGGATGAAAAGCTTTTATTCTATATTTTTTTCTTACTTTTGTACATAGAATTGTGTCGTGTTCCTTTTTACATGTTATTCGGCCGGACTCGATATACGCTGTCATTTAAAAACGTTGAGGTGGTCTTGAATTTTCCTGGAAAAAGTGTTGAGGTTTATCTCGGAATAGAGAAAGGAAATGTGTGGATGAATGTATAATAGAGATATGTTTAAGTCTAAGTATAAGTACAGTGTATGCTAGTCCAGATCCGGACGTTGGCAGCGTTACTTTACAAAAGAACTCCGAAGCCATGGGCCTATGGGTATTTATATGTTGGAACACGCTCATAATAAGGGCTGGGGGTAGGTGATGATTCTTCACTGGAGCTATCCATCTTCTTACACCACTGAAATGGTTTTTATTAACACAAACAAAGATGTTACAAAGTTTACGCAAACCCACGATGGTTACGCACTCGCGACACTAGTGACAATGGTCTTAGGTTCGATAACGAATCCGCGGTCAACGGGATGATAGATGAATATGCTCACAAAATCTATGTCGGACTCTTTGTTAAAACGTGGAATATCCACCGAGCGTACAGACACTAAGTAACTCGCTAATACGACCTCACGAGAGAATGACTTTCCGTCGCGATGATGCTGCAGAGGAAAACTATGATGGGGTGTGTCTAAGGACACGAGATCAGTTTTCATTCTTATTAAAATCATCCGGATCGATTTTGTGCATAATTTCGTGTCTATTACATAGAGTTCAGTAGTAGTTTTAAGAATATATGTACGTGAAAAATGGTAATGCAAGACCATATTTGGAGATTTATTTGGATAGACGTGGAAACGGAGAGATGCAGAACGATAGTAAATGAGATATCGATACTGAACATCAACTTAATGCGTATGCATCAATCATATTGTACTGGATGTACTTGGATGTACATACATGCATACTAAGCTTCTGCCCATGTATCGTTCAATTTAAGGGTCCCTGTGCATCCCGCTGCTTAGTTCGACTTACTTTCGTTCGTGCGTGTAGGGATATTTTGGACGATCTTTAATTGTCAATAACTAAAAAACAAAGTCGAAAACGCAATTTTTAAATTTTTGATTTTTGTTTTATTTTAGTTTCAAGAATCACCTCTTAAATTTCCTTTCACCTGTACCCAAATACCCTGTATATAATTAATCGAAGTTTAGATAAGCAGGGGCTTATAAATTTGTGTCATTACCTACTACTTTTCATGTACATCATAGGAAGTTACGTTCAAATTAATTTTCAATCAGATTAAGTTTCACACGGCAAGGCTTCGGTTAATCAGGCATTAGTTAAAATCTTATTGCAATAAGTGATGTTCAGATAAATGGAGTTCTGTTGCAAAGAGTGTCTATTTTAAAAACGGTATCTGTGCTTTGAAGATTTGTAACAACGATAACGATACTGTTTTCAGACTTTCCCTCAACTTTGGTTATGTACATCGACGACTGTTCTGACACACGAAAAGTCCATCTGTGTGCAGCTTTAATGTAAATAAAACAAAAACCTTTATATCCAAGCTAGCAAATCTTAACATTAAATACTGCCTCGGTAGACACCATCTTTCTTACTTACATGCAGTACTGTGAATTATAATTTCATTCACAATTTTAATTTTAAAATGCATACAAAGGACAAAACAAACATCGTTTACGTACTTGAGTCGTTGAACATCTGGCATTCTAAATCCGAAGGATACAAGAACTTGATGAACATCTCCAATACTTCCGGATTCAATTTCTTTTTTAAGAATTTCATATATAGGAAAGCATCTACTCCAAATACCTTCCATTAAGAACAACTTCTTCTCCTTTGCCAAATTTATCAACTCTGTTGTTTGCTTCAAATTCATAGTTAAAGGCTTTTCACATAAAACATGTTTCCCATGATTTAACATTAATTTTGCAATGTCGAAGTGTTGAGGATGTAACGTTCCAATATATACGACATCTGTAAATGTAAAAAAATACAAAACAATCGGGAAAATATGCTTATATTAAAATTAAGCGAATTATGATTTATGGCATTTTTATATTAGAATAAGTTTCATAAAATATAGGTACTAATTTTCAATTTTCGGTAAAAATAATAGATTACAACAATTTTGTGTTATTTCACAAAAACTGACTATCGTATTTAGTTTTCGGTATTTCGGAGGCGTGTATCCGTAGAGTAATTGCGTATGCGAAGTTAGAAAGTGTCGAAGTGATGAAAAAACGAGTGGTAGAAGCTTTGCGTATATAATTTTCTTGCCGAGTGGCGAGTATGTACAGTGTACAATGTACAGGGTGTATAAAAAGTATTTGTAAAAACCGTCATAGCGTGATTCTAAACATCTGGGTCGGTGGAGATTTGCAATAAAATGTTTCTGCAAAATTGATCTGGAGCATGATTTTCGGGGCCAATTTTTTTTTATTGTAACGTATTCCACTCATTATGAGGATAAGGGGCCCTAAAGGAACCAGGGTTGCACTCAAGCGAGGAACTGAACGTGCGTTCTCTTGCTTTCTAGAGGCAAGGAGAGTAAGGTGGATTTGTTAGATTCAATAACGTTCAAAAACGTTTATAAAAAGACTATCTCTATATTAATTCAACTTAAAAAGAACATGAAACATACCAATATTCTTGTCTTTCGCTAGCTCTACATAATTGTCGAACGCCTTTTTAATTTTGTGTAAGCTAGAAAAATTCTGTGCCCTTGATAATTCACGTGCTGCGACTGCAAGAACTACATGTTCAGATTCTGGCAATGTTCGTAAGCATGTTACAAAATCATGCGATATTTTTCCAGCACCTGCTATACCCCAATGAATAGCCATCTGTAATAACGTAATTTTAAAAGAAGTTGATTATTTACTAAATAATATAATGGTAAACAATTATAAATTAACTTAAAGTTATAAATAGAAACATTGTTATTCTCTTATATATTAGAAATGATCGAGAATCAGCACGTGCTTTCAATTGGTATGTTTTATTAATATATATGTCGGGTTTACATTAGAATTAGGGTTAGGGGCGTGAAACGAATCTTCGTTTGGATCACACGTTGTCGTTATGCATTGGGGAAGACATTGACTAGTGCAAATACGATTATCATAGAACCGGACAGATAACCGTGGTGATTAGATACTCGAGAAAATAATGACAATGATCCTAGGTTCAATAACGAATCCGCGGTCGACGGCATGATAGATGAACGTGCTCACAAAATCTAAGTCGGACGCGTAATAATCACTGATCGTAAGGTGTTGCTCTATTCGTCGATGGGGTCGCAAGAAGGAATGAATTTCCGTCCCGATGATGCCACAGAGGAGAACTATATTGGGATGTGTCTAAGGATACGAGATCATCGAATTCGTCGAGAATAGCCTTCGTTCAGAAAGTAAGGGAAATTGGCGTTGCTGCTAATTGGTCAATATCCATATCGGTGGTTAGAAAAAGATGCTAGCCGCCCTCGAGGGAAAGTTGCTAGTGGGAGACGTCGTTCGTTGAAAGAAATAGATCTCCTCTATCTTCCCGTAGTTGGTACACAGACTGTTTGTCTGTTTGAAGGACTTTAGGCAACTAGATCTTAATGTTTATAACGACCCTCGGGCTAGCTGATCACGCACTGTGTAGACGCGTCGGCATCATATTCGAAGAATAGGTTCTGCGTGTGGCGAGCCACGGGACAGAGACCGTTGGAATGTTTACTGTCGCGTGTTACAACTATTTCCTTTTTAAGGAGAGCTATGGAATTACTCCATGTCTTTGTTAGGCAAAGCGTTCATCCCGTGACCGCGGCTACGTTCGGCGACTGGCTGTCGCCTCGAGCCCAAGCTCATTATCACAAATCTCGAACAAATACAATCGTATCGAAAGACGACAATTGTTTAATTACGTCTATGGTAGAATCTAGATTACGGTGTTATGGGATTTTCCCGAAGTTCCAGAGGGATATCTCCGATGTCCTTTTATCTCCGACGTATATATATATCACATTTAAAATATTCTCGAGATTATCAATGCGTCATTACATATCTATAATAATCTGTGATTCTTAATATACTGAAGTACATGTAGCGGCACATGAGTTAAAGGACAATTCAACTCATGTTGTTATTTTGCCTCGGGACATTGACGCAGCCTTGACGCATGAAACGTAATGATAAATAAACTCCGGGCAAAAGAATGTCGCCGCTACATGCAACCGTCGAATAAAGACGAATTCGAATTTTCCGACTCTCCCCCGACCAGTATAAATAAACGGACGCGATCGCGAGCGAGCAGTTATTGTCCGAGAGATTATCCGAGTTATTATTCGGGTTAGTATCTCAGTATCTACGAGTATCTTTCTGTATCGGCGAGCTATCTACCGAGTTATCGACGATTATATGGCGAGCAATACTGAGTATTAATTAGCAATTTTACTTTGCGATGTATACTCTGTACGAGCGTCTCAGCGAATATAGTCTGTATACTAATTTAGTATTTTAAATATATTCGACGGTTACGACAACGAGCAATAACATCTACTAAATCTCATGGTCAACCATCCTCTACATACATATAGTTCATATAGAGATAAATTGAATAATTATAAACAGCAATGGTTATTTATTTCTTTAATATTACAATTCTTTTCCATAGCTGCTATAAAGTTACAAAGCGGTCGTCATTATTGTTCTTTTGATACCTAATCACTATATACTTTTCTTTCAATCTATTCTCTAACATACATAGAAACTTATTGTATTTACTTAAACTTGTTGTGTTTACGATTAAGAAGCCGAATCTATGTCCTTGAGATATGTTATTAAGGTCAATTTCTTGAGCAACTTTACATACATGGTAAACTGTATACCATGTATACATACTGTATTCATATTGTATACATGGTACACCGTATGCAGGACGACCGCGGTAACTCTGGACTTTTTATTTTGAAATGTATTACAGATACAAAAAATTGTTTATATGAAGATTGCATGATGCAGAGGGGCACATATTTTAACGAAGACGAATCTTTTCTACAGTATTATTTTCCGAAATGACAATCAAGATCGTTTATTTAAATGGAACTATATCTATATTTTTCTTCAGATCTTTAGATACAGATAGTGCTTCTCAGAACGAATCCATTATGTATTGAACCGATTTCAATTAGTTTTTAAGATACCGAGCTTACAAGTTTATTGACTTTTGCGAAAAAAGCTCCGCTAGAAGCGAAGCACGGATGGTAGTCGTGTTTGCGCCTGAAGTGTCATTAAACATAAACAGATACAAAGGGTATTTGCCAGGAATGGCAAGGTCAGGCAGCAGGAACTTAAAAAACCATTTTGAAGATCCCCTCCCTCTGAAATACAATAAGCAAAGCTAAGTTTGAAATTTGTTTCGATGCATCTATACGGAACCGTCTCCACATCGTCTTTCTTAGCATAGCTTAGCTTGTCAATGAATCTTCAGCTTAGCTTGTCAATGAATCTTCAGCTTAGCTTTCTCTCGCAATATCTTCTTGTATTTCTTGTGATAAATAAAAGGGTAATATGATAGGGTGGCCACTTTTTGAACTTTCCATTCTTTTATGGTATTCCTTAAAATTATATTCGAGTTAAAGTTTTTTTTTTTATTATTTAATTTATACTTTACAATTTGTCCAGCTGGACGAGCGGTAAATTTTTCTAGCTTTATTGTTAAATAACATGTGGGTGGCTACTGCCTGCGGGATACCATCTTGGAGTGAGTTAAAGTTTTGGCATTTTTATGATTTCACTTTAATTTTGGACATATTCGTATCCTCCTATTGGTAAATATTTTTTGATAGAAGTACCATTTCTTTGTCATATAATAGTAACATTTGTGTACGATTTTCAATAATATAGCCATATTTAATGAATTTTGCGGTCAAGCTCAGTATATAACGCAACGTTTAATAATGAATCATAGTTCATAGCTAATATATTCTCCACATTAGTCTTGGTCTTTCTTTCTTCGATATGAGAGGGAAAGCTTACCTTCTTCAATTCTAATAAGATTTAAAGTATCTGTAGCATGTGTAGCTGTGTAGAAGATTCGAATCTGGGGAAAGTCATATTGTTGTGCCTTGAAGTGTCAACGTTGTTTTGGTTCGCTAGGTTCAAAGGCAAACGAACCCCGGACAAAACATTATCGCCGTTATTTGTAATCGTCGACCGGAGTTACATTTGAACTTTTTGTAATACAAATAGACGAACATGCTCTCTAGGACAATCATTATAACGAGTCATACAGTGGAATAGCGAGAGTTGAACAGTAACATTAACGATTACGACCGGCATACATTATCTTTGTACTTGTACTTAAAGTGATTTTAATATACACTGACTATTACAATTTTACCACTCGTCTCTTTAATAAACCAACACGTATAGTAAACCACTTCATATTTTTGTTGTGAACGATATCAAAGAAATTATCTGAGTCTAGAAAATTTGTTTCTCTGTTTCTTATGAAAAACTTTCGCTTCTTTTACAGCCAGTTACATTCAGTCTTACTTCACATCAATACACGCAAAAGTCACGCATTACTACGAGATTGTACGTCAACAATTGCCTTTTATCGTGCCATGCCTTTTATCTAAAAGTAAAATTTTGTTACTAGTTCTTCTTTCCTCTTTCTAAATTCACTTACGTATAAAATAACCCCGCAGTATGTAGTATCAATACTAATGGTAAACGCTTGTTGCTACTGAGAATCACGAATAGTTTCCTTTAAGATGATAGAAAGACTTTCATGGAGCGTAATATTAAATAGCGAGAAAATATCAGGAATAAAGGTCTTATGTGTATTTATAGCTAATTTAATAATTAATTACTTAAAGCTGCTACTATTTTAGATTTCCATGGTTTTTTAATACGTTGTCATGATCCCGAACAACTTTCTCCTATGCGTGTAACTCCCGCGCCGATCGATTTTACTTTCCAAGATAGAGATTCGCAAAGCACAGTGAACACTACAGCAAATTCTGCTTGTAACTGTACATCCGTAGCAACATATATGTTAGTATTGATTGCCGAATTTAAAGAGCTAACTCGAACACATTACATATCTTACATCTTGTTTACGTCATAGTATCAGGTAATATATATTAACTATAAACAAAGGCTGCGCGAGCTTGAGTATTCCATTGAGTATTCCTATTCTATATCCTTCATATTACAGTCCTGTGTACAACTGCAAACTGAAAAAAGATTACCATTAATGACCTGCGTTAAGTTTGATTTAATCTTTTAAATCCAACTGCCACCCCGTAAAACGGCTGACTCTGAGTTTGGATAATAAATAATAACATAATTAGAATTCATATTAACCTTTTATATCGTATTGCTATTATTTAAAATTGCAAACATCTCAACCATGATATCAAAGAATTTAATTATTCGACTGTTAAAATTATCGTCGGAATAGATTTTTAAAAAGATTTCTTGCAGTCTCACATATGCAGTTATAAACGATTATTTAGTTTTACAAAGTATATCACCAAGGTAAACAGATCAATGACTGATGGATGTAAACAGATCGTCAAGCGGATATGCTAGTGAGTTTCACAAATACACACATATGGGCTGAATTGACTGTAGTGGTACAACTGTTTTTTTGCAAATATCTCGATAATGAAGAATCCGCGAATAACATACAACGGCAAAAGTTATTCAAAATATTGATTTTTACAACATACTAAAAAATCATCGAAATTCAATATGGCAGCAGCTTTATAAATAATTACCATTAATTTATGTATTTAAGCGTGATTTAATGCTTCGATTCCTCAAATAGCACTACGGCAGGATTTGAAGGATACGGCAGGATACGGCAGGAAATTTTTACAGAAACTTTATGAATATAAAGATATTGATGAAAATGTATGTAAATCGTATAGGACTACGGAAATTTATTGGACATTTGGGATATTCGACGACAGAAAATGCAATGATATTCTTTTTTGATAGAACAATATGTTCTATCAAACAAGAAAGGCGTTAGGCTAGAAGCTTTATAAACGTACGTATGGAAAATCCAAACAAAAAATGGCATTACACGAAAGAATATTAAAAATTATATTTTTCGTAAAAAAGACCCATCGATCTGGGAAAATGAGCGTCATATATATCAGGTTCAAATATTAACAAATTTGGGATTAATAAATGATACTGCTACATAAGACACCTAATGACTCTACTAATTTATTGATTAATGACGAAGAACGTCTAAAGAATATATTTTGTACATATTAGAAGAGTACCGGCGACGTTATTAAACCATTTGCCTGCAGATCGGCAGCAGATAGATGACATAGTTGACAGAATCTGTCGACAAAACCACAGCCATCTACCGCGACTTTTTTAGAGGGTGTTTTGCAGATAGCATCTGTTTGATAGAATGGAATAGCAGATCGGCGTCAGAAATCGAGCAGATCCTGCTAACCTAACCTAAAGTCGGATTGGTGGCCAAATTAAAACAGGTTGCGCACAACGAAATCGACAGTGACAAAAACTATTTCATATACTGATATATGTTCTAGTATACATATCAATGATTTTATTGATATTCAGGAAAAAGTTAAACTGCGATTCAAAGTACCACCGCACACGAATTCTCACCAAAAAAATGAAGAAAATTTACAACGTGACTTCAGTTCATCATTCATATATCTCGCAGAGTGAGAACTGAAAAATGGTAAATAAAACAAAAAGACGATAAAAAATATAACAGTTACTCCTAAACCTGCAGCTAGCGAGAATTCAAATGATGACAATGCAGCTCGTCGAGCATTTCAAGAAACACAAATATTAGCATGTTATATTACCGCTATAATATTTTACCAAATGTCCTAATGGACAAATTGTAAAATTTAAATCAATAAAATAAAAAAAAAATATTAGCAAACACAACGGGTGTAAACCTCAATCTACCCCAGAATTTACGAACGATTGTAATAACAATATCTTGCCAATTCCCTATAGATTTAAAGAAATTTAAATCACATTGTTTTCACAATGCAAAATTATTTAAAAAGACATCTTCATGGTATCCAATGCCACAAACAATGCACAAAATTTTAATACATAGCAGGCAGATTTTCAACAATGCATTTTACTCTCAAGCTACTACTTAGCAGAAGACGCAGCGGAATCTGAAAAGAAATTTTACAAATATGATAGACAATTTCACGCTTGCAAAAATAGTTGTAAGAACAATTTATAGCATAGATACATTTAATAGAGCTACGGAAACATCAGATCCATGTATCTCATGCATTGGCCTTAAAAACAGAATTCATAAGCAATAACTAAAGAATGTAAGTAAGTCAAAGTACCGTCATTATTATGTATCCCATACATTCAATCGATGGACGAAGACCAGTCTGCTGATAATGAAGAATGCGAAGAAAATTTGCCAATATTTAGACATTTAGACAATTCAGAACTAAACTCGGGCGAATTATTATTATAACTGTGATCATATTTTTTATTTTACTTTTATTATTTTCTTCGGTATATCTTTTATTATTTTTTCCAGCATTTTATTACAAATAGATAAATTAGATTAATGAACAGAATCTGTTTGATTTCTGCGAAGATCCGCTGCAGCAGGTTTTCTTATATTTCTGTTGACAGTCCACTAACATAACCGAATAAAATTGATCCCATATCAAATCTGCAGCCTTTCTGTTCACAAAAGCTAATAGCAGAATCTGTTAATGCAGATTTGGCTAGTAGTGCAGTTGGTTTAATAGAGTAATGTTAGTCCTGAAGAATCACGGTGAAGTATATTATGTACGTTAAGTAATAAAGAACAACGTTTTTATATAAATATCAGAATATATTAAAATACCAGAACTACAGAATATTAGAATATATGAGAATACCAGAGTTACAAAATATTAGAATATATTAGAATATTAGAATACATCAAAATATCAGAATTGTAGAATATTAGAATATAAATTAGACTATACGTTATAATAAAGGCAATTTTTGAGCTTTAGAAAAAAATTCATATATAATTTATCATGATTAAATGTTACATTTAGTCCTATTTAAGAAGATAGGAGTTGCCCGAAGATTCTAGAGATATTTTTACTTAAATAAGATATTTTTACTTCTAATAACAAATAGGTTGAAGAATAATTGCGTATAAATATTAAAGAAATATAACTCGTAAATACGAATATGTGTATACATTTAGTAATAAAATTAAATATCGCTAATTGTATATGTATAATAGAATAACTACATAAAATCTTGTCAATATCAATATTAGATTATCAATATCAATATCAGATTGTCAATATCAATATTCTTTTTTTAAATGAGATTATTCATATAAAAGTTTATATAACCTAACCCCAATCTGGAAAACAATCATGGATTTCAATGACTACTGACAATTGAATATAAACAGAATTATGTGCATTTATCATTATTATGTTTGAAATCTATAACCAATTAGGATATAACACAAAAAATCATATAACAGAGGTCTTACGAAAATATGTACTGTTCTTTTTATCTTCATACAATGTTTGCGTAAAAGATTTCAAGTAAAATTTTGTTACAAACCTGCATGTTACACTTCGTGTTTTTTAGGCTTTGGAACACATGAACACAACTTTTAAATTCATACAATAGACAATTATTAAGTTTAAGATTGTGTCACATGAATTTAAAAAATATTAAATAGGATAAATGTTTTAAAATTTATGTAGATATTGTAGCTGTTGTAAGTATTATACAGGGTATTCCTCCAACTCTGTTCACTTCATTTTTATTGTTTCAAATAATAAGAGAAGAATAAGAATTATTTAGAGAAGATTAGGACAAAGACATACTTTGTTGTAATAGTTTCTTCGTAGGCGAAAAGGTAAAATGCTCTGTAGAATTTGTGTTCTGAAGGCAAATAACTTTTATGTCTGACTTCAATAGAATAGGGATTATATTGAAAATAATTCTTCATACATTTGAGTTTGTCGGATTTATTACTTGCATTGTGAAATATTTCTATTATATTTTGCAGTGTTACTGATATACTACCAAACAAAAGATCCAAAAATAACAATTGTAAGGTACATAACAGGCCAAAAGATTGTGTTTCTGGTATGAAGAATATGTGTGATTTAGACTTTCACAATGTCTTAATATCAATATTCTCGTAAGAATAATGCCAACAATCTAACAATGCAGTTTGTAATAGTTACTATTTACTGTTTCTTTGTATCTAAAATATTAAACGTGTACTTATCTAAGCGAAGGTTGTACTAAATTACAAGCCTCATTATGATAAACAATATATGTACATATACACATCTAAAAAACACTAATAAAATTAATCTTTCTGTAAAGAATTTTACAATTAATCTACTGAAGTACTATTATGTTCAGTATTCAACATTTTATGAAATTGGAATATAAAAAATTGGACATTTCACTTAAAAATGAAACTGATATGAAAGTCTTAAAAGGTTTTGAAAGGGCTCTGAAGATCTTTTGTATATGATATCACCATATATAAAAAAAAAATACATCGCCACCATATTAGGTCTGTTTTAGAATCTAAATATATTTTATAACTAACTGTTTTCAGTTATTTAAAGTATTAAGAGATATTTCAGATAGATGAAGTTGGTATACATCTTTTATAATATCCTTTTGTAAGTTAGATTTAGGATACTCAGTAATTTGTTAAAGTATTTAAAGACAACCTCTAAATCTTTATTATACATTAAAATTGTAAAATAATATCATTCTTAATGGTTCACTTAATAATGTTAAAACAGTCTGATAGAAATCATTTGTAGTTATGTTTATTTAATGAAGCTTATCATTTTGTTAGGCCATAAATTTCTTAAATATACTATAGATATTTACACATATTAATAAGTCTGTAAGTAATAGTCAGTCATATGAGGTTCTAAACATAGTTTCTTCTAAGTTACATATACGATTTTATAATCATATAGGAGATATACATTATATTGTATACGTAACAAATATTTTTAAGCCATTTCTTTACATAAGAGAGAATTTATTTTAATATAACCAAAGAAAAAAATCTAAACATTTTCAAAATGTATATGATTGATTGTTTTCATAATCACTATTACTAATATTTATTACTAGTAATAGTAGTTAGCAATATTAATATTACCAACTACTACTACTAATACTTTGTGGTCATGTGTCTTTTAGAGTAACAGCAGCGACACGGTAAAGTCCTAAGTTTCTATGTTATTCATTTCTGGTGGTTTTAGACAAGTCCACAGTAATTTTGTAAATAGGTAGATGTAAAATGACAAATGATAATATTAATTAAAATCATTTTACATATTGTTTTTGGAATATACAGTGAAAGATTCATCTAATTGGAAATTTGCTGTACGTATATAGATAGAAACATATTTTTTCTTTTTTCTTTTTATTTAATTTGTACTTTACAATTTGTCCAGTTGGATATTTGGTAAATTTTTCTAACCTAGCATACATACATATGTATGCAATATCTATATAGATGTATATTTCAATATTATAATATGAATGATTTCTTATATGTATAAAATTAAATTATAACTTACAATGTTCATAAAAGGTGACCTTCACAGATATTTAAATTGCTGTCTGTTTTAGAACTTTAAGCACTACATATATACATAGAACACGAACGTGAAAACCACTAACTTTCAAATAACCTTTTTATGAGATATGGACGTCACAGCAGAAAGGAAATTTCCTCTCTGGTCATAGATTAGAAGATAAAAAATATGTCATACTAATACAAGCATATAATAGAAGTTTATGTAATGGATGGAGTGTTTAAAATGTTCAATTTATTAATGGTAAATTTGATGGAAGTGCAGAAATGCTACCTACCTTTCCATTTCGATGATTTTTAGATATGTTCTAATACTTAAAATTTCGAACAACTGTGAAACTGCAATAAATGTATGTTATAACCGTAGATATATAAAGAGTTAGAGTATGCGAGTCATACAGTCTTAAATTATCGTGTAAGTGGATGCGATATAGGAGTAGAAGAACGCTACATAAAGATGTCTCCTGTCCTTGTCTAATCAGGCATCACACTGACAATGCTTGTGTTGGCTATACACTGATATATTTGCTAGCTATACGAATGAGCATGCGTTATTAGACAAGGACACAAGAAGCCTTTATGCAGCGTTCTCTTTCGCTTTCGCTTTCTCAGCTCGCCCTCGCACTCTATCTTTATATCTCTATGATTATAATTTACAATTAAATTAAAAGTGAATATGATTATATTTCCGATTTGGGTTAGATTTTTCAATGCAGTTGTCAGAAGGTTGGGTTAATAACTAATAACGAATCAATTATTAGAATAGTAGGCGAATGATTAATTAGATAACATTATTCTATGAAAAGAATATTTTTTATTATTTCACGTAGTGTTGTCGGTCGTCTCGCGTCGGTCGGATGCGAGAATCTAACTCGAACTCAATACATAGATAATATACAGCTGTAGAGTAACGCCTTGTATATATATGTCGGGTTGTCGTTAGCTTAGGAGCGTGTAACGTATCTTCATTGGGACAAGCCATCGTTGTTGTTCAATGGAGATTATATTTACGATTATATGCACAAATGTTGATTTAACAGAGTTTGACAACTAAACGTGGTGATTAGACACTCTAGATGTTTAAGACAATGTTCTTAGGTTCAATAACGAATCCACGATCAACAGGGAAAACTCTTTGTACAATAGAATATATTTTGAGTCACAAAATGACAGACAAGACGATGTGTGTAAACTCTCCAAGGTAATCACAAGAATAAAAGACTGATACAATCACATTTGTCAACTGCATATTCATCGGGGATATCAACAAAATTTCAGGCGCCGTTACTGGGCAGACCCGCGTAGAGTCGTCATTGCTACTGCCCGGGGCTTGTTTGTTAATACAGCGTATGCCCCTCAATATTGGTACTTCTTCTGTTAGGTAAAAACGTTCATCCCGTGATCGTGGCTACGTTCGGCGACCAGTTGTGTCACCTCGAACCCAAGCCCACTGTCACAAATCTCGAACAAGTATAATCGGGTTGAATAACTACAATTGTTTAATTACAGCTATAGTAGACTTTAGATTACGATGTTGCGGGATTATCCAAAGGCTCCAGTGTTCTTTCATCTCCGACATATATATATATATACACACAACCCTGAGAAACAAGTAGCGTGGAAGAAATCTGGAACACACTTCCCATTTATAGAAGACTAAAAAGAAAACACCCCACTGACCTCACTAAAGAAATAAAATAGTCAAACTCGAAAATGGTATCCCGTTGGGGGTAGCCATTCACATATTATTTAGCAATTAAGTTAGAAAAATTTACCAAATGTCCAGCTGGACAAATTGTAAAGTACAAATTAAATAACAATAATAAAAAAAAACTTACCAGTGGGGAGCGGAAGGAACTTGTTTTGTTTAGAAATTTGGCTGTGTCTGGCAGTAAAAACGCATTGAACGCACGCTCGATGGCCGCTGACCATTGATATTGAGCCGATTGGAGGATGCTTGACCTTCGATTCCATCGGCGATTAGCACGAGCTGTATTTGGAAAATAATGTTATTTAGGATTCAATAAAATCGTCGAAAATATTAGTAGAGTTCATTGGTTGACAGAAAGTAAGGCACAAATATTTCGGCAATTGTTTGAAATGCTCAAAGTTTTCGCCGACGACTAGTGGTAAAATCGAAGAATGTTTGCGCAATTGAGAGAAGGTAATGTACCTTTTCAAGCGGTTGTACCCATGCCAGTCGACAAAAACATAAAAGGTTGGCGTTTACCAACATGAGTTTTCATGACAAAATATTTTAGTACTTAAAGTAGACCCAGACGAGTAATTAGCAATCGAGGCTTTTGTTTTCTCGACCGGGCCATTCAAAGAATTCCTAACTAATAGTGCAGTCCAACAGGTTGCATTCGGTACTCCACAGGCAAACGGGCCACCGATGCTGGCAAAATTGTCGGTAACACCCGGGAAATGGGACCGAGTCTTGAGTCCAGTAGAATTCGCCTAGAACCAGGTTCTATTCATTCGCCAGTTTGCAGGTCAACGGAAGAAAGTCCTACGCAATTGTTGTTTGAAATAAATCAGCTTGGCTTCATTAAGCGACAGGAATAAGTGACAAGCCTGAGCAAGAAAGTGAACGCGTTTACGTGAGAAAACATAAAAAAGCGACAAAGTATCAAATCGACGATACGTGATGATCCGCAATTCGGACGTCGCACCGGGAGTAGATAAGGAACTGGTACCGAAATTTGAAAGCGCCTACGTTATTAAAAAGATTTTAGAGAAAAATAGATATGTTGTTACAGATATAGGTGGGTTTTAATTAACACGCATACCCTTTACAGGAATAGTAAGAATCGATCAGATAAAATTTTGTATTTGAGAGGATAATTAACAATTAATAATTCGATTATTTATAAAGCACACTTACTTTTACTTTTTTATTTTTATCATTTTACTTTTGTATTTGCGTGATTACCTCGAAAATGAAGGTAAATCCTAAATTCGCCCGCGATATTTTCGATAAGCGTGTATATCCATGCAATATATATAAGTTAAGAATATATTGTTAAAAAATTTATCCCAAATCCATGTCTAGGTATGCATCGTATATATTAGAAATATAATGTATTATTTTAGATTTATTATTACTTCAGTTGTGGTTTGATTTCGTCGTCGGAATATTTTGCATTTCATTTGATTACATCGTACTGACAACCTCTGTTTGGATTCGTTCTGTAGTTCGTATTTCTTCCGTTTATGTTAAAGAGAAGTCGTAAATTCGTGACTATTGTCAAGATCGTCACTATTGTCAGGAATAGCTGTAAACGCTTATTTTACGATTTCATCAATTAGCCTCTTTGAAAACTTAGAGATAGTCCAGATCCTCACGAGCTCTGAAACAGTTAAGCATCCCTAAGTGTGCCCTGACCATTATTCCAACTTATTGTGTGCCAAACGCTTCAGTTGGAATCCAGGCATCTTTGTAAAGTTTACACCCTTCTCCTTACACTTTGTACTCATCTTAACAATAAAGGTTATCTTTATATATGTATTTAAATTTTGTCCATATATTGTAGTCTCTTTAATTTTGCACCATCTTTGAAAAGGTTGCAGTAAACATAATATGTTGTTTAGTAAGTAAATGAGTAATCCTAACTATTGTTACACGTGCGTATAAATAAAATATAAATAAGGTAGAAATTATTTAATCCTTCTAACATTCCTTATTTGTATAAATACAAAGAAAATTATTTGTCACTTTTCAATGCATTTCAAAATTGATAATATTTCTTTGGAAAAGATTTTTCATCTTACATTCTTTAGTGTAGCGACCAATAATACAGGGCGAACGTAAACCGATTTTCACTGTTATTGATGAGGCGGTAATTTCTCTCTATCTATTTATTACTTGTTTCGTTTCTTTATATTTATTAATGAATAAAGAATCTATGTGTGGGCTATTCAGTGTTGTATGCGAATAAGGAATAAACCAGCTATACTGCGCCAGCAATATTATACTTTGAACGGTGACAGAGAAGGATATTTCTATAATCTAATAGCGTGGCAGACATCACTTCGCGGTGAAAAGACTTCCGTCGAAAATGAATAATTCGCAGAGGATTGTATCCTGCGACGATTTATGTCGACAAAAGAATATACAATGACCAATTAGATTTATATAAAGATTGACGTTACTGTTGTTGAAATATTTGGGAAAATTTTGTATCTGTCTGTCATCCTTTCTTGTCTATCTCATTCCACTCCTTGAGTCCTTCCCTCTCTCGCCTCCTCTAACGTCATCTCTCTTTTCCTTGCTCTTTTCCCTTCTTGTCCCTTTCCCCATTTCCTTTCTCTCTCCTTTATACATACCTTCACTAATTCCTTCTTCGATTCCAAGGCTTTCTCCTCATATCTTACTGCTCTTTTCAGTGCCTTTTCTCTTATTTCCTCTATCTTGCACTCCTCTCTCAGAATGTAGTTTGGCGTTGTCGTGTCTAAGCCTAGCAACCATCTCACGTATCTCCTTTTTACCTTGTCCAGTCTCTCCTCTATGTTTCATCCCCACAACTCCGCTCCAAACAGCGCTACACTCTCTACCAGTGCTCCAAACATCCTCATTCTCCTCATGTAGTCTCTTTTAAATATCCTTACTCCTACGCTCCACGTCTTCTTTATCGCAAGTGTTGCCCTCCTTTTTCTGTCTTGAATATGCTTCTCGCTCCCTTTTTTCTGCAGTATGTACCCTAAATACCTAATTTCATCCACTTCTTCTAGTTCTTGTTCCCCCATCTCTATTTCCTTTGCCTCCTCTTGTTCCTTCTCTTTTCAAACACTACTACTTTCCTCTTTTGCGTGCTCAATTCCAGTTCCCTTTCCTTTAGGAATGTCTTAAATCTCTTCGTCATTTCCTTTAACTCCTCTTCTCTGTCCGCTAGCAATACAATGTCATCCGCGTATAATAGTGACCATACCTTACTGTCTCCTACCACTATGCCTCCTACTTGACCTTTCCACATTTCCTCTTCCAGCCCTGCCACATAGATGTTAAATAGTGTCGGGCTCAGCGGGCACCCTTGTCTCACTCCCCTCACTGTCCAAAACTCCTTTGTGTTGTTGTTTCTGATCCTCACTACGTTCTTTGTCTCCTCGTATATCTCCTCCATCCTTCTGGTTAACTTCTCGTTAACCTCCATTCTTCTCATTATCTCCCCCAGCTTCTTCCTGTTAACCCTATCAAACGCTGCCTTTAGATCCGCGAAGCATGCATATAGCTTCCCTCTTGCCCCGCTCAATTGTTTGTCTATTATGTGGTTCAATACGTACACTGCGTCTATCACTCCTCTTCCTTTCCTAAACCCGAATTGGCTCTCTCCCCAGCTCGTCTTCGATCTCCACCTTCAGCCGCTCGTCTAGAATTCCTGCGTAAATCTTATATGCCGTGTCCATTAACGTGACCCTTCTGTAGCTCTTTACTGCTCCCTTGTCCCCCCTTTTGTAAATTGGACATATTACGCCTTTTCTTCAGTCTTCAGGTATCCCCTATCCATTCCATATTTTCCTTAACATCTCCCATAACGCCTCCCCCACTTCCTTCGGCGCATACTTCCATACCTCGCTTTCCAAGCCATCTCCCCCTGTTGCTTTTTTCTCTTTCAGGTTTCTTATTTGGAATATGACCTCTTCCTTCTCTATGTGGTCTTCTCCCTCCTGCTTTGATTCTTCCTCCGCTTACCGCCCTTCTGTTCCTCTGTCCTCTTTGTTTTCCGTCCCCTCTAACGTTTCCATAAAATGATTTTTCCACTCCTCTTTCTTTTCCTCTCCTATATTTATTTATGTATTTCCATGCTTCTTGCTCTGTTTTGATCTTGTTGATTTTGTCCATCTCTTCCTCTTCCTGCTTCTCCTTTCATTGTTTACACCACTGTTTAAATGCCTTCTTCTCCTCTATGAATTCTTCTCTGCTGCATTTTCCTTTCCTAAATTTCGTCATTTTGGTATTCTTTGGTATACTTCTTTGGTATTGCCTCGTTTATCTTCTTCTTAATTTCTGTCCACATTTCCTCTATTGTTCTGCCCCTGCTTGCCCAGTCTTTGCACTCCTCTAAGTATCTTCCCACATTTTCTTTTGTCCATTCCTTTCTCTCCCTCTCTTCTTCTTTTCTTTCCTCACCTCTCTGTAGCTCTGGTCCCTCTATTTATATTTCCAACGGCATATGGTCTGACTCTACTCTTTTTCCTACCTTCTTGTCTGTTATTTCCTCTATCGCTTCCTGATTGTCCATCACGTAGTCTATTACCGATTTTCCTTTCTCCCCCACATAGGTCCACTCATCTCCTTCTTTGTCTCGACTGTTAATTATCGTCCAGCCTCTTTCATCCAGTAACCTTAGTAGCATTCTTCCTTCCGTATTTATTGTTTTGTCTTTTGACCTCCTGCTCTTTTCTTTTCCTAGTTCCTCGTTTATCAGCTCTCCCTCTTCTCCCGTTCTTGCATTCCAATCTCCTCCTATGATCGTCCTCCCTTCCCTTCCCTCTACTCTTTCCTCCATTTCTTTCCATGTCCTTTTCGTGTCCCGATTATACACCACCACTATTCTATAGGTCCTCCCCTTGTACCTTATTTTTCTTTCTAGTATGTCGTCACCTATTTCCTTATACTCTATTTCCCTCAGATTTTTGTTTACGCCTGTTATTATATCCCCTTTTGCCCTTCCCTTTTCCCGTCCTCTCCTTGCTGCCCTGCATTTCCAGTCGTATTCCTTGGGTAGTCTATGTCTTACCCTTTCCCATTTGCTTTCCTCTGTCCATGTTTCCATAAGGCCGATTACGTCAAATGTCCTCAAATATTCCCATACCTCTTTGTCCTTGTTCGTTATCCCTGCTACGATCCAGAAGCACATTTTCAACCCCTTTGTGCACCTCCCCCCTTTCTTTCTCTTTGTCTCATCCTCTCATCTCTCTCCTTCCTTCTTCATCTAGTTTCTCCTCACTTTCGTTCCACCTGTACCATCTGTCCTCTATTTTCAGCTTCTTGTAGCCTATTTTTACGTATTCCCCCTTCTCCCTTCTTGCTCTAGCGATTCTTCTTAACCTTTGCTGTATTTCTCTTTCTTTCTTCGTTAGGTCGTTATCTATGTAGATCCCCTTCCCCAATTTACCTTTCTCCCTCATTACCCTCATCTTCCCCTCCCACGATTTCAACGTTGCAATTATTATCGTGTTCTTTTCTCCCACCCTCACCTTCTGTGTCCTTTCTACCTCTACCTCTAATCTCATATTTTCCTTTATGAACTCTGTCACTGTCCCATTGTTGCTTTCCTCTCCCCATTTCGCGCCTTTTATTATAATGTTCCTCTTCCTTCTCTCCCTTTCTACCCTGTCCTGCTCCTCCTCCAACCCCCTGATTCTGTTCTCCAACTCTTTCTTCTCTCTTTTCCATTTTTCCCACTCACTGTCCCATCTTTCTCTTTCTGTCTCTCCCTCCTTCCTCCATCTCTCTCCCTTCGTCTCTCTCCTTTTCCCATCTTTTCCTCTCTTCCTCCCTCTCCCTATTCCACCTTTCCCTCTCTTCTTCTGGTTCCTTTTCCCATCTTTCTCTCTCCTCTTTCCTGTTCCTCTTCATCTCCTCTACTAGCTCTATCATCACCGCCAACCCCCTCTCTATTTTCTCTATCCTGTCGTCCCATGCTTCTTTGCATCCCTCTCTCTTTACTGCATCCTTCTCTGTCACGCTGTACCTTTCCAGCGTGTTTCTGCGCTCCTCCTNTCTCTCTCAACTTGTCCGTTATCCTCGGCCTGATTTTTGTCGCCATCTGTCTTCTTCCTGACCAATTACTTTTTACACTTTCGTCCACCTAACCTCTTCTTTCCTAACTTTCTGTTTCACACTTCCTCCTGTCTTCTTTGTCACATTTTTATACTTTTTATACCCTCTCTTCGTGCGTCCACCCTTTTCTTTCCTTTTTTCCGTCCCCTTTGTCTTCCTCCTCCTTTTCCCCTTCACTTTTCACTTTTTCACAGCGCTCACTAACCACGTGTTACCTTCGCCCGCGTCCAAACCAAAAGTCCGTATCTGTCTGTTTCCCCTTGTCTATTGAGAAAGACACTACTGTAACCCCATGACAGGACAAAAGTTGGAACAGGAGGAACGAAAATGACGTCATAAAAGATAGTTGATTATTGATAAGATCTCAATGGTGTCTTACGAGAATTTGCGAATAATTCATTTAAGACTGCAAGAATTCAAGATATATGCAAAACTATTTGGTGACATAAATGTATTTCTCTTTGATGACATCTCTTTGATGCAATTATTTCCAGCAAAAGACCATTGTTGTATTGTATAAAAACAGTGGTGTGCTGTAAAGATCAATTTATAGTACCAAGTTTCATTCTGCGAACTCATCATTAATGTGAGGTAAAAGGATGATACAGAGTTTGTCGACCTATTGAATAATTTACAGATTGGCGAAATAACAACTTCTGAGTTTGAAATACTATGAATGCGAAGGAGTGGTATAGCAGTAAGAATATTCCAGATAGTAAGATTCGTAGACGAATATAACACAAAAATGATTGATGAATTAGCGAAATTAGGTCGTGTGTACGTTATTCATTCAGTAGGCGAGTCTCCGGAAGCAGCTACATCTGGGAAAAGAACATCCGAAAATATTATTCATGCAAATGTAAATAATCAAGGATAACTGTTGCATGCTATAACATTAGCCGAGGGATCGCGAGTTATGTTGCGACGAAACATACCAATTTCTGTCGGTTTGATAGACAACGCAATGGGAATCGTAAAGAAATTTATATGTCAGCACATCGAAGAGATCAGTTGAAAGTGAGAGAATTGAAAGCAGATTCAAATATACTGACGGCTACATTCCCATATCTCCAGTAATAGCGATATTTCAACTGGCGAAAGAATGTCATCGCTAGTGCCAAGCTGGGCAGTAGCGATATACGGATTACAAATGGCTGTAATAAATAGGACTGTAGTTGATCTTGGCAATGAGAATTTTGCAAAGGTGCAAATCTGTGCCGCTTCTGGTCGTGTCGAAAGTTTAGGCAGCTCGGCCATATCTGATCTAGCACCGAATGAAATTTTTAACAAACCGTGTGACGAAAGAGCACTTGCAGCGATCAGTTGCCATGGAGAAACGTTCAGACACAAAGAAGTGAAATTGGCGAATAATAACATATCATTCGCAAAAACAACAGTTAAGAATGGAAAAGTAGGAAATTTGCAAGTTATCTCTACAAGACGAATAAGATTACGTCACAATAGCTTAATTAAATACAAAGTAATTAATAAACTTACATAAAAATTGGATTTTTACCGAATGTCTAGTTGGACAAAATGTGAAGCACAAATTGAATAATAAAAAAAATAATAAAAAGAAAAATAATAAAAAAACGAAGACCGGTTCGTTAACGGTCGTTTGAACAACTTGCTGTTAATTTCCTACTGTTATGTCTTTTACCTCTAGAATTCTTTCTTGCTTTTGGCATCTAATATGAACAAATGTTTATTTATAACAGTGTCCTCTGCGGGAACCAATGCGGCTACGCAAATCGTGGCGTTAGGCGTTTTCAGCTACTGAAGATACCGTAACCCGTTGCGATTCTTTCGACTGCAGCAGGGTCGAAGGTTACAACACCGAATGGTTGTTTGTAGTTATTTGCTATTATTAATTATTATATCAGGAAATCAGAATGTATATTTCAAACGAATAAGTCTATTGAAGTAATAATTGTAGTACAAGTTCGAAATTATTAGAGGAGAATGTTACTACTTCTATTAGAAAACCCTCACCTTGTTTATAGATATACTGTTTATATATGTATATTGTTTATATGTATATATACAATATAAACATATATAAACATATACATGTATTTATATCTATATATATAATATATTGTCTATCGCATTACGAGAGTATGTGGTTGTTGATAGTGACTCTTAATATTTATTACGTAACTGCAAAATCTGATGGACCGTAACTGCTCCGGAATATAATTGTGACTGACTTCTTAATAACTGACTGTTGTAGTAGGTGACCACTCCTATTTATAATAAAACTACCTTTGGATAATTGCCTCGTGGCGGTTTATTCCCATGAGAACGCGGAGTTTCGGCATGTAGTTGTCTCTGCGAATGCTACAGTCTTCGCTTCTGCTGATTTCCTTCCCAAGTGTGTTACTTGTTGTGTTTCATCTGCCTGCTGATACGGTCTCCCAACGAGCGTTGCAGTTTTACGTTTTGTTGATAATGAGTCGAACTCTTCTCGACACGCGGTTATCTCTGCTCACGGTGATACTCGATCCTTTGGCGCGGCGCTGNGTGCTTACCTTCGTTGACTCTACCTGAGAACATCATCGTCCCTTAACCTCATTGCCTGCTTACTGCACTGTGTACTGTGGCGGGGAGAGCGCGCGCAAGGCAGAGCGCATCAGCGGGCGTCTCAATGTTACGCCAACTCTCAACCGCACAACACCTATCCCTACGTAGTCTTCGATATAACAAAGTATCTCTAAAAATTTCTTGAAGTGTTTAACGATTCGTGACGAGTATTTCACGTGAGTATGTTTATTATTTTATTGAAAGTGACGTAATGTGGATTTTACTGATCGCGGTGTGCACGTTTCGTGAATTCTGGTCATTTTTCTTGTTGCTTTATTAATCCTATCTTATTCATGGTGGCATATTGTGAAATTTATTAATTGCAGCGCGTATTGTAGTGTAAAGTACAATCTTATTGGGATATACCCCATTGGGATATTGAAACCTGCTGCTTTTTGCTCCAGTAAGGGGTATCCTGTCAATTAAACACTCTGTTTACTTTATTTTGATGCCGAATGCATCGCATGGAAATTTTGTATGAAGTACGCGCAGATCTGTAAAGTGCAATTTCTTGGAGAATTTCGTTGAAATGTTCTTGTCGCATCTCGCGATCAACACGAACCGTAACTTTAGACAGGGTAAGAATATGCTATAACTCGCGAATGATGCGAGACAGTACTCTGGGCATAATAGAATTAGATAAAGAACGTTTACGGGAATAAAAACGTAAAACGCTCAGATATTTTCACTTTCTACAATATTAATAAACAACCAAAATTCGAATAATATGATGGGGGAAATTCGCGAACTGCCAACCTCCGAACACTGAATGATAATGACAAACGGGAATTATAAAAACCTGTCAATTACAACACGCTCAGATATTTTTAGTATGTATTAATTTTCCAATCAAAATTAAAACAATACTATCAGGAAAACTCGCGAACCGCCAACGCGTGGGCACCGAATAATACTAATAAACGGAAAATGTAAAAGCCTGTCAATTATAATGTAACGTATTAATCTAGAACTGAAGTTGAAACAATAAGTAACGATCATGTGGAAAAACTGATCGCAGCTCACGAAACGTGCACATGTTACATGGAATAGGGAGATGGGAAAGCAACAAGTACGTAAAATTAGTTGGAACTCGTGAAATACGTGTGCCAAAAGTAATTAATTACGTAACATGCCACTTTGGATAAATAGGAGTAATAGAACAACGCCGAGATCAATCAACTACAAAACATGTCACTTTGAATTAGGGAGGAACGATAAGATAACGAATATGAAAGACTCCATTGAAACTGCAATCAGTAAATTCCACAATATGTCACCGTAAATAAATTGAAAGTAGTTCACAATCGCAATAAACAATGACGGATCGACAAACGGACGAACTAAGGACAACGAATTCAGGAACATGCAAATAATACGAAATTTTTTTATATGTACAGAATGTGCATCACCTTTGGCAAGCAGGGGGAAGTAAAAACAATTCATAGGATGATTCCAGGACCTCTGACAGACCATGTTAACCTATCTAGGTATTATTGTTTGAAACGATATCGACCTGCCCACCGCACCAACGACCATTCAATTTGTGGAAGATGTTACTACTTTTTGATTATGCAGCAAGCGGACGTACAGATGTACGAAGAAGCAAATTATCATAGCATTTGCGGAGACACAGGCCGCACACGTGTCATTCGTTGCAAGACATGCGATAGACGAATAGGAGTGCTAGAACCCGCAGAAGAATGTCGCGACTGCACCGAGCGGTTACTTAGGCTGACTGTAAATGAGATAGATGCGCTAGCTCAGGGAAAATTAATACCCATTATTCTACAATGATAACAATTTTTTGCTGTCACACAATTGGAACTATGTGCGGAACTGTTGCGATTCTTTCAACCGTAGGCGAATCAAAGGTTAAGCAGCGAATGACCTTATTTTTTTATAACTACTTCATTCCACAAATTAACGTATAAGGAAGGAAGAATGAATGTTTCAAACCAATTTATTACTTACGACGGTGTTCCTTGCGGAAACCAACGCGGCTTCGCATATCTTGCCCAAAGACGAACAGATTTCCTGCTAATAATGGGAGGAGAAATGCGAAAATCTATTGATGGCACCGTAACTCGTTGTGATTCTCTCAACCGTAGCAGAGCGAACGATTGTTTATGGATACGGAAATAATACAGCCTTTATAACTATAACAGCTCCAACAAATAGTTTTTTGATATCCTATTTTATCTGAAAAATACTTGGTAGTAAAAATGTAAACGCATTGTGAATAAAGCTACTTTAAGAATTATTAGAACTTTATTTCTTTTTTTCCGAGAGAAGGGACCGTTTGCGGTAAGTACAATATGTAATGGAATTTATTTACCAGTCGCACTGATACGCTAGTTAACGTTACTCATACGGTTATACTAACAAATTGGAATTCGAAGAACACAACAGTTTGGGATATTAATAACAGTGTTGCGCTTTAGAAAGGAACAAGTTTTCGAAACTATTCTATTCAGTTCGTCTTCTTTCGAAAAGAACGAACGAGAGTCGAACTAATCGAAATATAGTTTAACGACCATCAATCTGTCGGCAGTTCTTCAGTCGAGTAGTTACGCGGAAGAAGGTGTGCGTGACCTTGATCGGGAATGCCTACGTACGTGGTGGGCGTATGAGAAGATGATAAAGGGATAATATAATATAAAATAATACAATAATATAAAGTACAATTATATACACAAGTATTTGGTTACGGGTTCTTTCCAGAGCGTATATTTATCGCTATACAGTATCCGGGCACTCCATAGGGCCATAGGCATATAACATTAAGTTATATATAACGTTATACCATATAACGTAATACGTTATAACGTTATACCATATAACGTAATACGTTATAACGTTATACAATATAACGTCATACGTTATAACGTTATACCATATAACGTATATAACGTTATAGGCTTAGGCAAAGAAAGATTTATAGAATTAAGAAAATGTTGCAAAGGCATCCACCGCCGTCTGATATTTCGAAGGGAACAGAAAGGGACGGAAAAACGTCCGGGATGTGCGGTCTAAGCAGTAAATAGCAGAAATTGCAGACGCGGTTGACCGTTCTAATTTCTGCGACGCGGTTGACCGTTCTAATTTCTGCGAAACAGTTTGATTAGCGAAAGTCCGCCGCCTCCAGAGAGACAGCTTCCCTTTTTCCGGTAACGGGAGAGGACGGGAAGGAGAAGGTGGATAAATAAAGAAAAAGGAAACGATGGGCATGGCAGAGCTGGAGAGAATAGAATATAAGAGAAACGAGAATAAGGTGTTTTCTTTAATGGATGGGGAAAAGAAGAGATGGAAGTTGAGGATGACGGAAAAAGAACGAAAAGGTACAATTACAATTGGAGTGCGAATGGTACGGAAAAAGAGTAAATGCGTCTGGTCGAAAGGTCAGTAAACTGGACGTGTCTGGCGAGCTGCACGAAATCGGTAACAAACATGTCACGAGATCTCCTCCGATCTCTTCGCAATCTCATTCGCTGCACCGTCCCAGCGGTCATAGGTTTTCGAAAAAAAAGAGGATAAGAAGAAAGAGGGAAGAAGGGAACACGGGAAAAGCGTTTTGCAGTCGTTTGTTTCAATATTTTGGAGCGGCAGCGTATTGCCGATAAGCAAGGAACCTCGTGGATGTTGAAACGTGAATCGTTTACCCGCGATTACCTCTTACGGGTCGATAGATTTGAAGAGGCATGTGAAAAGGGAATTCGCGTTTCGTCCCGGGATTACCGGTGGACTCGTCAGTAAGGCTATGCCCGGTAGTCTCTGCCTTAGACGTAGAGGGAGTCACGCTAGGTGCGGTATTTGTATTATGTGCCCGTATTTTCGACCGCTAGCGAGATAGACAGATTCGTTGTCGTCGTAGCCCTCTGGTGTTGGCGGTTGGTACCCGCGGATCGCCCGGGAGGTTTGTGCCGCGTTGATGCCTCGATCTATCGGCGTCCTGTTGATACCGATCCGCCACAGATCTGATAATACAACGGATCGTGAATAACGACGGTGGGCTGCTCTCGTCATTCGTTAACGAAATATTAAATAGAAAAAGAGCGAGGGTGGATGGGGGCACGACGCGTTGTTTGTTCGGTGCAGAAGTCTCCAGCTATCGGACACGGCTGCTCCTGCCTGGGCTAGGCCGCTGTCACTGCAACAAAATCAAAGAAAATATATTCGTCAACATTGGCAATGCGCATAAATTCCGCGAGCTCCTCCGGCGAGCCTGAAACTGATCCTCGTCGATACGACGCTTCCTTGTTCTACTCTCGCCATTATTCCTTCCTTCTTTTCGTTCTTTCTTTATCCCGTTTCTTTTCATCGTCGACTTTCACACGAAAAACGTACATAATAAAGGTAAACAATCGCAACGTAACGGCACATAAGTAGAGGACAATTCAAATCATGTTGTTGTTTTGCCTTGGAGTATCAAGATCGTTAGGACACATATAATGTAAGAATAAATAAACTCCGGGCAAAACAATGTCGCCGCTACGTGCAACCATCGAACAAAGACGAATTTGAATTTTCCGACTCCCCCCGACCACTATAAATAAACGGACGCAACCGAAAAGAGTTTAGTATGGACGAGCTATCTAATAGTTATCACGAGTTATCTACCGAGTTATCGACGAGTATCTAGCGAGCATTTATCGAGTATTAATTAGCAATTTTACTTTGCGATTTATACACTGTACGAGCGACTCAGCGAATATAGTCTGTATATTTATTTATTATTTTAAATATATTCGGCAACAGGCAATATCATCTAATAAATCTCACGATCAAACATCCTTTATATACAAGTCCTCTACACATTTACTGGGGTTCGCTTTTATTCATTTATCTTGTAGTCATTTTTCTATTATATTTTTGTGATGTGCTCTTGTAGTAATGTGGTGTCACGTCCCGCGCTGCGCACGCGCTGTAACGTAGACTAAAACTACCAATAGCGCGAGTGAGCGATTCAATTTGAGATTCAAATAAAATTTAACAATTTGTATAGAAACCAATTCGAGCCTCTCAACTCCCACGGAATAACCCGCCACATGAGGACCCCTCCACGGTAGACCTAATTATAAATAAGCGTAGCGACATAGAAGATAGAGAGATAATTCCTTAGTTCAGAGTAGTTAATTCCTCAATTCTGTGTGATTAGTTCCTCAGTTCTTGGTGATTAATTTTCCTTGGTTCTTGGCGATTAGTTCCCCAATTCTTGGCAAGTCATTTCTTTGTTCATAGCGATTAGTTATCAATTCCTTTAGCTCTTAATTTCTCAGTTCCTTTGCCTTTCAATTCTTTAGTTCCTTAGTTTTTCAGCTCTTAGTTCCTTTAGCTCTTAGTTTTTTTTGCTCTTAGTTCTTAAGTTCTTCAGTCCTTTAGTTCTTTAGCTTTTAGTCCTTTGTTTCATTAGTTCCCAGTTCTTGTCAGTTTTGTTAATCGACGTGTTTGTATTTGTCAATTTGTAAATTATTGAAAATCAATTAAATTAAAATCTTGTAATTAATAAGAGTGTAAACGTATCGCGAACGATTGTAACTTCGAGTATTCGAAATCTCAACGACAATTCTGTCAATACCCAAATATAATTAGAATAAACATTTGTTGTGGAAAATATTTGTCTGATAATATAATAGGATTAAGCGAACATTTCTTTTCACCAACTTTGATCCTCTCGCGTGCCAGTACTCCTGCGCGTAGCAGGTTAGCCAAAACGTGGAGTTTGATTGCCAATCGCATTAAACATCAGACAATGCTACCATTTAATCGAAATTCACAAATTAACGGCAACACAACCAAAACAAATCAAACAAAAGCGTAACAGTGGCTACTGTTTCTGGATTAATGTGCCTGACTAGAACAGCCGTGTGGTCCGCAAATGTCAGTATTTTGCTGTTGGTAGGCCGTGTATAATGTGCATTATCTTGGGCCTAAAACGCTTCCTTGCTGTACCCCTGCCTTGATTCTTTAACTACATATTCATGTGTACTTTATTTTTACTACAAAAGTTCTGTTGCTTAGATATAATTTGAGTAAGTGGTGGATTTGTTCTGGGTAATGGTTGTTGATTATTTATAAGACGCTTTTATGGTTCACATTGCCAAATGCTTTCTCGATGTCCATGAAGAATACTGTACAGTATTGTTTTTTTTCCATTGCTTAAAATTTCGTTGACGAGTCAGTGTACTTGCTCTATTACTCCTATTTATCTAAAGTGAAATGTTTGAAAGGGTGGTTGGTAACTGGTGGTACAAGCGGAAAGGGGGTGATTCTATGCGAAAAAAGAAGTCGAAAACATATGTCGGAGATGAAAGGACATCGGAGACTTCCCTTTAGAATTTCGGGAAAATCCCTTAACATCGTAATCTAGATTCTATCATAGGCGTAATTAAACAATTTGCCGTCATCCTACCCAATTGTATCTGTTTGAGACTTGTGACAATGAGCTTGGGCTCAAGGCGACAACCGGTCGCCGAACGTGGCCGCGGTCAACGGGAGTAATTCTATAGCTCTCCTTAAAAAAATATTTGTAGCGACACGCGACAGTAGTCATTCCAACGGTTTCTGTCTCGTGGCTCGCCACACACAGACCCTATTCTTCGGGCAAAATGATTACCAGATGTCGATGCATTTTCACAGTACATGTTCAGCTAGCCTGAGGACCCGCTATAAACCTTAGGATTTTGTTAACTAAGGTCCTTCAAACGGATAAACAGTCTGTATTCTAACAGTCCCTAAATCCACCACCTACTACGCGAAGGTACGGGAAATCTGTTTTCTCACGAACGACGCTTCCCGTTAGCAACATTCTCTCAAGGGCGGTTTGCTTCCTTTCTCAACCACCAACATAGAAATTAACCGATTAACAGGAACGTCCATTTCCCTCACTTCCCGAACGAAGGCTTTCCCCGACGAATCCGATGATCTCGTATTCTTAGACACACCCCATCATAGTTTTCCTCTGCAGCATTATCGTGACGGAATGTCATTCTCTCGTGAGGTCGCATTAGCGAGTTACATAGCGTCTTTACGCTCGGTGAATATTCTACGTTTTAACAAAGAGTTAGTTCAGTAATACTTGTACCGTAGACAAACGAGTTGAGTACAACTTGGACTTTGGAAGAAAGCGCATTTTGTTAACCCGTTGATCGCGGACTCCTTATTGACCCTAGGATCATTGTTATTATCATCTCGAGTATCTAATTACCAAGGTTACTTGTCAAATTCTATAATACTCATATTTGTACTAGTAAATATATTCTCTATTGCATAACAACAATGCCTAATCCAACTTAAGATTCGTTTCACGCCCCTAATCCCAATCCTAATCATAATGTGAACCCGACATATATTTATCCAAAGTGTCACGTGTCGTGAGCTTCGATCAGTTTTTCCACATGACTGTTACTTATTGTTTCAATTTCAGTTGTAGAATAATACGTTACATTGTAATTGGCAGGTTTTCATAATATGTGTTTGTTATTATTATTCGATGTTCGGACGTTGGTGGTTCGCTAGTTCCCCCATCATATCATATCATTTTAAATTTGTGTAGCGGCACGCGAGTCAGGACATTTCAAATCCTGTTGTTGTTTTGCCTCGGAGTATCAAGGCCGTTAGGTTACAAGTATTGTAAGGATCAATGAACTCCGGGCAAAACAATGTCGCCGCTGCGTACAACCGTTAAACGCAGTCGAATTCTAATTTTCCGGTTGTCCCCCGACCAGTATAAATAAACAGACGCGATCACGAGTGAGAGAGTTCATCGAACAGTGTCGAAGAGCATTAACGTATAAATGTAAAGTATCGAAGAGAACTACAAAGTTTCTCCGAGTATTTATCGGGTATTTATTTCGCAATTTATATTTGTACCAAGGACTCACAATTCGTCTGTAATTTATTTATTTATTTGAAAATATATTTAACGGATTGCGACAGCAATAATTCACTTTCGTTATTTCGCTCAACCTAATAACGACTAATCCTCCACATTTGGTTGTAGATTAATAGACAGTAAAAATATCTGAGCATGTTGTATTTTTATTTTCCTAAACTTTTTTTATCTAATTCCTTTATGCCCAGAGTTGTGGCTTTCCTTCGGAAATTTGACGGAATGACTAATTCAGTCCTACCAGAGGTGATGTTTAGATTACACAAATCAGATCTTGTTACGATATAAGAATACATTTGTATTTTTGTTTGACGCTTTTTGCTAACCAATTTCATCAACGTGTAATAATGCCTGTTATTTGTCACTGAGCGAATAGAGTCAAAAATATTCCTGGATACACTCGGGTGTGCTTGTAACGGGCGCGCCGATTCCGTACATAAAGAAAAAAATTTCCTCCAGTCAATGACTAATATTCAACGTTTGCTTCCTTGCAAATCCGGCTTCTTCGGCACTGTCCACAACGGAGTACTTCGTGGATTTGACAAACAATTTCTTCTCGATGTATAGGCGGGTAACGATGTTGCTTTATGTGAATAGTTGTTTTTTTGCCATTTATGTAAATTTGCTGTATTTCCGCTCCCATTTGGAATATCCTGGCTACTAAACTCTCGTTTATAGACTATTTTTTAAGCTGAATGTAGCGAACGTCAATTTTTACATGGAAGTATGGCATCAAAAACTACATAATACTCGATTTCACTTGTCTCGATATTTCAAACAGAATCGGAAATTTTGGCAAATTTCAATGAATGGGACTGGATTTCACGTAACCCAGCATTCAGGAAACTAAAAGCACTCATGTCAGCTGCATGCGGCATCAAAAATGAAGTATAACACGCGATTATTTGTCATGACATGCCAAACAGAAGCGAAAATCTGCTAAATCGCATATTTCACTGAAACATTCGATATGAGTGTATTTCACGGAATTCTACGTATACCTAAAGAAAATTCCTAATAAGTGCTGTACGTGGCATCAGGAAGGGCGTAAAATTCGAGTTCATTTGTCGCGATATCTCAATCGTAATCAGAAATCTGTAAAGTCGCATATTTCAATGGATCATTTTGATAGACTGTATTTCACGGAGACCTAAGTACTGCAAACTGCAACAACGAATTTGCGCTATATTTGACGTCCCAGTTCTGCCCGAGCAGCCGAGCTAAGCGGACGTAAAACAGTGCTTCAGAATGGTGCGGCAAGGAAACCAAGAACGGCTACACCAATAGCCAAATGGTGGAAACCCGTGTCTACTATAAAGAAGAGCAAACACAACATGAAACAAATAACGCCGATAAAAATAATAACCAAAGACGAAGAATATTATATAAATAAAACAAAAAACACATCAAAAATAAGTCAACAAACAAACCAAGAACAGGACTGCTCAGCTACAATAGAATTTAATATGGAAATCAACAAAGAAACAACTCAACAGGAAGAAAGCTGGAAGGTGGCTAGCTACAATAAAAAAAGAAAGATAACAAGCAATCTCGATATGGAAAAGCAGCGATGGCTGCAAGAACTACCGTTAAGTAATTCATTCAGCTCGTTAACTGAAGAACTAGACGAGGAACCAACAAGCAAAACCATAACTCAACCAACACACACTGCAAAACCACCACCAATATTTGTTGAAGCGCAAGTAATAGACCCGCTCATAGAACAACTAAACAATACAGTAGGAAAGGATAATTATACAATAAAACAAACAAAATTAGAACAGGTAAAAATTCAAACAAACACCCCAGAAAATTATAGAAAGGTGATAAAAGAACTAAGAGAAAAAAATGCAATATAATACAAAATAGTTATAAGAGGACTACATCCAAAAATCAACACACAAAAATTAAGTGATGAACTAGCAAAAATTGATCATCAAACTAGGTCAATAACCAACATGACGAGATACAACACGAAGCAACCTCTACCGTTATTCTTAATAGAATTAGAACCAAGAACCAATAATAAAGAAATATATAAAACTATAAAAATACTAAGCACGATAGTAACAGTGGAACCACCACGCCATAAAAAAGATATTCCACAATGCATGCGGTGCCAACAATACGGTCAGACAAAAAACTACTGTAATAGAAGCCCGGTCTGTGTTAAATGTGCAAAGAAACCATTTAACAATGCACTGCCCATACACGGAAAAATTGTTGAAGTTAAATGCGGCAATTGTAACGGTAACCACCCAGCCAGCTATAAAGGATGCGAAATCAGGAAACAACTTCAACGTAAACTGTTTCCACCACTTCGCAATAGATCAATCGATAAACACCGACAACAACAAGACACAACGGTTAACGAAGCAACGTTGAAAGGTCAAAAAGTAACAAAAACTATAAACAGAAGCACAGATCCCCAAGGAAACAGAAGCTACGCGCAAGCAACCCAAAACATTAGACAAACAACTCCCATAAACAATCAGAGTCAAAGCAACAACACCGAAGATGCCACAGAAATCAAACAATTACTAAAACAATCCATTAAAAACACCGAAGTACACACAAAAATGATAAGCGAACAAAACGCAGTCCTCAGACAGCAAACACAACAAATCACAACCATGCTACAACTACTCACTAACATGCTGAGCAAAAAATAAAAACGGACAGGCTTAAAATAACAGCCTGGAACTCTAACGGCCTGCAACAAAGGGCCCTAGAAACTGAAACATTCCTGTACAACAATAACATCGACATACTACTCGTATCAGAAACACACTTCACTCCAAAAAGCTACATGAAAGTACCATACTACACCAAATATGATACCAAACACCCTTCAGAAAAAGCACACGGAGGAACCGCAGTGATAATAAGAAACGATATCAAACATCACTTACACAGCCAAGTAAGAAAGGAATATACCCAAGCAACCACCGTTACAGTACAAAGTAGCAGCAACCACTTCCAGTTGTCAGCAGTATATGTACCACCACGATACAAAATAACAACAGAAATGTGGGAAGAGTACTTTCAACACTTAGGTGACAAGTATATCGCAGTTGGACACAACAACTCAAAGCACAACTATGGGGATCAAGAATCACTACCCACGAGACAGAACCCTGGAAAACTACATTAGAAACAACAACCTCAATATATTATCCACGGGAAGACCGACATACTGGCCGACAGACCTGAGCAAAATACCTGACCTACTTGATTTTGCAGTTACAAAGGGACTAAACGCAAATAAACTAAACATAGCACCCAGCCTTGAAATTACCTCTGATCATACACTCATAATAATTACATACAGAAACAAACTAATACTTTTAAATAATAATTACGTACAGAAACAAAACAATCCAGAGACGCTATGCAATAAAACCACCAAATGGCAAACATTTAAAGAAATAATTGAGAGCAAAATCAACTGCAACATCCCATTGAAAACACCTGAACACATCGATCAAGCAGTAACAACACTTACAGAAACTATTCAAGAAGCAGCCAGGGCAACCACTATACCCGAAACAACCAACAGACAAACAAAAATAATTGCATCAGACATCCTCGAAAAAATTAGAGAGAAAAGAAAAGCGAAAGCAAAATGGCAAAAATATAGAACAAAAGAATACAAAACACACCTAAACAAACTCGAAAAGGAAATAAAAAACAAAATTAAAGAGCACAACAACAACGAGTTTACAAAGTTCATCGAGTCACTATCTGCACACGAGAACTACAACTATTCCCTACGGAAAGCCACAAAAAAAAAAAAGGAAAACAATAAAAATGGTCCCAGCAATCAGAAGATCAGATAACACATAGGCAAGAAGCAACGAAGAGCAAGCTGAAGAATTCTTCAACCACCTATGCAACACATTTACACCACATAATATCAACAACAGCAACGACAATAGTCATACGGACGAGGATGCGCCAACCACTGGTACATCAACTGACAAACACTACACCATACCCAAAACAACAGCACAAGAAATTAGAAACATAATCGAGAAAACAAAAAATAATGAAGCACCAGGAATCGACCTAATCAATGGAAAAATCCTGAAAAATCTTCCGTCAAAAGCGATAAGACAAATCACTATAATATTTAACGCAATACTAAGAATTCAATACTTTCCTGAAATTTGGAAACTGGCACAGATCATAATGTTACCTAAACCAGGTAAAGACCCACATCAAACCACATCATATAGGCCGATATCATTACTTTCTGTGTTCTCTAAAATACTGGAGGAAGTAATCTACGACCGCATAAAACCAATAATAGAGAAAGAAAAATTAATACCGGACCACTAATTCGAATTCAGAAACAAACACTCCACAATAGAGCAAATGCACAGACTGGCCAATGAAATAATAATAGCACTAGAAAACAAACAATACTGCACAGCCCTCTTTATGGACATAGAGAAGGCATTTGACAAGATAAACCACAATAGCCTACCACAATAGTACCAGATATTGATGCACTTACACAGCACAAGTCCAGCTAGCCTAAGGGCACGCTATAAAACCTAGATTTGGGTAATTAAGGGTCTTAATACGGACTGACAGACTTTGTCCTAAATTGACCAATGTACAGCAACATTAATTTCCCTTACTTCCTGAACGAGGGCTATACTCGAAGAATCCGATGATCTCGTGTCCTTAGACACATCTCATCATAGTTTTCCTCGGTGGCATGTTTGGGACGAAGATGCATTCTTCCTTACGATCTCACCAACGAAGGGAGGAAAGCTTATTCTTCGGGAGTACTTCACGTTTGAGCTTGTTTTGTGAGTAAGTAGTTCTATCATCCCGTTTCGTTATTTTTTTTTTTTATTATATTATTAATTTCAATTTTTGCAATTTGTCCATTAGGACATTTGGTAAAATATTACAGCGGTAATATAACATGTGGGTGGTTACCTCCAAGTGGGTACCATCATCGTGTTTGTTAGGTTGTGTCCTTTGTGAGATCTGCTGGGTGTTTCCTTTTTAATCTTCTTTCTATGAGTATGATGATCGTTTCCGCTGCCAGCCGGTTCCGGTGCGTTGCTATTCTTTCTCTGTACCTTCTTGCATTAGATTCTGCTAATCTCCTGCTTGAACGTTGGTATTCCCAGGTCT